>BLSH010053235.1:30842-53750 GCA_018402905.1 Glandirana rugosa | reverse complement strand
GGTCCATATTTAGGAATAGCCAGAGTGCAACATAGTTCAGAGGGTAATATTGGGGGCAGCAGTGGTAGGCTGAATAAAGAACCTAAACCCGAGGTAAGTAGTGTAATAAGTCCTATATGCAACCGAGGAATACCCAACAAGGAAACTGTAGGCGTTCAGACAAAACTATGTGGCTTGTTCACTAATGGCAGGAGTCTGGTGGACAAGATTTGAGAACTAGAGCTGCTACTGTACGAAGATTTTGTGGGAATTTTAGGAGACTTGGTTCAACAGCTCTCATGATTGGCTGGCTACCATTCAGGGATATTCCCTATATAGCAGGGATAAGGAGGGCAAAAAAGGGGGAGGGGTATGTCTGTATATAAAAAATTACGTACAAGTAAATGTGAGGGATGATATTACTAGGGGATCAAGGGAGGAGGTTTAATCTTTAGGGGTAGAGCTACAAAGGAAAGATACCAAGGGGAAAGTAATATTGGGAATATGCTATAGGCCCCTAACCAGAGGGAAGAGGGGGAGGTTGATCTCCTATCACAATGTGAAATAGCGGCAAAGATGGGGAGCGTCATTATAATTATAAATTATCCAGATATAGACTGGGCGTAAGGTACTGCGCAGTCAGCTAAGGCACACCACTTCCTAAATGTCCTGCAGGACAATTTCATGGGTCATATGGTAAATGCACCAACAAGAAAAAAAGCATTATTAGAACTTATGATTGCTAACAACACAGACCAGATCACAGATGTGGACATAAGGGGCAATCTAGGAAATAGCGATCACAGGTCAATTAGTTTCAGTATAAACTACACAAATAGGAAAGATAAGGGGAATACAAAGACATTGAATTTTAAGAGAGCCAACTTCCACATAAACAACACTCCTTGCTGGAAGATGTTAGTTGGGATAAAATTCTAGGAACAATGAACGCGGAGGAAAAATGGTAGTGCTTCAAGAACATACTAAACAAAGGTATTAGCCAGTGTATCCCAATAGGAAGTACATTTAAAAGAGCTAATAAAAGACCAGTGTGGTTTAACTCCAGCGTAAAAACACATTTAAAAGCAAAGGAAAAGGCCTTCAAAAAATACAAGTCTCTGTCAGCATTCCATCTTTATAAGGTATGCAATAAGGAATGTAAGGATGCAATCAAGGCGGCTAAGATAGAACATGAAAGACACATAGCAGAGGAGAGTAAAAAAAATCCCAAGAAATTCTTTAAGTATATAAATAGTAAGAGAGGGAGGTCAGATCATATTGGCCCCATAAAAAATGATGAAGTGAATCTGATTACAAAGGATGGAGAAATGGCAAAGGTGTTAAATGTATTTTTCTCCTCAGTATTCACAAAGGAAATGGGGGGCACAAGTATCCAAAACTACAAAGTTGGTCCTCAGGACACGTCACAGGAAGCACCCTCACGGCTAACTGAGAATAAAGTTAGGAATATACTTGATAAACTTAACATTAATAAGTTACCGGGACCAGGTGGCTTGCACCTGAGGGTCCTTAAGGAACTCAGTCAAGAAATTGACCGACCATTGTACCTAGTTTTTAAGGACAGTCTACTGACTGGTATTATACCAGCTGATTGGAGAAAATCCAATGTAGCACCAATATATAAAAAAGGACCGAGGTTTATTCCTGGGAACTACAGGCCAGTTAGCTTAACATCAATAATATGCAAGCTCTTGGAGGGAATAATAAGGAATTATATACATATTCGCATTTTGCGAGTGGAAAATGAGGGTTGGTGAGGTGGGATGCCTGGGAGCAGAGGGGGGGCAGGCACCGCTGGCATAAATAGGAGCCGTTCTCCTGTCCCAGGGGAAGAGAGAGGGCGGCCGGCATAATCATAGGTGAATAGCGCCATTGAGGAAGAGGATTCACAACTTTAGAATTGCATCCGCTCCGCTCCCGGTCACATACACAGATCCCGCCTCCTGATTTGGCACCTGTGACAGACAGAACGCCGGTCCAATGCCAGGGCGTGTTCTGTCTGTCACAGGCACACCGTCAGGAGGGCGGGATCTGTGTATGTGACCGGGAGCGGAGCGGATGCATTTCTAAAATAAACTATTACAGCGGGCAAATCCCTGCTCTGTGTTAAAGCTGGGAATCCTCTCCTTCAGTAGCGCTATTCATCTATGATGATCCCAGCCGCCCTCTCTCTTTCTCCACTGCAGGCTGCAAAGATGCACACTGAGGCTGCAACGGTGGGCAGTGAGGCTGCAATGGTGGACACCGAGTCTGCAATGGTGGGCACTGAGGCTGCAATGGTGGGCACTGAGGCTGCAATGGTGGACACTGAGGCTGCAAAGATGTACACTGAGGCTGCAAGGGTGAACATTGAGGCTGCAAAGATGCACACCAAGGCTTCCATGGTGGACACTGAGGCTACAAAGATGCACACTGAGGCTGCAATGGTGGACATTGAGGCTGCAATGGTGGACACTAAGGCTGTAAAGATGCACACTAAGGCTGCAATGGTGGACACTGAGGCTGCAAAGATGCACACTGAGGCTGCAATGGTGGACACTGAGGCTGCAAAGATGCACACTGAGGCTGCAAAGATGCACACTGATGCTGCACTGATGGGCAGTGAGGCTGCAAAGATGGACACAGTGAGGCTGCAATGGTGAGCAGTGAGACTACAATGCTGGGCATGAGTGAGGCTGCAAAGATGGACATGGGTGAAGCTGCAAAGATGGACATGGGTGAGGCTGCAAAGATGGACATGGGTGAGGCTGCAAAGATGGACACGGGTGAGGCTGCAAAGATGGACACGGGTGAGGCTGCAAAGATGGACACGGGTGAGGCTGCAAAGATGGACACGGGTGAGGCTACAAAGATAAACACGTGTGAGGCTGCAATGCTGGGCACTGGTGAGGCTGCAATGCTGGGCACGGGTGAGGCTGTACTGATGGGCAAGGGTGAGGCTTCAAAGATGGACACTGGTAAGGCTGCATTGGATGGGCACTGGTCACGCCCTAATGATGGGCACAGGTGAGGCTGCGTTGGTGGGCACTGGTGAGGTTGCATTGATAGGCACTGGTTAGGCTGCATTGATGGGCATGGGTAAAGCTGCACTAATAAAGTTGTTGTTAATATTTATTTGTGTAACTGAATTCTGCATAAAACATTTAAGTGTCATTTCATGAGAATTTATGAAGGCGTGTAATGGAGGGATTATGGGCGGGGCATGGTAGGGGTTGGGTGGGGCAACTGGTGGCAAAGCAAGTCGCCCCGTTCGAGGCTACCTCAGCGCGGCTTGCAAGGAGACTTCTTTACATAGAAGTCAATGCAAGTCGCGCTGAGGTCATCCCGAAAATAGTGCAGGAACCTTTTTCTAAGTCGGAGCGACCTGAGTCGCTCCTGTTAGAACGGTTCCATTGCACTGCATGGGGACGACTTGTCAGGCGACTCAAGTGTGAACTGGCTCTTAAGGCCTGGCTAGTAGGTCAGGACTTGCAATTTTGATATACAGGATTATTGTAATGAAAAAGGTATCATTAGCTGTAATCAGCACGGTTTCAAGAAGAATCGTACTTGTCAAACCAATCTATTAACCTTCTATGAGGAGGTGAGCTGCCATCTAGATAAAGGAAGTCCTGTAGACGTGGTATGTCTAGATTTTGCAAAAGAATTTGATACATTTCCCCATAAATGCTTAATTTACAAACTAAGGTCTGTCAGCATGGATCAAAGGGTGAGTACATGGATTGAAAACTGGTTACAGGGGCGATTCCAGAGGGTGGGGATAAATGGGGAATACTCAGATACTCAATACTGGTCTGGTGTGGAAAGTGGGGTTCCCCAGGGATCTGTCTTGGGACCAATCCTATTCAATTTATTCATAAACGATCTGGAGGATGGGAGAAACAGCCCAATCTCAATATTTGCGGATGATACTAAGCTAAGCAGGGCAATAATTTCTCCACAGGATGTGGGAACCTTGCAAGAAGATCAGAACAAATTAATGGGGTGGGCAGATAAGTGGCAAATTGTAAGGCTGACTGCAGGTCAGCCTGCATTTGTAAGAGGTGTCTAGGTCACTTATAACCCAGCCTCCTCCTACTGGCTCTCACAACATTTACTGGGAAAGTTTAAGGCATTTCGTCATTTCCGGTTCTGGTTTTGGATCGTCTTTTCACTTCACAGGGGACAGGACGGATGTTTCCCGCATTTCTCAGAGGCACCACCCGGGGGCCGGGTAAGTTGGGCTGGGGGCCCGGTATTCCTAGTGCTGGGTATTAATGGCATTTTGGTGGACAGGACGGGGCTCAAGCGGGAATACGGCCGAGCGCACTCAGTGGCGGCAGGACGGGGGGCTATGGGCAGGGGGTTCGGAGCTGCAGGTGGATGGGGCATGGTACTCGCAGTATTCTGGCATACACGAGACTCTGTGGGGTACAGTCATTGCATAGGTTACCATGGCAACCCTCCGGCAACAACAGGCACTGGGCGGGTCGCAAGGTCTTCTAGGGAGTCCGAGCGCAGCCGGAATGGTGATATATCTGTTGACAGCTCGGGAGGGGACACGAGGCGATTGTTACACAACACAGAGGTTTGGTTGGCTTTCCAGTATGATGCTGGGGTGGTGCACAACATGTTGGTTGTAATTTTTGTATCATGGCACCTGTCTGTGTGGGCTGATCTCTATAAGCCAGTACAGGGGTCCATATGATAGAGTTGCCTTACGTGCTCTGATCACACATCTCTGCGAATCAGGGCGGGTCCCAAGGTCTAAGGGGTCAGAACACAACTGGTCCCTGCATGTCAGCCAGGTGGCTTGCGGGGGCACTCCTTGAACCGGGGGCACCCCTCCGGATAGTGTAGGGTGCCCCCCCAGGTAGAATGTGTGGTCTGCTTGTGCTCGGCGGCAATCTGACAGGGGTCAGCCCGGTGGGCCATGTGGGACACGCTCCCCTGAGATGCAACCCCGGCATGCTCCTCCTGTTATCATATGTTACCTGGGGAGGTCTTTTGGTGGTGTATCTTGGACTAGGCAGTAGGACATGACAGATGGGTTACACTCCTGGGGCTTGTGTCGCATCAGGCCACAGACATTTCATTAGTCGGCCCACAGTGCCACGGTGGAGGGACACAAATGCTCATTTCTATCCAGCATTTCAAAAAACATTTTTTTTTTCCATTTCATCCAGCATTGCTGGTAAGGGGGATTCTTCGCTCTTGTTCGTACTGGCTCGGCTCTCCTTCCGCCCACACAGGGCCACAGAGGAAGGAGCAGCACATCATTTAAAAAAATAAATAAATATATAGAGGGGGGAGGGGCGGGTAGCCAACTTTGGGTGGGGGGAGCACAGGCCTGACATGTGGGGCTTTTTTCAACAATACCATTTCATAGGGAAGGGTTGCGCTCAGCCTCATGTGGCAATTAGTATCTTACCATGTCATTTGCAATCTTCCATTTCTGCCAGCATGGCTTGTAGGGCTATTACTTTCGGGTATTCAACACCAGGGCCTCGGAGGAAGGAGAAGCATATCATTTCAACTACAAAAAAAAAGTCCACTGGGTCAAGGCATCAGGTTGTAGCTGCTTATTTTGTTCCCTTTTTTAGTTTCCCATTCACCAAGCTCGAGCGAACTACCGCAGCCTGCACAGTCAGTAGACAGATTGGTGAGTGTTTCTCAGGGCAGGCGGGCTGGTTTTGGTCTGGAGGGGTGTTGTTCCAGGGATAGGTAGCTTACGTATCATGTCCCCTCTCCTTAGTCATTTTGATTAGGACGGAAGAGAGTCTTTGCTGGGAATTCATTTCGCTCAGTTCGGTAGGTATGAGTTGGTTAATTTCTATCTCACATCAGGTTAAGGGTAGGTTGGGGTTCCCACCAGCACATTGTCATGACCTGTGATGTCTTTAGGTCTCACAGATGGTGTTGAGCGTTTGTTAATTGGCTTGTACGGTGGCAAGTCTGCACATCTGTGTCACATACATCATACACATTTCATTTCTCATACCTCATACAGGTGCCTGTCACGTCTTCAGGTACTCTTAGGTCTGAGTGAGCGTTTTTAATTGCCTGTGAACGCCCAGGCGGCTCGACCTAGCCCTTCCATTTGATTACGTCTATCATATGGAGGTACAAAGGGTAGGGGATTCCAGTTTTAAACGTCTGACGTCATTTCATAGGTCATATTAACATGCTCATGCACTTTTTTTGATTATGTAGGTCATGTCACAAGCTGAGGATATAAGAGAGAGTACCCATCCAATCCCCCGTCGCCGGCTAGGAGCGCTGAACATGGGGGCTCTCCTTCTCTGAGATCATGGACTATTCCCAAACCGATGGCGGAACTACAACTTAGGGGCATCTCATATCCAGCTTCGGCAAGAAAAGCGGAATTATTTGGACTTTTGTTCCCAAGAGCCTCAGGGTCAGACGCGGAACAAGTGACCCTACGCTCCGTAGCTCCTCTTTATCTCAGATTCATGCTACTCTAAGTTCTTTGGTCATGTCTGGGCAAGAGCTAAGGGCCAGGGTGGAAGCTTTGGAAAACCATTTGCACGCGGTGCCGGAAGGGGCTTTCTGGAGGCCCTGGCACTCCAGCAGTGCCAAGTAGTGCCCTCGCTATATCAGGTACCAGTATAGGTTCTTCTTTGGTCACTCCGGCGCATTTTATCCCGGCAAATATCAAGAAGGACATACTGGAAGGGAAGGATGTCAATCTAGCCTCTCTTTTGATAGCAGTGCATGACATGGCTGATAACCGGTCTTAGGCGTGCGGGGACTTGTCAGTAGTGGTAAAAACCAGGGACCACAGGCTCAGCCGCAAACTGTTCATCCCAGAATTTGTGCTGGCCTTTAGCATATGCCAGGATGTGATCTGTTCAGTTCAGCCAGGGAGGAGGGAAGAATTGGATTTATATCTGTATGCTGTGGTGGAGTTGGGCCATAAGTATGGGGGATCAAGTTTTTATGATTACCACCACTCCTTTTCAGCTAAGGCAGCTGCCATATTTTTTCAACACCAGCTGACAATTTTTTGGTGTAACATCAATACTGAGCTCTTTTGCAGGCATTTGGCTGGACTCAGAGCCCCAGTCTGTGTGAGTTGCCAATCCTCCTCTCACACTACTTTTTGGTGCCCCAATTCGTAACCTGCTGTTCTACCCGGGATTCCTAAGCAGGGCCCCAGCAGTTCCACGGTCACCAACAGCTCCACCCAGTTTGATAAGTTGGGCCGGCCAATTCATCACCTAGGCAAGGCCCAGATTTGTAATAACTACAATCTGGGCTCTTGTAACTACAATCAGTGAAGATTACTGCATATCTGCATTAATTGTTCCAGGGCTCACCCCAAATCTGCGTGCTCTTTAAAACAATCCAACATGTCTTGACTAAGCCGGGTGAATGTTCCCTTGCTATGGGCCTGGTTGGCGGAGCACCCTTCTTCCACCATCAGGGATATTTTGGTCTCAGGTTTTTCTTCGGGCTTTCACACCGGTTTCATTGCCCTTCCGCTAGCGGTCTTCGAATGCCCTAACCTACAATCCCCAAGTAGTAACGGGAAGGCAGTGGATGCATTGTTGCAATCGGAAGTCGACAAGGGGTTCGTGATAGACCCATTTCCAGAACCACCGTTTGACAGCTGGAGGGTCAGTCTGATCGGGGTAGCCAAAGGCAAATTTAACAATAAACTTAATATGGTTTATGACTTGTCAGCCCCTCATTCTTCACAGGTGCCCTGCTTAAATTTCCTGATCCCATCTGAGAAGTTTTCACTTAAATATGCGTCTGTGGATCAGGCGATCCAGTGTATCATCAGATTGGGGGTCGGGGCCAGGCTTTCCAAAGCCGACATTTCTGATGCGTTCAAATTATTGCCTGTCCAACCCACACTTTGGCAATGGCACAGGATCAAGTGGCGGGAAGCCTACTACTTCGCTACCAAGCTTACATTTGGATCCAAAAGCAGTCCCTGGCTCTTCGACATACTTGCTCGGGCCCTCAATTGGATTCTCATGCACAGGGAAGGTTGCCAGAAAGTCATCCATTACTTAGACGACTTCCTGTTGATCGAAGCTGCTGATGATGCTCCCTCTGATCTTAGGAAACTGGTCCCAGTTTTTGCAGCTCTTGACGTGGCATTGGCTGATAAGAAGGTCGAGGGTCCAGTCAAGGTGCTGGTTTTCCTGGGTATCAGGCTGGATTCTCAGTCAATGCAGGCCAGTTTACCTGCAGACAAGTTAGATAGGATAAAAGAGCGTATCCATGCATGCACGGTTTCCCGTGATATGTACCAAATTAGAGTTACAATCTCTCTTGGGCATGCTAAACTTTGCTATGAGGATAATTCCTCAAGGAAGTTCATTTGTTTCCAGGCTTTTGGCTCTACTGCCCATGGCTGCGGAGTCTGACTCTCGTATCAAGTTAGACGCTGCAGCGTTGGTGAACCTCAGCATGTGGGATAAGTTCCTGCAACATTGGAACAGCGTTTCAATGTTTATTCCAGCTGCATCTGAGTCATCCCTCAGGGTGGTATCTGATGCAGCAGCCACCAGAGGTTTCGCAGCTATATTTGGAAACCACTGGTTGGCGGGCCCATGGCCTGAGGAGGTGAGGTCAGTCCCTGGTTTTACAGGACATCAGCCTTATATCAGCCTTATTTGAGATTTATCCTATAGTAGCTGCCGCTCAGGTCTGGGGTCACTTGTGGGTCAGACAAACGGTTAATTTCTTCACAGACAATGTAGCTGCCATTGATATCAAAAAGGGCAGATATAAATCTTTAGTAATCATGGCCTTCCTAGGCAGATTGACTTGGCTCTCACGTCAAGGGAATTTTCATGTGTATTGTGTTTTTGTAAAAGGCGTAGAGAACGTGGCGGCTGACACGTTATCATGCTTTAATTATTCATTATTTTTTCAACAGGTCCCGGAGGCAGACCAGTGGGCCACTCCGTGTCCGGGTTACTCCCTGCTCAGGATGATTGAACCTTTTTCAGGCCGTGCCAAGGAGCTGATCACAAATTCTCTCTCAGCGAATACTAGGAAAGCATATGACACAGCTTGGCAAGCTTTTCAGTCTTTTTCAGTGCAGTTTCCTCAATCAGACCGGGTCAGTATTCAGTATATTCTAGCGTTTATTTCTTTTTGCCACTTTAAATCAAAGCTATCTTTCTCTACCATCAGAAACTACATGGCAGGAATCCAACATTTAAGGTCAATGCAGCACCCGAAGTAACCTACCCTGTTTGCTGCGCATCCCATTAGGGTCATTCTAAAATTGACACAGAAAAGCAGCCCGCCAACTTCAGTCAGCAGACGCCCGGTTACAGGGCAACTATTTCGCAGTATGTCAGACATACTCTCTATGGCACCGTTCGGGATATAAGCTGATCTGGTTATCAAAGCTGCCATGTATCTAGCTTTCTATGGATTCTTAAGGCCAAGCGAATTTTCAGTTTCAGGCCCGCAGTCCCATCCTGTGTTGATCAAGCACTTAACAAGACACCAAGGTCATTATAGGCTGCACTTAGGGACATGCAAGACAAGTCAAATGGGTATTGGAACAGATATTAGATACTTTGAAACGAACACGGTCTGGTGTCCAGTCCTTAATGTCGCAGCTGAAGGGGGAATGCAAGGATTGCCCATTACTACCGTTTCCCAGGTCTCCACTCTCGACCACACAGTTTGTAAAACATGTTCGCATTTTGCTGTCAAGATTGGGGGTAAGCACGAAAGAATACTCAAGTCACTCCTTTAGGATTGGTGCTGCCTCAGCGGCTTCTCAGCAGGGAGTCCCGACAGACATCATTAGGAAACTAGACAGGTGGAAGTCCTCTTGCTATGCTATATACCTGAACCTTTTGTCGAAATGTCAAGGGCTTTCGCTCGGTTGGTGGATTAAACATTGTATTTGTCATAATAAATTGCTATACTTCTTGCATCCTATCTGTTCATTTTTGCCCCCTTAAGGCATACTGACCTTGTGACCACGGCACACCCCAGGTCACTGTCCAGGCACTACCTCATTCCATCTCCCAGACACCTTAAAGATTTGGAGTACAAATTGTAAGGCTGACCTGCATTTGTAAGAGGAGTCTGGGTCACTTATAACCCAGCCTCCTCCTACTGGCTCTCACGGCATTTCCTGGGAAAGTTTTCCCACCCTCCCGTCCCCTATTTTATGGTTCATATTCACTATCATTTTAATTGGGTATGCCCCCTTAAGGCATACTGACCTTGTGATCACGGCATACCTCAGGTCACTGTCCAGGCACTATGTCATTCCATCTCCCAGACAACTTAAAGATTCAGAGTACAAATGAGGTTTATCGTAGAAAAATGCAAAATAATGCATTTGGGTACCAAGAATACGAACACACAATAGTCACTAGGGGGAGAGCCTCTGGGGGAATCTAGGTTGGAAAAGGACCTAGGGGTCCTAGTGGATGACAGACTCAGCAATGGCAGGCAATGCGAAGCTGCTGCAAGCAAAACTAACAAAATATTGGCGTGCATCAAGAAAGGGACTAACTCCAGGGATACATTAATAATTCTCCCACTATACAAGTCTCTGGTGAGGCCGCACCTGGAGTATGCTGTCAAGTTCTGGGCACCAGTCCTCAGAAAGGATGTCCTGGAACTGGAAAGAGTTCCGAGAAGGGCAACAAAGCTAATCAATGGATTGGAGGACCTTAGTTATGAAGAAAGATTACAAGAACTGAACTTATTCTCTCTGGAGAAGAGACGCTTGAGAAGGGATATGATTTTAATGTACAAATACTGTACTGGTAATCCCACATTAGGGACAAAACTATTCCACGCAAGGGAATACACAAAGACACGTGGCCATTCACTAAAATTAGAAAAAGGCGGTTTAACCTTAAACTGCGTTGAGGGTTCTTAACGGTAAGATCAGTGAGGTTGTGGAATGCTCTTCCACAAACAGTGGTTTCAGCCGTTTAATTTAAAAAAACTATTAGATGTGCACCTAAGGGAACACAACATTGAGGGATATACAATGTAATACTGACATAAAAGCACACACATAGGTTGGACTTAATGGACTTGTGTCTTTTTTCAACCTCACTAACTATGTAACTATAATTGTCCATACACGTGGCCTTCCACTATGCTCTATAACGAAAAAAAATAATGTGCTCCTTTTTCCAATAATATCCAGTGGTCCACCATGTGCAAATTCATATAGTGCACTCACCAGAGTCCCCAGGCCCCAGGGACCAATCTTGTCTTATTGCAATTAGATGGTATCAAACTTTTCCACCAATTCTGCCAAATCTCCTGCAGATAAACTTCTCCCATACGATAATTATAGTGTAACGTGAAAGACAAATAACACCATGATCGTGCAACACCGTTTAATAATACTAAAACAAGTTAAAAATCAAACAAACAACAGCTGTTGCTCTTACATTTAAAAGTGCCCCAATCGGCACCAGCTTGATGAGCCCATAAAGTGCCTTTACCACTCTGATTCCTTCATGTTCAGAGGCACACACTGTGACTGCTCTGCTAGCTCTATACCCAATCTGGGCGCGCTCTCACCGCTCAGTTGTTCAAGCTGTCTGGTCCACGTGCGTTCAACCGCTACCGGAAGTGATGTCATTGGTCAGACAGCAGAGATCTACTTGTTTGATTTTAACTGGTTTTATTATTAAACAGTGTTGCACGATCATGGTGTTATTCGTCTTTCATGTGTAATATTGGGTGTTGTTTAGCTCAAGTGTAGCGCCTGTTATTGAGTACAGTCCACACCAAATAATTCCTTTTCAGGGCTTGTTGGCCCACTTTTAATAACAAAAGTTCAGAAAACAAAACAGCACGGTTTCCCTCGCAGGGGGTCTTCACCATCAGCAAAAATAGTTGTACATTCAGCCTCCTGGCTTACACATGCAGTATAGCAAATAAGAAAAATACCAAGCCACCTGGCTCTCTTTAGTATCAGAATCACTGCTCCGGCTCCCACCTGGAGCCCTCCTGACTCCTGTCAGCAAACTCAAGTTTGGGTCTCTGGTTTTCAGTGCACACCTGCACTCTCTGGCTATTCCAGTGCACACCTGCACTCTCTGGCTTCTCCAGTGCACATGCACACCCTGGCTTCTCCCTTGCAAGCCTGGACTCTTCGGGAGGGTGGAGCCCAGAACCATGGTCAGGTGTCTACAAATAGCCCAGCACACACCTGACCAGTCAGTGTGCTGGTGGATCACAAAATGTGGACCCAGGACTGTGGATTATATCCCACCCGGATCAGGTCCCAAAACCAATTTTCCTATACAAATAGGAAACTGAAAAACCAGTTTCCTCCCCAATATGCAAACTTCCTGCAGCCTCTCAACCCACGTGATTGAGAATCCTGTGTCCTTTCCCTGGTGCGGTACCACACTACCACACATGTTACACTATAATTATTGTATGGGAGAAGTTTATCTGCAGGAGATTTGGCAGAATTGGTGGAAAAGTTTGATACCATCTAATTGCAATAATGCGAGATTGGTCTCCTGTTATTTTAGTTAACGCTTTTCCTTCTGGTCTGGGATTCTATAATTAATTTTAGCTCACGGCTCAATAACCAACATAGGTTAGAGCCAGTTTAGGCTTTCTGGGGTCACTTCAGGAACATAGGCTTAGAGGTGGCAGATTGTAGTCTATAAGGGAGGGACTAAAGTAGATAGGCTAACTCCGATTTGTAGTACCACAGTTCCAGTGGCACAACACAGTTCCTGTCATGAGAAAGTCCATGTTAGGTTGGTTGGACAACAGTTGGAGGATCTCCCCTTGACTGCTGATCTTGTCTTCAGGTCGCTGACACAAAGACAGACACCACATCATTCTCATGGGCCCCTGAAACTAGACTTTGCTGCAGCTGGACTTTGCTGCAACTTTCATCTGATGGTATCTCTATTAATAACTACATATACTGTATAAGGCTATGTATCTCTTGTTATATAAAGCTTGCATTATTTCTATACTGGTGTGCATAGTTATTGTTATATGCTAGTTGCAGTAGTTCTTTTCCCAATAACTTCTTTTAGATTAGTGAATAATTTCCCAGGAAGGGAATCCTCTGTTGATAGAGGCCCTGCCCTGGGTGGAGGCACTGCCAACTTATTTACCTAAACGTTTAGCACAATATTATGTTTGGGGAGGGCCATTTCTGATAACCCCTCAAAAGAGGGCTATGAAAGTGAAAAAAGAAGTGATTCCTGATCTATAGATTTGTTCCAGGACAGTGACTCAGAAGATAAAAGCCAGTGGAACAGTGTGACAGCCAGGCAACTAGCATTCTCAGAAGAATAAGTTAGCAAAGACAATACATATTCTTTCAACATAGGTTTCCTTTTATTTCCAGCATACAAGGGTTGGTGTCAGTTCTTAGTCTAAGTAAAGCCAACCAGGGTACTGAGTAAGGCAATAAAAGCAAAACATTTCACCCCTTTGATTTGAAACAGAAGGTAATAAAACTACATATCTCAAGTAACTATTTTACAGAATATTATGGTTAAAGGTATTCGTATTTTCAGATTTCTATACATCTGGCCTGCCTAATATTATTTATATACTGATTGGACCATTTTCTGGAACTGAATTCTAAGCAGAGCCTTTCATCATGTATTACCACTTATTTCCTAGACTGCATCATTGGTTCCTTCCTGCCATAAAGCTTTTTTTAGAACTCTTTACGTGTAATTATACTCAATGGATTATCGTAAGACCATAAAATCATCCTTCATACAATTCATTTATGGCTTTGTGTACATGCACACAGAATGGACTATACATAGAAAGTAATTAAAACTCTAGAGGTCAAACTGTCCAGTGCTCAAACTTTGGGTGAGAGGTAATAAGTGCACATACTGCTGTTCTTGTTTTATCTGCCACACACTTCTGCACCTGTCTTTATCTGTACCACTCTGCACTCCTCCCTCATCTCTCTCAACTGCTAACCCTTCCTCTAATGATCTCCCTGTGTGGGCTTTGACATTAGCTTATTTACTTTGATCTGTTGAATCTCTGTTTCCAGACTGCTACTCCCTCCACTTTTATCGCTTGAGTCATAGTTAAAAAAGAAAAAAAAAACTTTTTTATGCATAATTGTTATTCCTAACTATGAAAATGTACCTAAGGCCTACTACATTCTCCTCCATTCCAGTCTAAACTGCTGACAACAAAAGTGAGTACACCCCTAACTAAAAATGTCCAAACTGGGCCCAACGTGTCAATATTTTGTGTGGCCACCATTATTTTCCACCACTGCCTTAACCCTCTTGGGCATGAAGTTCAGAGATTCACAGGTTGCCACTGAAGTCCTCTTTCACACCTACATGAGGACATCATGGAGCTGGTGGATGTTAGAGACCTTGCGCTCCTCCACCTTCCGTTTGAGGATGCCCCACAGATGCTCAACTGGGTTTAGGTCTGGAGACATGCTTGGCCAGTCCATCACCTTTACCCTCAGCTTCCTTAGCAAGGCAGTGGTTGTCTTGGAGGTGTGTTTGGGGTCGTTATCTTGTTGGAATACTGCCCTTCGACCCAGTCTCCGAAGGGAGGGGATCATGCTCTGCTTCAGTAGTCACAGTACATGTTGGCATTCATGGTTCCCTCAATGAACTGTAGCTCCCCTGTCCTGGCAGCACTCATGCAGCCCCAGATCATGACACTCCCACCACCATGCTTGACTGCAGGCAAGATACACTTGTCTTTGTATTCCTCACCCATTTGCCACCACACACACTTGACACCATCTGAACCAAATAAGTTTATTTTGGTCTCATCAGACCACAGGAAATGGTTCCAGTAATCCATATCCTTAGTCTGCTTGTCTTCAGTAAACTGTTTGCGGGCTTTCTTGTGCATAATCTTTAGAAGAGACTTCCTTCTGGGACGACAGCCATGCAGGCCAATTTGATGCAGTGTGCGGTGTATGGTCTGAGCACTGACAGGCTGACCCCCCACCCCTTTAACCTCTGCAGCAATGTTGGCAGCACTCATATGTCTATTTCCCAAAGACAACCGCTGGATATGACGTTGAGCACGTGCACTCAACCCCTTTGGTCGACCATGGCGAGGCCTGTTCTGAGTGGAACCTTTCCTGTTAAACTGCTGTATGGTCTTGGCCACCTTGCTGCAGCTCAGTTTCAGGATCTTGGCAATCTTCTTATAGCCTAGGACATCTTTATGTAGAGCAACAATTCTTTGTTTCAGATCCTCAGAGTTTTTTGCAATGAGGTGCCATGTTGAACTTCCAGTGACCAGCATGAGAGAGTGAGAAGACCAGATTTAACACACCTGCTCTCCATTCACACCTGAGACCTTGTAACACTAGTGAGTCACATGTCACTGGGGAGGGAAAATGGCTAATTGGGCCCAATTTGGACATTTTCACCCAGGGGTGTACTCACTTTTGTTGCCTGTGGTTTAGACATTAATGGCTGTGTGTTGAGTTATTTTGAGGGGACAGCAAATTTACATTGTTATACAAGCTGTATACTCACTACATACATACTTACATACATACATACATACATACATACATACTACATACATTGTAGCAAAGTGTAATTTCTTCAGGGCTGCCACATGAAAAGATATAATAAAATATTTACAAAAATGTGAGGGGTGTATTCACTTTAGTGAGATACTGTACATCACTGGTCCATTTCGGACCAATACTTTTCCTGTTGTTCAAACTATTTTCAGGGTACTTACAGGACAATCCTATATCTATGGCCTCAAGTTCTGTATACCTGCCTGCTTTTATCATGCCTGAACAGAATGTTATATTACTAATTCTTACTGTCCTAGCAGCTAACAGTGTATAACTCGCAATTGCATACTTTCTGTACCTTGACATTTTTCTAACGAAAAATTATTGAAACTTAAAATGTACCACAAACTTAATTTTCCTTTGATTTACAAACATTAAATTAGCAAACTTCAGTTTCCTTTAGATTAAAAACATCACTCTAAACTTTAAAGCTGACCTTCGAGGAAAACAACAATTTTCCCTTGCAGTGGGCTGCCACAGCACCGCAAGGGCTAAAGGCTTGTTTATATCTAGGGTACTGGAAAAATAAGTTTTACTTACCTTATCCCAGCCACCCTGGAAGCTGGTGCTCCTCTTCAGCTTTTGGACTGTCCCTTGGTGTCCTCACGTTTAATGCAGAGCTATGATCACTGCATTGCACTTGGTTACGTTAAAGGACCTGCAACCACTGGAGCATAGGGATGAAGATGTGCCAGTGTCGGTCTTACAGCCTGGAGATGGCCTTCAGGAATAAGGATCTGGTAAAAAAAAATATTTATACTGTACCCTAGACATAAATAATCATTTAATCCTAGAAGTATGGGGACAGCTCCACTGCAAGGGAGATTTTCTATTTTTCCAGAAGTTTAACTTTAAAGTTTCTGTTTACAGAATGAGCTCACATTTACTAGAAGATACTGTAGTTGAATGCAAACAGAAGAAAAGAGTGCAGTATCATTTAAAAAAAATCTTTATTAAATGTGTATAAAGCATAACAAAGGTTAATACAAATCACTCCATAAAAGTACTTGAACAGATCAAGGAAGGGCCATTCACACGTTACAACTGGCAGTTTGCCATGTTCATTACTAGGGCTGGGATTTCACTGACTATAGCAGATGAAAGAGCTGTCACACCAGACTTCTCCACAGACACAGCCTTTACCTCTTGTGGCCTCACCTCTATGTTTTAAGAATACTGACTGCATTTCATAGTAGTATATTGTGGCAAGCATCAGGGGCAGCCCGTGCATTGCGGCCCCCACAACACCTCCGCCAGCCTCCCTATCCATGCACCTGGCCCTTTTCAGGATGCCGGGCGCATGAATTACAATTGAGGGGATAGGCGGTGGGGTGTGTCTTTTGAAGCACCCTATTAGAGCCAGAGGCTTTAACAGGCTTCAAAATAGGGTGGGCTCGGGGCGCCGAGCATTGCTTCCAGAGCCCACCCAGGTATGTTGTAACAGTGTATGAATATTCTCTGTTGCAACACTAATCATTTCCCAGCCAATTGGGAAGCAGGTCTGATACCTAATTTTGGTATTCCCAATGCACACATTCCTGCACAGATAGCTTATTTCTAATGTGGGTGCTTGGAGAAACCAAGGGCTGGAACCGCATAGCATCAGATCAAGTAGTGTCACCAGCACACCAAGATCTCCAGGGGAGTCCAAAGCTTTATTGACCGATCACATAGTTACAGCAAAAAGCGACGTTTCGAAGTCGCGCAGGACCCCTTCATCTGGCATGTGTAGGTCTGATAACCGTCATCCGATTGGCTGAAAGGACAGGCAATCCTATTGGATGCCTATAGGAGGAGGGGTGGAGATGCACGGCTCTCAGAAGAGAAGAGGACACAGGAGCTGCAGCCTTATCCCCTGCCTGATGTGCCACGATCCCCGCCCGATATGCCCGCCATGACTTGTAAACGCAATCAGATGTAGCTATTCACCTTCTCAATAGCACACAAAGCCATCTGACTTTGGAATGTGATCAACTGTGATCAATTTAATTAGCTCAGCATTAAAATAGCTTTCCTGGAGCATTGCAGCCCTTGGTAGTGCAAGTGAAGCAAGTAATCAACTATGGGTGGTAAGTCAAAAGATCTCCGGGATAAAGTTGTGGACAGGCACATGTCAGAAGATAGATACAAACAAATTTCAAAGGCTTTATCAATGCCTAGAAGCACAATAAAGTCTATTATTAAGAAGTGGAAGGTTGCTTGGCTTTCTAGGGAACATCAGGGGGGGAGGGCTATCCCATATATTCTGGACTCCCTAGGTAATAGACAGACCACCCCGGCTGCCATAAACTCATGTTTCACTGCATACTACACAGAGCTGTACAGGTCCAGAGTGGCGTACGATCCAGACGAAGTGATCAACCACCTAGAACAGATAGACCTTCCTAAGTTGACAGACACCTACCGGCATAAATTAAATTCACATATTAGTGTGGAAGAAATTCAGAAAGCCCTGACCATGTTGCAACCTGGGAAAACTCCGGGTCCTGAGGGTATACCGGTCGAGTTCTATAAGGAATACGCTGAGACATTAGCACCTAGACTAAAAGCGCTGCTTGACTGGTCGTTTGAAGCAGGTGAACTCCCTGACTCTATGGGTGAGGCTGTGATAGTGGTCATCCCCAAACCCGGAAAGGACCATGGCCACTGTTCGGCATACTGCCCTATCTCGCTTCTTAATGTAGATGCCAAACTGCTGGCCAACAGACTAAATACGGTTATCACCGAGTTGACACACCCGGACCAGACCAGGTTCATGCCAGGAAGAGGAACAGATATTAATATCCGCAGATTGCACACACATTTGGCGGTCACCTCGGAGGGGGGCGGCGGAGTAGTGGCCTCACTCGACGCCGAGAAGGATTTTGACTCGGTCGAGTGGGGCTACCTATGGGCGGTATTAGATAAATTTGGGTTTGGCCCCAGATTTCTAACATGGTTGAGAATGTTGTATGCTAACCCAAGGGTGCGGGTGCGTACAAACGACACATTATCCACACATTTCCCCCTTGGATGGGGGACCAGGCAGGGATGCCCGCTTTCCCCAGGTCTGTTTGCCTTGGCATTAGAACCATTAGCCGCGTCATTAAGAGCTGATCCCCTAGTAAAGGGTATAGTTATAGGGCAGGTGGAGGAAAAGGTATCACTATACGCTGATGGTACTCTTCTATATATGGCGGACACTTCCTCCACCCTGCATAGGGCCTTGGCCCTGTTTGACCAGTTTGGGAGGTACTCAGGCATATGCATCAATTGGGAGAAGTCGATACTTTTCCCCCTACACCCAGACACACCCCAAATTGATACTCAGACGCCTCTGCAATGGGTAGCAGAGTTTAAATATTTGGGTATTAAGATCGGATCTAACCTTAATAAATATCCAGACCGCAACGTTTACCCCCTGCTAACTCAACTTGCAAAGCAGTGCAATACGTGGCGTAATCTTCCCCTTACACCCATCGGACGCATTAATTTAATTAAAATGGTGTATCTACCAAAATTTCTGTATTATTTCCGTAATTCTCCGACGTATCTCCTAAAATGCTTTTTTCGGCGTCTTGAGGGAATAATAGTGTCATTCATATGGGGGGTCGCACCCCTAGGATAGCCAAACGGATACTGTACCTTCCGATGTCGAGCGGGGGTCTTGCACTTCCCAATTTTCAACTGTACTATTGGACAGCGGTGTTGGTCACTGTGCGCTGGTGGTTCTCTCAGCCTCGCCAGAACCCTGCAGTAAGATTGGAAGCGACCATTTTGGGCTCCTATACGGCCCTTAGTAATTTGGACTTTTGGGGGGCTAAGTCTCACCTGTCCATTACCAGCCTAATGGGGACAACAGTTAAGGTTTGGCAGCAGGCGAGGAAGGTTTATGAGACCCCTAATCGTTACTCACCCCATGCCCCCTTGTGGGGGAACCCTAGCTTTCCACACCTGCAATCCGTTGCGGACCTGGCGGTATGGGCTGCAAGGGGCATTACCACCCTGAAACATATATTCCAGGATGGTAAACTCCTATCGTTCAGAGAACTGAGAAATGCTTATTCCATACCTGCCCCATATATCTTTCGATATTGGCAACTGAGGCATGCTATTAAAGCTCAGTTTCCAGAATCGATCACTCTGGAGTCGGACCCAATTGAAAGACTATTATCCTCCGGGGTTATGGGGAAGCCACTGTCCTCTTTGTACCTTTACCTGACTGTAGCTCATGACCCTAAGCCTACTAGAACCATGGACAAATGGAGAGAAGATATTCCAGAGTTAGAGGAGGAAGATTGGGAGGACTGTATAGCCACCTTTGTGCCGTCCCTAATATCAGCCAGGAATAGGTTCATACAGTTAAAATGTATTCATAGGGCGTATTACACCCCTAAAAAACTGGCAGGAATCTATCCATCTCGGGACGCCCTGTGTACCAGATGCAGAGCAGAGGTGGGCTCGTTTTGGCACATGTTTTGGATATGTCCAAGACTGAGCACTTATTGGGATTCGGTGACAGAGACTCTGGGGCAGGTGACTGGGCTCCACATTCCTCGTGATCCTAAATTGATGCTACTGAGCTACATGACTGACATTGAGGGAGATAGATACACTAAATTATGCCTGACATATGCACTCTTTTATGCCAGAAAGGAGATTTTACTCCGTTGGAAATCCCCGGACCCTCCAACAAGAAGAACCTGGCTCAAGGCGGTTGAAGCAGCTCTGCCTCTTTACAAGATAACGTACGAGAGTAGACGCTGTCCACACAAATTTGACAAGATATGGGCCAAGGGGATGGAGATGGATGGTGGTTGATAGGAATGGTGCCTGGGAAACCCTGACCCTGACCCTGACCCTCCCTTGCTGCGGTTCTCTCCCGGGATTTGGGTTTACCCCCCTTCCTCTCCCCCCCGCCCCTCCACTACGGGGTGGAGGGGAATAGGTATCCTCTGTGTTGCCTACCATTGAGAAGTATGTGGTGACTGAATGATACCTTGGGCCGGGCTGGTGTGTTCCGGAGATTGCTTAACTCTGCAGCTGACTAGGCTGGTTGGGTCAACGCTGTTGCCAGCTAGCAGTTAGGGAGGTGGAGGAATAATGGTGGAGGAATAATATTTGTAACATACTACCCAGCATTGATTACTCAAGAAAGCTCTGTTATTGTATGATGCCACTTATAACTTGTAAAGCACAGCAAAATGTCATGATTCTGTACCTGACTTTGTTCATAATGACAATAAAGTTACTCTGTTAAAAAAAAAGAAGTGGAAGGTATTTGGTACATCACAGACCCTCCCTGGATCAGGATGTCGCTCCAAACTTAATGAAAAAGCCAGGAGGAAACTGGTCAGAGAGGCTACCAAGAAGCCCACAGTAACTCTGAAGCAGTTGCAGGAATTTATGACAAAGAGTGGTCATTGTGTGCATGTGACAACAATATCAAAAATTCTCCACAAATGTGGCTTGTATGGGAGGCTTGCAAGAAAAAAGCCACTCCTCAAGAAAGGCCAGATGCAGTCATGACTGAGCTTTGCCAAAAAGTACCTTGAAGATTCTGAGGCCACATGGAACAAGGTGTTATGGTCAGATGAGACTAAAATTAAATTATTTGGCATCAACACCAAACAACATGTCTTGCGGAAATCCAATACAGCTCGCCATCCAAATAACACCATTCCTACAGTAAAGCATGGAGGTGGTAATATCCTGTTATGGGGGTGTTTCTCTGCAGCAGGAACTGGAGCACTTGTCAGGATAGAAGGAAAATTGGATGAGGCAAAATACCATCAAATTCTTGAGGAAAATCAACTGCCCTCTGCCAGAATGTTGTCAATGGGAAGAAGGTTTTCCTTTCAGCATGACAATGGCCCAAAGCACACAGCAAAAATTACCACACAGTGGTTGAAGGAGAAACAGTTGAATGCCCTTGCATGGCCTAGTCAGAGTCCAGACTTAAACCCCATTGAAAATCTGTGGAATGACTTCAAGACTTCAGTCCACATCAAAGAGTGGGCAAATATTGCAAAGTCTAGAAGTGCAAAGTTAGTAGAGACATATCCCAATAGACTAAAGGCTAATTAAAGCAAAAGGTGGTTCAACAAAATAATGACTCAAGGGAGTGATCCCCTTTCCAACTCAGTGCTTCTGTTTTTTTTTTTTGTTTTTAATTCTGGCATGTTGGTGTTATATCTTTCATTTGGATGTTATAAGTTGCACTGAGTAAATATAGCTGGATAAAACAAAAACTGTGTCTGTCTTCATGTCAGGCTGCAAAGCAACAAAATGTGATTATTTTAAAGGGGGTGATTCTTTTCTGTATAAACCTTTCAATGTTTCTTTAGATATGCATGTAAGAGAGAACAGCTTGTTCTAAGTCAGGGGTGTCCAAACATTTTTCTTGTTAAAAGTTTTTATTGGGATATAAAGAAATGATCAAGAACATAGGTAACATAAAAAGATTAAATGTTACAGATCTGGTACAAGCACGGTTAAGGCAGCTGGCTCGCTTGTTACAATGAACAAAAAACTTAGAACATGAACAGTGGGAAGAACCCACATTGTATATATGGGATACAACAGAACAAGTTATAGGACAACAGGTATTGAGGGGTAACAGTACAAACGATGGGACTTACCCTCAGCAGGCACCCCTAATGGGAGCATACTGTGTCTGTGGAGGAATCCCAGTATAAACAAACTAAAAATTGAGATTAGGATCAGGTCCCATATTATTTGCATAGTGAAGACAAACTGAATCGAGCCGGTAAAGAGGGTCTTGCGTATTACAGGGTACCAGAGTATGGAGGATAGAGGGAGGGGGAGAGAGAAATATAGGAAAGAAGGGTATAGCACGAGCAGGGATCAGAAGAAAGAGGGTAAGAAGTGAAAGCAGGGAAGATACTAGAATGGGGGAAGTCCGCCTGGGGGTCCCGGCACTCCACAACTTAGCGTTTGGTATGGGAAATCAAGCTGGGGGTGTAGTGTCACCACGGAAGGAGGGTCTCAAGATCGAAATTAGGTGAGTGGAAAAGGGTTATCCAAGGGGTCCATGTTTTCTCGAACTTAGCAGGGGATTCTTTTTCTACCGCTTCCATCTTAGCATGTACCAGAAATCTGGTCATTCTAGATTTGGTTTCAGCAACAGATAGGGACGGTTTCCTCCATGCGTTGGCTATAGTTTGCCTGGCAGCTGTTAAAAGGAAGAGGAAAAGTTTGAATTGCGTCCTGGAGAGGAGATCAGGTTTCGAGCTTAACCACTTCAGATCCGCGCTATTGCCGAAGTACGGCTCCAGCGTGGATCTGAAATGCCCGGACGACGTCCATGGACGTCGTCCACTGTGCGCGCTCCTGGCGCGCCCCCGGATTAAAGCTAGAACTCTGGGAGG
>BLSH010053235.1:4295-19217 GCA_018402905.1 Glandirana rugosa | reverse complement strand
AATGGGGATGGCGGGCTGCAATTCCTGGAACAGGGCTGTTATTGTGGAGGTAAGGTCCAACACTGACTCTGGTATGCCCCTGATGCGAATGTTCGACCGCCTGTCGCGGTTTTCAGAATCTTCTAGTTTAGTGAGCAGTGATAAGTTTTCTTCCTTGAGATTGTCTATCTCCAGCCTGTGTTCCTGAGCTATGGATTCCAACTCATCTGCTCTGTCTTCAAGGGCTGCGGTCCTGGAGCCCAGCTCCCTGATTTCCCTGGTCAGGCTGTTTGTAATGTGCTCTGAGGTTTGTTTCAGAGCCTTGTGAAGCATTTTTTTGAACTGTTGCAGCATGGCTGGGGAGGCTGAGCAGTCTGAACCTTTGCTAGTGGAGATAGGGAGTTCATTGTCAGAGTCTTCTGGCAGAACAGGGAGTGATAATGTGAGCTGTTTGCGGGCACTTGCTGGAGCCGTGTGTGCCACCGTCATTTTAGCTGGTGCTCTGGCCCAGGCCTCCTTGATTGAGGGGTTCTTGGACTTCGAACAGGCACCCCCGTACACCATGCCCGCCCCACCGCTGGACTCACCGGGAGCTGTAGATGCTGCGAGAGCTGTTTGGCTGGCCGGGAGGGAGAAATGCCGCCGCTGGAGCCGTTTGTTCTCTCCCCTGGAGCGGATCTCTAGCAAAGCGTGTCCGCTCGGCTAGACTCCGCGCATGCGCCCCCCGTCCAAACATTTTTCAAAGAGGGCCAGATTTGATGAAGTGAACATGCGTGAGGGCCAACCATTTTGCCTGACATTTTGTCACATGGATGACAAATCTAAACTGTTAACAGTTAAATCACCCTACCTTTCATATCTTAAGGCCAGATGAAGAAAAAATCCAGGAAGCTAAAATATATGTCAGGAACATTGTAAAGTACATTACATATTATTGTTAATTAAGGTTGTCTGTCAACTTTTAAGTTAAAAATGAATAGGAACATAACACCAAGTACAAATGTTGTGTCAAAATATATTTATAACTGATTTAGACTAACTGACATTAACTGAGATTTTACAATGTATTCATCTGAATTGAAAAAAAACTTGTCTGCACTAATGTGAATGGTGGGCCACAAGTAGTGTCTGGAGAAGTAGTGGATTAGTAGTGGATTACTTGTCTGTAGTGTAGAGTTGATACTAACTTCCTCTCCCGGTCAGTCTGATGTTCCGAGCCCAAATAAGGCACCTCTGAGGGACTAAGGAACCCAGCTGCAGCAAGCCGAACAGCTCTACAAGCCACGCATGTTCCGCACCCTTGTAGCTGTGTGTGGAGGGGTCCGAGCGCTCGGGGGCCACAACACATAGATTTTGCCACAGTACCTGTGGGGCCATATAAAACTGGAACACTGACTTTGGACATGCCTAGTCTAAGTAGTCTTATTAGTGTGCGCACATTTTTTAAACATCATCACGTCCGGGTGTATTCTTTTTGTACTCTAGGCAAACTGCCGTGTGCTGATCCCTTTCTGAACCAATGCACACACAGCATACAACACAGAAACAAATTTATGATGACTAACAATATTACAATAATAGCAAAAGCAAAAATGATTATATGGTACTTACATAAATTCATCCAAAATCAAATGAATGTAACAAGCAACAAGACACCTCCGCAAAGATACCGTCAGTACTGTACAGGCACAACAAGAAAAGTGTCTGCAGAGACACAATCTTTACCATGACACATAGACGTCAGGAGAGACACAATTAGATCCAATTGATACCGTACTGAACCAAGCAGGAACATATCTGTATCACGTTATGGGTACCTCCCTGGACATCGACCCCATTACCTGCACCCTGGAACACTATGATTCCTTCTTTTTTTTGATGAATATGAGTCTCAGGCAGCCTCCAGGTTGCTATTTATAGCTTGCAGAATGTTGGCCATATATGAATTTCTATGATCCCCCTCTTCTTTAGAGGAATGGTTGCCAGAACTAAATAGATGTATAGCCTATTTCTTATGTAATGCTATATGTAAATTTGACAGCGTTTGGTCTTGCTGGTTGAGAGTGGCAGACTTTGCTTTACTTATAATGTATAGATAGTTGCTTAATGTTCTTGGCTTTCTTTTTTGTTATCTACGTTGAATTGAATGCTCTTTATGGGCTTCATATTACTGAATAAGCTGAATATTAGATGACGTTGACCTGTATTAGACAGCATGCTCTTTTGTCTCTTGGTTAACAAGTTGTGTCTGTGTACTTGTCATGTTTCAAAAAGATAAAACTGTAAAAAAAAAAAGGTAAAAACCTTTATAAATAAAATCTGATTTTATGGCTGCCAGGATTGCCTCTTACTCAGAACATTTGCTTCTATTACTGGGCTTAGAGTATTGTAGATTGGCAAATGTACAGACAAGTATAGAAGACTTCTGGCAGAATGCACCTTTTGTAAGGTAAAGGGCAATTAAAGCGTTTGTTAACCCCCCAAAAAAACAGATCCTGTTCTCTTAAAGCATGTTATACAGCACAGTGCTTGTCCTGTGTCATTTGGCCCCCTGTATCACCTATAATACCTGTTTGATCCTGCCTTCCCCCTGTAAGCTGACTCCAAAATATCATGCCTGCAGAGAACTGACACCGGAGTCAGTACGTGCCTCTGTCATCTGCAGCCCGGCTTTGTGTCTCCTGTGTTCTCTCCCTCCCTCCTCTCCAACTCCCCTTCCCCTTCCCAACATATTCAACAATGTCCTATTAAATATTTCAGGTTGAGGATCCCCTTGTGGATGATAGGGAATGGTTCGAGACTTCCTTATACCCAAGGACTTGCACAGCTGTTGTATGAGTCAACTCTCAAACTCTCTTCCTTGGTCAAAATGAATCCTGACAAGCAGCCCATAGTGAACAATGATCGGCCAATAGAACCCATCCCTAATTAACCGAAAGGTTCTCTCTATGCCCAGATGTCCATGCTCATCATGCAGGGACACCAGAACAGAATGGTGATGTTTCTCAGGTAAATACAACTGCCTTGTTCCTTCAAACCCATCACCAGGGCCTTGCCTATATAGTAATCCATCTTTTAATTGCAACCAATTCCATTCTTGATGCAGTGTTCTAGCATGCACCATTGCACTCTTCAATAGTGACAGAGGGTCTTGTTGCCCCAAGGACTGTAAAGCTCCATAGCAGAGGGGATCCTGCTTAGTTAACCAATGAAGCCCCACACTCCTCACTTGGGTAAACCCACAATAAGACAATGGTACTCCGGCTGGTGAGATTCTTATGGATTCAGCTCCTGTAGCCCCTCTCAGACAATGAACTAATCCCTTACAGAGGGCCTGCACCCCATAAGTTGGCATGAAAGTCCACTCTTGAGACTTCTGTTCCTGATGATATGGCCGTCTAGACAGGGCATCCGCATCGCTATTTTCTGTATGGGGTGATATTTCAGACTAAATTGGAATCCAGCCAATGCAGCCAACCCTCTATGCCCTGTGGCATCTAACTTTGCAGTCGTCAACAGATAGGTCAATGGATTGTTGTCAATTTTTGCAATAAATTGTGCTCCATATAAATAATTCTTCAACTTATCCACAACTGCCCCCTTCAAGGCTAGGAATTCTAACTTGTGAGCTGGTTAACTTCTTTCAGAGGGGATAAGACTTCCCCTCACATAAGCCACAGGTCGAAGCTGACCACCTTGCTCTTGATAGAGAGTTCCTCCCAATCTATCCCTGCTGGCATCTACATGAAGCTCATATGGTTTGGATGGGTCAGCATAGGCCAGGACCAGGGCCTCAGTTAGGCTTACTTTTAGTTGTCTGTAAGCTTCCTCACAAAGGGGGTCCACTGCTCTCGGATGGACTCTCTCTTTCCTCTTCAGTCCAACTTCTTCTCTTTTATCTTTCCCCCTTCTTCCCCAAAGGCCACCTGCAGCAATTCATTGAGGGGCTTAGCGATCTTGGAGAAATTAGCCACAAACATTCGATAATATGAGCAGAACCCTAAGAAGGATCTCAGTTCCGTCACAGTGTCAGGCCGAGGCCATGTAGTGACTGCCTCCAACTTCTTCGGATGAGTCTCCACTCCAATAGCCGAAACCACATGTCCTAGATAAGTGACCAAAGTATGATAGAACTGGCATTTTTCTAAGGAAAGCTTCAATTCTTCCTCATGAAGCCTCTCAAACTCTTCCAGGGTTCTTCCAAACACTATGATGTCATCTAGGTATACCAAGACCTTCACCAATTTCATAACCCCCAATATCCTTTCTTTGGAAAGTGACTGGAGTGCAGGTTAGTCCTTGTGGCATTTTATTGAACTCAAAGAACCCCAAAGGGCAAATAAAGGCCATCTTCTCCTTATCTTCTGCACACATAGGTATCTGGTAGTATTCACTTTTCATATCCAATACACTGAACCACTTAGCTCCAGCCAAACACTACAAAGCATCTTCAATTCGTGGAGTAGTGTACTGATCTGGAATCGTTCTCCGGTTAAGAGTCCGGTAATCTATACACATTCTTAGAGTTCCATTCTTTTTCCAAACCACCACAATGGGGGAAGCATATGAACTTCTAGACTCTTTAATCACTCCTGACATTTTCAGCTCCGCCAACTGCTTCCTCAAATCCTCCATATCACAGAGCGGGATTCTTCAAGCTCTTTCCCTGAAAGGTTTTTCTTCCTGCAATTGTATCCTGTGATGGGCACTCTTAGCGCACCCCACATCAAAATCGTCACTGGCAAAAATCTTCTCCTGTCGCCATTATTGGGACTTCATCCTCTCTCTCCAAAAGGGAGGCAAACCAGCAGCACACTCTTCCATCTCCTTTTGTAAGCCCTGCTGCTCCCCTTCCTTCTCGATTTCCTCTGGAGTTACCGGAATGGCTGCACTTACTTGGCCTACAAACATCCGAGCCTTCAGGACCACAGGACGATCAGAAACATTCTGTAAACTAATAGGCACTCTCTTCTTACTTCTCAACAAAGCCTTAGTAGATACCAATTCAGGGACCTTGGATAAACCTGCCGCCTCCGTTTGAGCATCCGTCTCCAGTACCACAAAGCCCCAGGATGATCCCAGGTAAGTTTGACAGTGGCCTTTAAGCAAGTGACTTCTCTTGGCTGGAGCACTGTCTCTCTAATATACAGTTTCCATAATCGACCTGCCCCATGAACTGGAGCTTTCTTCTCCTGGATTACTTGCTGACAGGCTTGATACAAAGTTGGGTAAACCTCTTCTGGTACTGACCCATCTTCCCCTACTACCTTTTTCAGCAACCGTCTGACCAAGTCAGTATTTGTTCCAATTATCAGAGAGTTAGCACCTCTGGTCTTGGACACACCACAGCTAACTTATCGAAGGTCTCAGTCTTCCCAGTCGTGGCTGGTCCAAAAGAAATACTTATGGGAAAGTACCCATCGTATGGGAATTTGTTGGTTCCAATCCCCCAAATCTCCAATTCTTCCAGTTTGTTCAATGGAACATGTTTCAGATATTGATTGTAGAAATCTCTATAAAGTAGTGTAACCTGAGCCCCTGTGTCTAAAAGAGCTCTAGTATAGATGCCCTCCACTTGTACTGAAACAATAGGGGATGGCCCCTCAGGTAAAGGGCCCCTCCCTACCTTACTAGAATTTCTTGTCAGTCCACTCTGTGAGGATCTAACTTGGACCCAAGAGGGTATTGACTCCTTGCACCTGGCCCTCAGACCCTGGTGACGGTTTAGTTTTTTTGCCTTGTTTGGACTCCTCTTCTTAGGACTCGCTTTTCTTCTGCCTTGCTTCTTGGAGCTCAGTTTCTTCAGGTTCTCAGTTCCCACTCTCTGAGTAGCCAATATTTGCTGTAATGCTTTCAATAACTCAGCCATGAAGTTGAATTCCTTTTCTCTCTTTGGGCATTGTCTTCTGAAATGATCAGACTCCCCACACTTAAAACACTTCCGAGGATCAATCTTGTCTTTCTGAGTAGTAAATTGAGCTTCTATTACTCTCAGTAGAGTTTGCTGTTTTTGAGCTTGAGCTTGTGCCACCTGAGTTAGCAGCTTGACTGGAGATTCTTCAGGTACGGATGAGGTCACAGGGATTCTAGTGCTCTCCCCCCATTCTGAACCCTCTTCCCTTTCCACTTCAAAGGATCCTGACTCGCTTGGGCTGGTTGAGCTGACACTTTCCCAGCTTTTGTAGTGGCATTAGTCCCTCCAGGTAATCCCTGATTCTTCTCATCCAATAAGGCTTCCTCTTCCCTGACCATCTTCATTAATTCAGGGTAGGATGATTAGGCCTTGCTCCTTGTAAGATCTGTTCCCATCTCACCTTGTTGGCTCCTTTCGGATCAATACCTTTCTTTAAAATGATTTAATGCAAGACTCAATCCACTCGGACAGTGTACACAGACAACTTCTCTCCCCAAGACTGGTGAGTATGTTCAAATTTGTACATCAAGTCAGGAATCTTTTCCACTCTTCCATATACTGCACACAAAGCCTCAATATAGTCCATAGCCACACACTCAGGCTTCCCTCTCTTCAAGCTCTGAATCACATCTACAGCTGGGCTTCGCAAGCTCTCACTTATTCGTTGCTTTTTCACTGCTTCTGGCACGTTCCAGTCTTCCACCACTTGAATAGCCTGATCCATCCAGCTTTCAAAGTCAGGAGTAGGTGTATGGCCTGAAAAGAACTGAAATTTCCTATAGCCTCGGTGGGCCGTAATGTTATTATTTTTGATCAGGCTTTCCACCAATCAACTCATATCCATGTAGAATGAGGCAGGTGGTAGTCCCTTAATGGTGGCCTCAGCTCCCCCTTCTTCTACTTCAGGTTTCACTGATTCACACTGAGATTCCTCCTGCTCTGAGTCTCCTTCCCTTTGTAAGGGTATGACCTGGGCCTCCAAACCTTCTGCTAAACTCACTGTTTCTTCCCGGAGGTCAACTGGAATGCTGTCTGTCCATTTAACTAAAGCATAGGTTTGATCCTCCTCATACTCTGTCTTCAGATCCACAACATAGGATCCTTGACTAGGGAAGGCCCCCCTTAACATCAGCGGAACATTCTTTCAGTCCACCCCACTCCTGGTAGCTTCAACACACTGGCCAACTCCCAATGACTCCCTTCTTCCTGTGCCCACTGTGTAGCAGCAGCTGAGTCCATCTTGTCCCTTGGTGGTTCAACAGATCTTCTAAGGTTCACCTTAGGGAATCCCAGAGGAGCCCCTAAATGTAGCACTGCCCCCTTGAGGGTCACTTGATAATTCCATTCCCCCTTGGTCTCCCCAACTCTGAGAGTCCTCCACCACCCCTGACACTCTGGGTTCACTCATAGTTTTACTTTTCTCAATTGAACACACTCAGTAAAAAGAGCCACACAAGGTTGAGAATTTGAAATATTTACTAAATTCTCTGTTGCATTAAAGTAGAACTCCAAGTTAAAACGTAAGTTGTACCACACAAGCAAATGGTTAACAGTTTACTTTAAAGTCACACATATGAATGTTTAGGTAACATAAACTAGGCTTTGCCACCTTAATGAATACAAGAGAGACACAAATAACTAAATGTGTGTCTCAACTCTCCTCTATTCGTTAACACTTCAATTATGAAGTCTCCACCAACTGAGTTTAATCAGGATACCTGAATGTTCACCTGTAAGTGTTGAAAAGGGGAATTAACCAACATGGATCAATAAGAGATAAAGTTTTAGGTCAACCATGGTGAATCAGTGAACTGTAGGTAAATTGATACCACTCAATGGAATGCATATAAATCAGTACCATGCAAAAGAATACAACCGAATTGTTATAACCTCTATGAACAATGCACTTGGTTTATGCAATTCTACCTGCTCTAGATATGAGACTTCTTAGGAGAATTCAATAGTGCAAAATGTGATGACCCTGAGTCCTGCAAAGTGGGGGGAAGGTAGCTGTGATTGTAGCAAGTCTTCAATTAAAGTTCAGTGCGTCTTCTGCCGGTTCATTGTTTCAGTGTTAGATATTTAAAGAATTGCTGTATCCACAAATCCTTTGATTATGGCACAAAAGCAAAATAAATAAACCTTCACAGTGATCACTGACTTTATTATAAACTTTCAACTAACAGCAATCCAGTGCCTTTATGTGATTATAATCCAGGTTCCTTATTCTGATAGTAATGCACATGTGACTACTAACTTTCTTTGTGAGGTATGCTTTAAACAGATCAGTACTCTTATAGATAAGATCAGGCCTGCTCACCCAACCAAACAAACGACTGCAGACAAACGGTCCTGCTGCTCAGATGATGGTAATGATGGTGAATCTGGGGTTGATGGTGCACTCCAGCTCTATGCTCCTGGATCGGCTTCCACTGTGCTCCTCTCTGCAGCTCTCCCTGATCGATTGCTACCGCTGCTCGCTGGATATGGGACTAACTCAGTTGGTAATAGGGAGAGTTCCGCAGATCATCCGCTCGAACACTGTAGCAACCAGCTCACTGGAACACTGTGACAATGCTGCCCACTGGATGGATGCGTGTAGGCTGCAAGCTGCAATTCTGCTATAAGGCGTACAAAGTCCTTGCTGTTCGATCAATCAACACCGTCCAAAGAGGCTGCAACAAGCCCTTCCTTTTTCTTAAATAGCCTTTCCCATGAAGCACAGTTCTTCCCAGGAGCCTTCCATGCAGCATAGTCTGATGGGAAATGAAGTCCTTTTGCAGCAGAGTCTGATGATAATCCTCACTAATACACTACAAGTCCCACAAGGCACTGCTCCCACACAATTCCATTCTTCTGCTAACAGCTCAGCACTAGAGGAGCCCACCACATGTAACACCAGGCACAAATGTCCTCAATGCCAGAGGTGTAGTGTTGCAGTACTGGCTACACATATATCTTGTGAAGCCAGGCCCAATGCACAAATGCTAGCACATGATTATACCGTTTGCAGGTACATGGTGTATTTGGCATGGCAGAGATTTGTATGACATGGAAGTGAAGAATGTGCACAGCAGCTATGGTAAAAGAAACAAAACAAACATGCACATTTATAAAGCACAGCTTAGAAAAAGTGTGCTTTACAAATGTGCTCTGTGTTCTGCTGGCATTGGGACACTGAAGCCAAAGTGCAGCAGAACTGAATGAAAATTTTATGAAAACAAAAGGGAGGCAGCCAGTCATGTGTCCTCCAAAGCCACTAGGCTGGCTCTCTTCTAATCACGGGCGGCAGACAAGGCATGGTGTGCGAAGTTGGGTATAACGAAGAGTGGATAGTGTTTGTGCTTGTACAGTAGTTGAATGAAGGAGGTGAGACAAAAACTTTTCTCACCCAAAGCCCCTGTGGTGACTATGTCTGCCACTGACAAAGACCATTATCATAATGAAAATCATCATTGTCATCATCACAAATACGATCAGAAAATAAAGACCATACTTAAAACGGAGTTCCACTCTATTTTTTAAGTTCTTCCCCCAGCATTACTGATCGCAATACAATGAATGTTTGGAATGTTGTTTTTTTTGGTAGGCTAAATATAGATCTCCATTTCCGTTTTACCTTGGTGAGGTATGTCATATCTTGCCGGCCGTTGGCTCCTGGGATATCAGTGTCATCAATCCCAAGAGCAGTGTGGTATGCTAGCTTTCTTTCAAGTTTTCTATATTGATTGACAGGTTGCCATAACAACGGTGGGTGGGAACTTCCTCTGCCGCTGCCATTGCTATGGAAACCTGCAATACAGTGTGCTGCACTTTGTATACAGTGCACAGGTGTGAGATCGGGAGGTGCAAGCTGGGTAGCCAGCAGCACCATATCCCAGAAGAAACTAGCGGGTTTCAGATGCCCATAATGAAGATGGGAGCTTGCGTGTTACAGAGGATACAGTGAGTAAATGTAATAACTAAATAACAAAAAATCTTAATAGTTAAATGTATTAATGCTGTCACCACAGGGTTGCACTGTGGACAGAAAAATAAATGATACACTATGCCATGTCCTTAATTTCTCATAAAGATTGGAGGGTTGGGAAAAATTTACTTTTTAGGCATACTTTTTTAAAAATGAGCATGTCTGAATATACTCCTTGAACAATTAGCAGAAACTGATATATCCTGGTTTGGCTCTGTTAACCCCTTCCCTAATATTGTAGCATCACAAGTGTTTAGGTCATCTTATATACATATGTGTTACCATATTGAGGTCACTGTCAAGGCTAGAAGTCCTCTTTAGCCTACCAGCCCAGTCCATTGAGGTCCAATCGAACTCTGGACTGTGCGGTTGGTCACTGAGATATGTTTAAACCAGTGGTTCTCAACCCTGTCCTCAAGTACCCCAAACAAGCCATGTTTGCAGGTTTTCTTTTATCTTGCACAGGTGCTTTAAAGCGGAGTTCCACCCAGAATTTTTCTTTTTTTGGCATCCACTCTTTTAATACTAAATTGATGTAACCTTTTGTTTCCTTACTTTCAAAACCGCCTAGTAATTACATGTATTTTTTACTCACAATTTCGTTTCTCTCACTGCTGGACTTTTCCATTTTAGGTGAGGGCATCTGAAGCCCATCCATAGTCTCCTGGCGTCTTTTCCAGAAAGAAGTGCATGGTGGGTAACCATACTGCATTCCTTGATCTCGGTCCGCCTTAAATCGTGTCATTTCCTATCTGGAAATAACATGATTCTACAGTACAGGGAAGCCCAATGACTCCTGGGAAATGATGAGTCACATCTCCCAGGAGGCCAGGGGAAGCAGGAAGTGAGGAGAAGGGTCTATGATCTAATAGGGGCAGATTACAAAGACCACCTAGCAACAAGCGACTTAGGGCGAGGATAACATTTTTTTTCCTTCAAAGGTAAGTCTATATAGGCAAAGGACTTGAATGATGAAAAAAAAAATTCTGGGTGGAACTCCGCTTTAAATCAGTTAATGGCTTGGTGTTTTGGACAGCTATTTTACCTAAGGGAAAATCCCAAAACATGGCCTGTTGGGAGTACTTGAGGACAAGGTTGAGAACCACTGTTTAAAATCACATTCACTCATGGAAATGTTTTTTTATCTTTGTCCTAGTTCTTTTTATTACTGATTAGTAATATAAATATTGTTTTTTTTAAAAAGTATGCCTAAAAAAGTACATTTTTCCCAATCCTCCAATCTTTATAAATACCAAAACTGATTACATGTACAGCATATGCCAGATTAAATCAGATAAGCTGTGACTATCATGGGGGTATTTTTTACACAAAAAAATAAAAAAGGACTGACACTCCACTTTACTAATTAACATCAGGGTTATTGTATAATATATCCTGATGGTAGTAACAGCATACTAATCCATATGCATATTTCACAATATGATTGCACAGATATTTGGGTAACAGGAATTACCACTGTAAAATAATTTATTATAATAGTTACTTCTGACCATATATTGCTGTAACACTGAGAACCCTGAAAAAAATTGAAGAGTATAGGCGCCACCCATAAAAATTAGTTACAAAACTGGACCGTGCAGTTTGAACAAGGATAATGATAATTCAAAAATTCAAATTTTATTGCACATGTAAAAATGAGTCAATTACAAAAAAATCAAAACTTTTTGTTCCCACCACCATCACCTAAGCTAAAATAAAAAGACAATGTTGTTTATAAGTGTAGCAGATGCATCACGCATCACATCACACACAGACATAATATCACAATCTGAATCTAAAGATATCCCAATGCCATCAGTGAAATGGCAAATCCTAATATGATTGGCTAAAAAAGTTAATACAGGTTAAGACCAAGGCTTTATATGGTATATAATTACTTGGATCTGCCTAAAAACACTGTAGCGGGTTCCTGCAGTAACAGATGATTCTTTCAATTGGCAGTAATCCCACTGTGGAGAACGTTTTGGAACATTGTGATTAGTCCTGCTTTGCAAATGTTCAGAGAAAGCTTCAGTAATACTATTTAAAACATGTGGGATCACATGAGCCGTCAGTCAATTGCACTTATCCCATGGGCCCTCGTAAATTGTCAAGCTTCATCGTTCACTTGCACTAATTAAGCAGGTTATCACCCCATCGCTGGAAAGGGCCTATGCATATGGATCCTAATCAGACAGAGCTGAGACTATGTGGAAAAAGGTAGTTCACGGCACAATATAGCAAAGAAAAAAGCACAGGACCACCATCTCACAGGGCAGCTGATCACAGGTTATCCCCAGGTCTTTAGTGCGTCCACGCTCTCCATTGGAGACTGGTATGGGGCGGCTCAAGGCTGCTGCCCTCACTTTGGGACAAGTCCAGGATGCCAGAGCAGAGGTGCTTGTCAGAGTTGGTTTCCGTGAAGATGTTTGCAGCTTGCCTTCACCATCCTTGTTGCATGTGTGACCATGGACGCGTAGCGTTGTGCAATGCATGATATGCCTGTTTTACAAGCTCATTTGTGGGTATGTTTTTATACCTATTTAATAAATGTACATCTGAGGATAATGCGCTAGGCCAGTGCGCCATTGTCTCCTTGTGTCTGCTACAGTGTTTTTGGACTTCCCCAGTTCATCAGTGGCAGCATGGCGGCACATTATCCGAAGCTGACAAGCGCTAGCTTTGGCTATCTAGTAGACTATCTAGTAGACTTGAGTTGCAAGATCTGGATGACAGGGTGGATTATGTTGAGCTTCCACGTGCAACTTTACCGATAGTTACAACACCTTGGTAGATGCCCATACTGTTGGAAAAGGAAACAATTAGCAGATTTGGAAGACAAATTCAGGAGAAACAATTTAAAAATTAGGGGCGTATCCGAATTGGTGCAAAACTCGCAACTCCCTTGTTTTGCACGCGAGCTGTTCCTAGCAGTGATATCGTCTCTCACACCTGCAGATCTAACCATAGACAGGATCCATCGGGTACCAAAACCATCTTTCTTGGCATCGGAGGTCCCCAGAGATGTTATCTTATGAATACATTTCTTTCAAGTAAATTGACAATTCCTAGCTGCCTACAGGCACCCAGATTAGACATGTGCAGTTTGTTTTGTTGCTAATTAAAATTCAGCCAAATTTTCATTTTTCTGAAATTCGGATGTATTCGAATTTCCAAATTACAATAGTACTGAATTTAAACAAATCCGAAATAATGAGAAAAAAAATTGGATGAAATTCGAATCATTTTCAAATAGTTTTTGAATACTTTTCAAATTCTAATCATTTTCAAATTCGAATAGTTTTCCAATTTTCAAAGAGAACAAAATAGAATAGAAAACAAAGGAATAGAACAGAAAAAAAAACAATAGACTAGAAAAAAATATGACAGAAAACAAAAGAATAGAATACAACAGAGTAAAACAGCTCTGTTCCACTCCACCACATAATATTCTTTCATTTTCTGTTACAGTCCCCTCTATTGTATTCTATCTTTTTCCATTCTATTCCTCCACTTTCCACTCCACCCTATTCTCCTTGGAAATTGGAAAACTATTTGTATTCGAAAACTGTTCGAAATTGATTTGAAAACTTTACAAATCGATTTGAAAACTTTTCTAATCTATTTGAAAACAAATAAGCAAAAAGAATTCTGAAAACGAATGAAACTAATCTAACTAAACAAATTTATGTAAATAACGAATCGAAACAACTTTAACTAAACAAATTTATGTAAATAACAAATCGAAACTAAACTAAACACATTTTTTCGTTCTGCACATGTCTAGCCCCGATACACTTCCAGAACAAGCAAGGAAAATTCAATAAGTATTCACTTTAGTGAAGACAAATTAGTACAAGATGAATTTTGAGTGGTTGCGATCACCAATTCGTTTTTTACTTGCCCCTTTGTTCCCTTCCCAATTAAGTGCAATAACTCCAACCTCCCATTCCAAAATGTTTTAATGTACTTCTACTAGTACATGGTAATGGTTGTCTACTATGAATTCTATGTACCGTATTTATGATGTTCAACTGAAAAAGGCTATTGGCGTACTCTGAACCTTTTCCTTCATTCATCTTATATCCCTAGTGAAATGTTACTTCAGTACTTAATGTTTCATCTGCTTGACAATGTTTAATATACACTTTGCTGGGAACTAATTGTACGCTACAGAACTAAAAACATCAATGATTGTCATTCTCAGTCACACCCATAACTCAAATAAATTCATAAATTTTGTAATAACTATAAACATTTCAAACTTTGCCAACTTTCCAATTTGTTGACAGGTAATGTTTTGTGCAATTGGTCCAATTGCCTTTGGCAGAATTAATAAGAATGAATTCGACCACTGAACACTGCTAGCACATGATGAGGACTGCAAACTGCCAGAGGGGCCTCTGGACCACCCGTCACAGGCCAGGGTCTTGGACCCCTCAAAGTGTAGCTTAGTACGTTGGTGCTAGACAGGCCTTTGATGGACTACAACTCTCAGCCCATCCCTCCTCCAGGTCCCACTGACCTGCTTTCCTCACAGTGACACTCCTTCCCCTGACTGGCTCCCAAGGCTTCCCAGACTGTCCACTATTACACTCCCAGACTGCTCCAGCACTTTCTCTTCCAGTTTCCAGGGTCTGCCACTCACCGACTCCAGTGGACCACTTTAAAGTCTCTCAGTAGCACCTCTGCTGCTCTCCTGTTCCCTTGTGCGACTCCAGGACTCACCTCCACTCAGGGCCAGCCCTACCACTAGGCGGAGTAGGCGGCCACCTAGGGCGCACTGCTACCTAGGGCGTCGCCTGGCCACTGTTGTCACTGGCTGCCCTGCATGATCATCTCATCACAGAGGAGAGCCTCGTCTGGAGAGTCGCAGTGTCACTCTGGAGAGGAGAAGGGAGGCTGCCAGCGCACCTAACTCCCCGCCGACCGCTCGTGTGTTAATGCAGAGGAAGATAGAGTAGAGAGCTGAGGCTGCCAGCGTGCCGGGGGGGGGGGGGGGGGGGGGGGGGGGGGGGGGGGGGGGGGGGGGGGGGGGGGGGGGGGGGGGGGGGGGGGG
>BLSH010053187.1:3538506-3593029 GCA_018402905.1 Glandirana rugosa | reverse complement strand
AATTTGGTGTTATCTCTCTCACTCTCTCATACTGGTCACTGGTAGTTCAACATGGCACCTCATGGCAAAGAACTCTGAGGATCTGAAAAAAAGAACTGTTGCTTTACATAAAGACGGCCTAGGCTATAATAAGATTGCCAATACCATGAAACAGAGCTTCAGCACGGTGGCGAAGACCATACAGGGGTTTAACAGGACAGGTTCCACCCAGAACAGGCCTTTCTATGGTCGACCAAAGAGGTTGAGTGCACTTGCTCAGCGTCATATCCAGAGGTTGTCTTTGGGAAATCGACATATGAGTGCTGCCAGCATTACTGCAGAGGTTGAAGGGGTGGGGGGGCCAGCCTGTCAGTGCTCAGACCATACGCCGCACACTGCATCAAATTGGTCTGCATGGCTGTCGTCCCAGAAGGAAGTATCTTCTAAAGATGATGCACAAGAAAGCCTGCAAACATTTTGCTGAAGACAAGCAGACTAAGGACATGGATTACTGCAACCATGTCCTGTGGTCTGATGAGACCAAGATAAACTTATTTGGTTCAGATGGTGTCAAGCATGTGTGGCCGCAACCAGGGGAGGAGTACAAAGACAAGTGTGTCTTGCCTACAGTCAAGCATGGTGGTGGGGGTGTCATGGTCTGGGGCTGCAACATGATAATGACCCCAAACACACCTGCAAGACGACCACTGCCTTGCTAAAGGAGCTGAGGGTAAAGGTGATGGACTGACCAAGCATGTCTCCAGACCTAAGCCCTATTGAGCATCTGTGGGGCATCCTCAAACAGAAGGTCTCCAACATCCACCAGCTCCGTGATGTTGTCATGGAGGAGTGGAAGAGGACTCCAGTGGCAACCTGTGAATCTCTGGTGAACTCCATGCCCAAGAGTGTTAAGGCAGTGCTGGAAAATAATGGTGGCCACACAAAATATTGACACTTTGGGCCCATTTTGGACATTTTCACTTAGGGATGTACTCACTTCTGTTGCCAGCGGTTTAAACATTAATGAATTATTTTGAGGGGACAGCAAATTTACAATGTTATACAAGCTGTACACTCGCTACATTGTAGCAAAGTGTCATTTCTTCAGTGTTGTCACATAAAAAGATAGAATAAAATATTTACAAAAATGTGAGGGGTGTACTCACTTTTGTGAGATACTGTATATGATTAATGGATTTTCATTAACCTTGTCACATACAATGCCTTGAAAACGTATTCATACTCCTTGAAATTTTCCACATTTTGTCATGTTACAACCAAAAACATAAATGCTTTTCCATTTTTTTTTACAAATAAATATGTGAAAAGTGTGGCATGCATTTGTATTCAGCCCCTCTGAGTCAATACTTTGTAGAACCACCTTTCGCTGCAATTGCAGCTGCAAGTTGTTTTGCTTTGAACATCTAGTGTGTGACAATTTTTTTCCATTCTTCATTGCAAAATTGCTCAAGCTCTGTCAAATTGGACGGAGAGCATCCAAGTCCAAGCAATTTTCAAGTCTTGCCAGAGATTCTAAATTGGATTTAGGTCTGGGCTTTGACTGGGCCATTCCAACACATGAATATGCTTTGAGCTAAGCCATTCCATTGTAGCCCTGGCTTTAGGTTTAGGGTCATTGTCCTGCTGGAAGGTGAACCTCCACCCCAGTCTCAAGTCTTTTGCAGACACTAAAAGGTTTTCTTCTAAGATTGCCCTGTATTTGGTTCCATCCATCTTCCCATCTGCCACCACCATGTTTCACGGTGGGGATGGTGTGTTCAGGGTAATGTGCAGTGTTAGTTTTCCGCCACACATAGCATTTTGCTTGTAGTCCAAAAGGTTCAATTTTGGTCTCATCTGACCAGAGCACCTTCTTCCACATGTTTACTCTGTCCCCCACATGGCTTCTTGCAAACTGAAAACAAGACTTATGGCTTTCTTTCAATAGCTTTCTTCTTGCCACTCTTCTATAAAGGCCAGATATGTGGAGTTCACGACTAATAGTTGTCCTGTGGACAGATTCTCCCACCTGAGCAGTGGATCTCTGCAGCTCCTCCAGAGTTACCATAGGCCTCTTGGCTACTTCTCTGATTAATGCTCTCCTTGTCTGGCCTGTCAGTTTAGGTGGATGGCCATGTCTTGGTAGGTTTGCAGTTGCTTCTATTTACAGATGATAGATTGAACAGCGCTCCATGAGATGTTCAAAGCTTGGAACATTTTTTTATAACCTAACCCTGCTTTAAACTTCTCCAAAACTTTATCTCTGACCTGTCTGGTGCGTTCCTTGGCCTTCATGATGAGGTTTGTTTCACTAAGGTTCTCTAGCAAACCTCTGAGGGCTTCACAGAACAACTGTATTTATACAGAGATTACATTACACACAGGTGGACTCTATTTACTAATTAGGTGACTGAAGGCAATTGGTTCCACTAGATTTTAGTTAGGGGTATCATAGTAAAGGGGGCTGAAAACAAATGCACGCCACACTTTTCAGATAATTGTAAAATAATTTGAAAACCATTTATCATTTTCCTTCCACTTCACAATTAAGTGCCAGTTTGTGTTGGTCTATCACATAAAATCCCAATAAAATACATTTACATTTTTGGTTGTAACATGACAAAATGTGGAAAATTCTTAAGGGGTATGAATACTTTTTCAAGGCACTGTATTGTGGATACTATTTATTTAGAGGTGCTGCACTATATAAGGTTTAGTTTTATGTGTTGTGGAATCACTGGGGAGTATACGGATAACAAGATATTGTAGGTTTTGCGATATACTCTAACATTTGCTTAGGTTTGCTTGACAAAAGATAAATTGGGGGTGGAGCTGATTGTAATTCAACATATAGTAAGGCAAGTATGACACGTTTATTATTTTAAATTTTAGAAAGCCAGAAGCTTTACAAACACTTTAATCCTATCACCCTTTAACTCGATCATTCAAAGAATGAACCGTCGCTGGATTTCTTCTAAGCCTATTACCTCACTTGAACACTTATGTATGGAGTCGGGGCCTTCAGCTCATGCTGTCTCTATGGCATACAAACTATTACTTACCCCGGCTGAGTTCTTTGTTCCTCAGTTGCTACAGAAATGGGAGAAGGACTTGGGCATCACCCTGTCCCCAGAACAGAGGGGAAATGTGCTGTACTTTGCTCACTACTCTTCTGTGGTGTGTAAATACCAGAAACTGGGCTACAAAAATATATAAGGTTCCTACACTGTTGAAATTCTGATGCCGCAAACATGTGCTGGCGATGTAAAGTGAAGGAGGGTACCATCCTTGATATATTCTGGACCTATAAAAAAAAAGTATACTGGTTTAGGGACATCCTATCTGCTGGTTGCGATTTGCATACCATACCCATTAGGCCTGAGTCCTAGGACTTCAGGCTTTTACGGGGTACTGCTCTGCTATATGTTTTAATTTTATCTGAATAGTTTCACTAGTTAGGTATGTTTTTATCTTTTCTAATAAATGTTGTGTGTAGGCCATTTGTGCCTCTTTTTGTGTAACAATAAAATAACATTTTTTGAAATTTTACCACAAGCACTCGGGCTTTCACGCTGGGGTGGATTGGAGTTTTTCAGGCACTTTTAAGTCGCTATTGTTAGCTCAAAAGCGCCTGAAAAACGTTCTGGTGTGAAAGGGGTCTTAATGCTATTGATCTTCATGATCTTGTTTATTGAAAAATGAAAATAAAGAATGTTAACAGAAAAGAAGAAGAAAAAAAGAATGTACAAAAGGCAAAATGAAATGACAAATGTCTGTCAAATTCTCCATTGGACGATTTGGAAACCAAAAGGGATTTCATGTTGTCTGTTTACATTTAGACAGTTGAAAACAATTTTCTTGTCTCATGCTGTTCTTTGCATTGTTTTGTAAATCCTTAATAAATGTCTGCCAAGCAGAGTGATTTATAATGCATGCTTTCATGTGTGTTCTCCTCTCATTTGTCTTGTCTCCATCTCTCTTAATACTGAAGACGGAGAGAACTGCTAATTTCCTGCTAAAGAATATAACGGCTAGACACATTTCTGTAGAACATTGTGTACTTGAAATCATTGCAGTAAATCTTACATAATTCTCATCAGACATGACATGGCACTACATGTGCATATGGATCAGGGTAAGAGGAAGATGTGGAACTTCAGTCATTTTTTCATCTTTCCATCTATTAACCACTTCTGGACCGCCACCGTCATATGATGTCGGCCTTTTTTTAGTGGAATACCGTTGCTATGGTAGCAGATAGCTACCATAACCCAGGCAATTTGTTTTCAGGCGGCAATTCTGTGTCTGATAAAAGTGGTCAAAGCCCCGCACAGCCACACCAGTTTCAAAATATGACAGTGAATGTGGGGACAGGATCCCCAGCCTGCTGTCAATGGGAGGGGGGCTCTGGGGACAAAAGGTAGGGGCATAGGAGCATGTTACATCCTAAATATGGGTGTAATATGCTCCTAAAAGGTGAACTTCTCTTTTAAACCATACAATGTGCCGAATCTGCACCATTGTCATCCTACCTGACACCAGTGGCTGTATTCAAGCACAGATGCTGATGTGAAAGGGCCCTTGTCTGTGAATAAAACTGCTAAAGGTTAAAAAAAAAAAAAAAATCTATAAAATTCTGAGATATGGGCCTACATAGAGATGGCTTCTATGGACTATTGGCTATCCCCCAGCAGTCTATATCATTATGACTACATAACTGCCACTCTCTCCAGGAACACTAGCCAGGTACAGCGTAACCACATCCAACAAGAAACTAGACGTTTGAGAATCTTATTAAACATTACATGCCAGATCCCACCACAAACATTTTCCCCTAACTGGTTAGTTTTTAACACTTAACACGTGTAGTATATAGATGCAAGACCAATCTTTTTGGTTTTAACATCAGTATAAATACATATTATACATTCTTATATCAATCATAAACAAATTTTTAGAGCAAAGAAAATGGGCTAAACAGCTTAATTTCACATATCACATTTGATATTTGCATATATTATATAAGCATGATTAAAGCGGTAGTAAGTAACCTACATTTTTGTTTAACCCTGTAAGACAATGGCATATTGTGCTATTATGCATCGCATATAGCACATTATGAAATACTTGCCTTAGAACAAAGCCCTCCAGCGGTGTGCTATCACCGCTGAAGGAGCTTCCATCTTCACCCAGTCTTCCTTTTGGATCCGTATGCTACGGCCATCTGATTGGCCACGCCCTGATGACGTCACTCCCACGTATGCGTGTGGCACTCACAGACTCCGGCACAGAGCTCTGATGGGACGGCACAAGTATGCCGTCCCTTCAGAGCGCATGCACCGGTGACGTCACCGGCTGCATGTAGTGTGAATATATCCTAAACTGGGCAGGTTTAGGAGATATTCACTGTACCTATAGGTAAGACTTATTACAGGCTTACCTGTAGATACAAGATCAAAAAAAGGGTTTACTTCCACTTTAATAGGCATGGCAATGATAGGGTAAATAACATGCCAGCTTTTGATACTTGTACTAGATTAAAGTGACAAAATGTCCCCATAATTGCTTGGGTCTTCATTTGCTTACAGCTATGTTCTTTAAAGCAAATCTGTCCTTTTGTTCATGCAGTGCAAAGCAATGAAAGTCCTTTTCTCCAGCAACACATACGAACCTTTCCTTCACCATGTGTGTAAAGGTTCTCATTTATCTAGGAGATGGCGTTGTTCGTAATAGTCGATCACCTTAAACTGGACTTCCTTTGTAATGTTGAATCCAATGACGATTGGATTAAGCTGAACAAGTAACCTGTGTGGCTGTAAATAATGGACTAGGTTTCTGAAACTCATTAGAATCAAAGAAGATGCTTGGATAAGCTGTAAAACATCTTCAAACTTGCGAAAACAAGTCCAACTGAATGTGACTAAGCACAACTAGCTAATAAGAATGGGTTTAGGCGTGTTCGGAACCGAACGTGCCCGAGCCCGCCAGGAAGTGAACCCTGTGCTGCGCTAATCACAGGCAAGGAGACATTTCCCCGATGCACGGCTGCAGTAATCGGGGAATGTCTCATTGCCTGTGATTAGCGTAGCACATGGTTCACTTCCTGGCAGGCTCGGGCACGTTCGGTTCCGAACACGCCCAAGCCCATTCCTGCTAGCTAACACATGTGGTTGCCAAAATGCAAATGACACTTGGAGTTCTTATTTAGTACCCAAGCTATATAAAGATAAAAACATACAAGCCTAGTTTTAGATTGAATATGAAAAAACAACTGAGAAATGAAAAAAATGAAAGAAATGAAAGAAAAACAAACTACACTGTAAAGAAAACCTCATGCTCTGGCTCATACCAAGTTCCTAGTTTAAATTCTAGTACAGCCCATAGAGCTTCAGCATTCCAGAATATCTGACATCCGAGGGAAGAGTTTTTTGTGTACATGTGCTGTGCATTTCTCTCTAATGAGTTAGTATGGCATCCCAAGCACTTAAACATACTTGTCATGCCTAGGCTCTGAAAGAAGCCAGACAGTGGGTGCTATACATGGACTTGATCTGCTTTCACTCAATCTCTAGTTCGCTTTGCTTTCACGTCATGATTAATGCAAGCCATATACAGCCCAATGTTTGCTATGACATCATCACAAAAGACATCCCTAGCAATAAATCGGATAGTACAGGGATTCAAGTACACATGTGCTGTAGTTCAAAGTAAAGTAAGGCTTTTGAGAGACAACAAGCATTAGAAGTGGATCGTTCTTTTAAAGTGTATCTAAACCAAAATCATTTTTTAATGTGTTTTTACATGTTACACTCTAAATATGGGTGTGCCATGGTGCCATACGAACAGCTTTCTTTCTTCCAGGAGTCATGCAACTACCTTCAAGGCCGCATGACTCCCGGTACCCCCTTATGACTGATGTAGGCTACAGCTTGTTGTTGTCCATTTGGTACTGGACTGGGTGTCCTTCCAGAAGGGGGGGCAGTGGTGCAGAGCCATCCTTATCGTTCTGAGCTCCAGGACATTGATGGGGAGCTTGTCTTCCTCTGGTGACCATATTACCTCAAATATGAGAAAGTGAAACACTCCTCCATAGCCTGAAAAACAGGCATATGCCATTATCACCTTCCAGCGATATTTCAAAACCGAATTTCTCATTGGGAAATCCACCAAGCTAGAAAATTCCTTGCTTGGCTTGAAAAGAGCATGAGTATCTCGAGAGAACAAGCATGCTTTTACCATGCCAACAAGATGTTGGAGAGGTCTCAAATGAAATTGGGAAAATGGGACAGCCCTAAAAGATCACCAGGAGACCCTGAACTCTTTTGGAGAATCTCACAGAAAGGCATCTCTTTGATCCCAAGTCTCAATTTTGAGTTCTGAGTGAGAGTAGTTTTTCTTTGGAATGAAGAGGTTTACTTGGGCCGTCTCTAGAATTAGGCCTAAGTATTCCAGGTGTTGTTTGGAGTGCAGATTTTGGAAGTTGATTACCCAACCAATAACCTGAAGCATCTGAATAGCCTTGTGGATGTTTGCAGATACCTGGTAGGAGTCCTTCAGAAGAAGGTTGTCTAGATAACCTTTGACTTGGATGCCCTGAGTTCTTAGAAGGGCAAGAAGATGTGCAAGGATTTTTGTGAATATATTCTGGCAGGATATGACAAATGGCAGAGGGGCAAACTGGGAGTGATTGCCTCCTACTGCAAAGCGTAGAAAGAACTGCTGATGCGAATAAATGGGCATAAGCAGATAGGCATCAAGGGTGTCTATGACTGTCCTCGTCTCAGAGAAGCAATAACTGACCTTGAGTATTGCATGTGAGATTTTGGGATTTGAAGGTATTTGTTGAAGTATTTAAGATCCAAGATAGGACGGATTTAGAACTGTGAACAGGTTTGAATAGAAACCTTTTAACATGACCTTTAGGCTGGGTTCACATATATGCGTAATGGATGTGGGTTTCGCATGACAGGAGAGTGTGCCCGGCTCTCAATAGACTTCACACAGCTCCAGGAAAGCCACGTTCCGCATTTGGAAAGGGTCCTGTGCGTCTTTGGTTCCGAACTCTGGCAAAAATGTGGACCTGATTTGCACCTGAATCGGTGAACAGGGATGCAGCGAACCCCCTGCTGCGAGCAGGATGCACCGAACCCCCCTGTTGCGAGCCGCGGCATGTGTGAACCCAGCCTTAGAGGTACTAGAACAACTTGTCTATAGATTCACTATACTTCTGGTGCTCAGACATGGGCCTTTCTGGTCTCAGCTTCTGTAGCTGCAGAGTTGCATGTAATTGCTGTGCCTGCCCCTCCTGACCAATTACAGGATGCTTTGTCTTACATGAACCCATTCACAAAATGCAAAGCCTTTGGTGAATGAACAGCAGAGGGAAGGGGCAGGCAGAACTGCTGTGTGTGAGAAGACAGGGTATCGGATGTCAGAGAGTCAGAAATATAGTGATAGCTGTACTCCCAGCAATCACTAAAACTGTCAGTTATAAATAAAAGACATACAGTATCTCACAAAAGTGAGCACACCCCTCACATTTTTGTAAATATTTACTGTAACTTTTCATGTGAAAACACTGAAGAAATTACACTTTGCTACGTCTAAACCCCTGGCAACAAAAGGGAGTACACCCCTAAGGAAAAATGTTCAAATTGGGCCCAAAGTGTCAATATTTTGTGTGGACACCATTATTTTCCAGCACTGCCTTAACCTACTTGGGCATGGAGTTCACCAGAGCTTCACATGTTGCCACTGGAATCCTCTTCCACTCCTCCATAACATCACAGAGCTGGTGGATGTTAGAGACCTTCCACCTTTCGTTTGAGGTTGCCCCACAGATGCTCAATAGGGTTTAGATCTGGAGACATGCTTTATCAGTCCATCACCTTTACCCTCAGCTTCTTTAGCAAGGCAGTGGTCGTCTTAGAGGTATGTTTGGGGTTGTTATGTTGGAATACTGCCCTGCGGCCCAGTCACCAAAGGGTGGGGCATCATGCTCTGCTTCAGTATGTCAGAGTACATGTTGGCATTCATGGTTACCTAAATGAACTGTAGCTCCCCAGTGCCTGCAGCACTCATGCAGCCCCAGACCATAACACTCCCACCACTATGCTTGACTGTAGGCAAGACACACTTGTCTATGTACTCCTCACTTGGTTGCCGCCACACATACTTGACTCCATCTGAACCAAATAAGTTTATCTTGGTCTCATCAGACCACAGTACATGGTTCCAGTAATCCATGTCCTTAGTCTGCTTGTCTTCAGCAAACTGTTTGCAGGCTTTCTTGTGCATCATCTGTAGAAGAGGCTTCCTTCTGGGATGACAGCCATGCAGACCAATTTGATGCAGTGTATGACATATGGTCTGAGCACTGACAGGCTGCCCCCCTCACCCCTTCAAACTCTGCAGCTATGCAGACAGCCCTCATAGGTTTATTTCCCAAAGACAACCTCTGGATATGATGCTGAGCACATGCACTCAACTTCTTTGGTTGACCATGGTAAATCCTATTCTGAGTGGAACCTGTCCTGTTAAACCGCTGTATGGTCCTGGTCACCATGCTGCAGCTCAGTTTCAGGGTCTTGGCAATCTTCTTATAGCCTAGGCCATCTTTATGTAGAGCAAGATTCTTTTTTTCAGATCCATGAGGTGCCATGTTGAACCTTCAGTGACCAGTATGAGAGAGTGAGAGCAAGAACACCAAATTTAACACACCTGCTACCCATTCACACCTGAGACCTTGTAACACTAACGAGTCACATGACACTGGGGAGGGAAAATGGCTAATTGGGCCCAATTTGGAAATTTTCACTTAGAGGTGTACTCATGTTTGTTGCCAGTGGTTTAGACATTAATGGCTGTGTGCTGAGTTATTTTGAAGGGACAGCAAATTTACACTGTTATACAAGCTGTACACTCACTACTTTACATTGCAGCAAAGTGTCATTTCTTCAGTGTTGTCACATGAAAAGGTATAATAAAATATTTGCAAAAATTGTAACTCTGTCCACAGGTCAACTATTAGTTGTGCATTCCACAAATCTGGCCTTTATGGAAGAGTGGCAAGAAGAAAGCCATTGTTGAAAGAAAGCCATAAGAAGATCTGTTTGCAGTCTGCGAGAAGTCATGTGGTGGACACAGCAAACATGTGGAAGAAGGTGCTCTAGTCAGTTGAGACTAAAAATTAACTTTTTGTCCTAAAAGCAAAATGCTGCGGATGGCAGAAAACTAACACTGCACATCACCCTGAACACACCATCCCCACCGTGAAACATGGTGGTGGCACCATGCTGTGGGGATGCTTTTCTTCAGCAGGGACAGGGAAGACGGTCAGAGTTGATAGAAAGATAGATGGAGCCAAATACAGGGCAATCTTAGAAAACTAGTAAGAGTCTGCAAAAGACTTGAGACTGGGGTGGAGGTTCACCTTCCAGCAGGACATTGACCCTAAACGTACAGCCAGAGCTACAATGGAATGGTTTAGATCAAAGCATATTGATGGGTTAGAATGGCCCAGTCAAAGCCCAGACCTAAATCCAATTGAGAATCTGTGTCAATCGCTGTTTACAGATGCTCTTCATTCAATCGGACAGAGCTTTAGCTATTTTGCAAAGAAGGATGGGCACAAAATGTCACTCTCTAGATGTGCAAAGCTGGTAGAGACATCCCGAAAAAGATTTGCAGCTGTAATTGCAGTGAAAGGTGGTACTACGAAGTATTGACTCAGGGGAGGCCGAATACAAATGCACCCCACACTTTTCACATATTTTTAAAAAAATGTAAAACCATTTATCATTTTCCTTCCACTTCACAATTATGTGCCACTTTATTTTGGTCTAGCACATAGGATCCCAGTAAAATGCATTTACGTTTTTGGTTGTGTCATGACAAAATGTGGAAAATTTTAAGGGGTGGGAATACTTTTTCAAAGCCCTATATATTTATTACATTTTTAAATATACCTACGGTAAGGTCAAAATACACACACTGGTGTGATGATGTGCCATTCATTCTCAATGGCTCACCTAAACATGCTTTGCAGCACACCACAATTCATGGGATCATGCTGGGTTACAATGTTATATGCACATTGCACATTTTTGCTGTGTTTTTTGTGTGTTAGACAGTCGGTTTAAATTAATGGGCTGACAAAGCATTGTGCATATGCTAAATCTGAGCAATAGCGTGCCATGTTTTACCGTTTGGGTATAGCTATAGGCTTTAAGGCTTGTTTAAGCCCTGTCAAAATATATAACTATTGCCACTCTAGGACACAAGGTTAAAGTGTAGTGTGGCTGAATAAACATTTAGCCTCTCAGGACATCACTATATAGGACACCAAGTCCAGACACACGTTAACCTTCACACGATTGCTATAATAGCATGCATTTAAAAAAATAAAATAAAAACAATCATTTCCAAAATACACTAAACCCTTATAAAATTAGGGTTTGCCTGCCTTTGTTAAAATTCATGCAATACAATTGTCAAATCGCAACAGCTGTACTCACTTGTAGCCATTATGTCTCTAGGACACGTTGGAATCCCATGATCAACAGCCCACTTGAAAGCACCATCTCCAACTAGAAAACTGTAATACAAAAAAAAAAAAAAAACACAAACACAAAACATTACTAGTGTCCTCTGTCAATTGGTGTAATCAGTTAGGCATTTACTTGGCCTGTAAATGACAGTACATTCTCCTCCCATTCGGTGCTACTACTTCAATTAGGATGAGCCCAGGGAATTGATTTTTGAGGGCGCACAGGCATGCAGAATTCTAATAATGCAGCCTTAGGTATCATAATTACAACAATTGTCTATTAAGTTTTAAACCATGGCTTCAGACGGGTGGAGCCAAGAATTCAGGACTCCTAACCTGTGTATTCACAAGTTCAGGTGTAGTAAATTACAGACAACCAGCTTACAAATACCTTGGGCTCGTTCACACATGTATCAGTACCCTTTTGTTTGAGTCTTAAGATTGCCCTTCAATGCCTGTAAAGAATACTACAATACGAATTACACAGTGCAGTACACATAAGAGCGGTAGTGTTGTGTTGTGTTAGAAATTAAGCAGCCTGTTGCTCTCATAAGGCATCAATGCTTGCCAGCCACCTCATTTAATTAGTATTGCACATTAACTGTAGCTATAGCATTTATAGCATGTTAGTAAAGCATTTGTAAAGTGTTAGCTGAGTGCTGGTGGAGAGCCAGGGGAGGTTCCTGTATCTCACAATGTACTGGGGAATAAAAGACAACTAGGACAGAGCAGCTTTAGCCACTTCCTGTTTGTACAGAGCAGACATGTGATAACACCATTTGCATCTGTGTGCAGGCAAAAGCATCAACCCACCAGTAATACTAACAGCACTAGGCAGGAGCAGAGGCATTGAGCATTACTGCCAATGACGAGGCTTTTTGTGTCAACCAAATTCAGCTGGACCAAGCCAAGTGTCAAAGAGATCAAAGCATAGGAATCTATCTTGCAGAGATTTCACAAAAATACCTGCTATCACACCACAACCCAACCACATGTCAAAGTGAACCATTAGCTCTACATCACTTCCCCTTTAAGCACTTTTCACTAGAAAAACAACACTTTCATAGGCATTAAACAAGCATAAAAGGTGCGATAATAAGATTGCTTTGTTCATAATCAACACACATGAACAAGCCCTTAGGCATCTTTCAGTACTTTTCTGATTTTGGTGGAGTAAATGGTAAAGTTTGTTTTTTACTAGCTTGGAGTTTTAAAGGCAAAGTTTACCTTAAAAAGAAAAGAATAATAAAATAAATGCACATGTTTTTGCAGGAAATTGTGCATTTTTTGTTTCACACGAGTCTGCAAAGTATTACACCCTCAATCAGTGGATCACATGTGCAATACCAAGCTCCTGCAGACTCTTTCTCCAGCTCTCTGCCCACACAGGAAGTTTCAATAGACTAGGAGTATAGTGATTACCACACTTGTAGCCATGGTGGCAGATGGGATAGATCTCTGTGAATGAATGATGCAGCTTTGCAGACGGAGCCCTAAACAGCCATGCTGATTTCAAAACAGACAGTGGCTGCAGGGAAGAACAACCCTTGCATGCTGTCAAAAGGGGAGTGCAGTTTGCAGGTTGGTGTCCACTAGGTCCCATATTAAGACAATGACGTATGACACTGAAAGCTGTACAAAGTGTACGGATCATAGTTTGGAAAGCATATGGATTTTCTGCTGTGCATAAAGAACTGCTAACCAAAACTTGTTAAAAAAAAAGTCTTTAATCATATTATATGTTAAAAAGCCTTCTTGCATAGCTTTTGAATCAGACACAGTGAGGGGAAAAAGTATTTGATCCCATGCCGATTTTGTACATTTGCCCACTGACACAGATATGCTCAGTCCAATTTTTATTGGTAGGTTTATTTTAACAGTGAGAGATAGCATAAAAACAAAACAATATCCATAAAAACACATTTCAAAATATGGGGGGGGGGGATTCTCCATACACCTTGTTTGTGTGCATGTGGAAGCTGTTAATTGGCTGAACAAAAAAGAAAAAAAAAAAAAGAAAAACGGTGCATGGCCAGCTTTAGACTCTAGTCAAATTGATTTTCCTCTTTAGCAGAGTTAAAGTAACCAAATGCCTGGGCTTTTAGTGACCAGCACAGGAGGTAAGGTAGGTATTTCAGCTCTTCTACTACTCTTTAGTTATATCTACCCTAGCATAACTTTCAACATCTTTAACATCAAAGTGTCTCCGTTATACATGTGTTACCACTGTACTAGTTTTTGCACCTTTTATAATCTGTGATTATAATGCCTGCCTTTGAAAAATCTGGTGACTGCTTTAGGTAGACAATAAGGAATTATAGTTATAGATTTTGTTTTCTAAAAAAAAAAAAATACACCTCTAACAAAACACTCATTCAGCTTTAAAGAAGGACTATTAAGTGTAGGCATTTCTTGGCAATAATTTTCCACGACTGGAAAAGGGTCTTGTGAATGAGGTTCTGTAGAGATCTATTAAAATTTAATTTAGAAATTAGACCCAGTACACAGAAATTCAGCTACGGGTAACTGGCACTCGTACATGATCGTGCAGAAATAGACTATCTCTGTCCAAAACCTTCACTGCCAGACATGACCTGATGGAGTGTAAAAATAAAACTCGAATCATATTTACTGATGATTTATTACTACTGGTATTTAACACGGTTTTCCGTAAATTTACTCAGACAGAATTTCCTAAAGCAAACTAAAGAGGATGCCTAACATCCCACAGCTGTGTTTACTGGCATTCAAAGTCTTGAACATTAACTGCACATACCAAAAAGTCTTAAGAAAAAAAAAAAAAAAAGATATATTATCTGTAAAACATGAAGCGAATCGGGACATTAGGCCTCATTGATTGCTGACAACAGAGTTCTGTCATGCTGCTGGCACAGTAACCCTGAGCTGGCATCTTATCCATTTTGGCATATACGGGTAGTGATGAAAAATAGAGCCTAAGGTACTGGAGCAATTAGGAACATGCGTTTTTTTTTTAACAAAATGTGCTGACACATTTTTTTTTTTGCTTTACTTACTAAAGGGATGCACAGGTAAGTCTCAAAGCAATTCCAGGAAACAAGTAAAATCAACCAGTGAACTAACAATGCTATCCAAGAAATACTGCTGTTACTACTATGCTAAAGTAGAAGGCCTAATGGATTCACTTTAATCTGATATTCATAAAAAATACATTTCAGACAGATTCTTCAAGCTTTTCATTGGGCTTCACGGATAAACCTTCAACCAGTCGTGGAACAAGCCCCTGCTGTGTTACCTTCCCCTTGGAGAACCACAGAGGAAATATTCAAATCCTTGGTATAGCTAACCTGGAATTATGCACAAGATGCATGTCAGGATGAATACTAGCACTATTCAGAAGGTATGCTCTACTCCACAAAGTGCATTTAAATATGTATTTTGACTGAAGACCCCATTCCTTCCAATAAGTAGTGTTGAGGTACACAGGAAAAGTTCTGATTGCTTTATTTGTGGAGCACAGACAAGCATTTTCCTTCACAAAGCAGCTGAATGGAGCTAAAATACATGTTAAAAAAAAAACACTGGTCAAGGGCTTGATTAGGGTGTCTAGTCAGAAACATTTCCGGCTGCATTTCTAAGCGACCCACACCTTCCTACAACTCAGTTGTAATACAGCTGCTTATAATTTCTAAATGTAAACTTATAATATTAGCAGGGTATAAAGAGTATATCTCCAACCATTGAGTTGGGCAGTTTTAATGGAAATGTGAAGATTCATGGCTGCCAAGAGAAAACAGAGGCATGCATGGTGGTTCCAGGAACTTGTCGCTAACTATTCTGAGTGTCAGAGGCTTTGCTTTGAAATAACGAACATCACAAGTAAGAGCCTATGTAAAAAGGGAAAACATGCTAAAAAGTGTCAAATTTGGGGTTAGTGTATCATTCCTGCTCTGTTTGATTGGAGAAAATGTACCTGTAAATTTGATTTATTGGAGTGCAGTACAGGACACAGGAATTGATAAACTATGGGTTACAGTATATAGTACTTCCTTTCAGCTGATTGGATAACTCCCACCCCCAGCGTATCCTTATAACCTTGCCCACTGTGAATCCAGCTGTTTAGCAAGCAATAAGGAGATCACAGAAAAAAGAAAAAAAAGAAAAGGGGATGGACCTTTGTTCAGTATTGGAATTTACAGGTATGTCACCATTCCTATTATCTTAATCGTTCAGGATACTAGAGGTGCTGAAATGAATCGCTGCATCGTGATTCGGCCGTCCACTATGCGGCATTGATGCAGCGACTGCCAATAATCGTTTAGCGGGTGACGTCATCCGACTTGCCCCACATAGGCATCTGTTCTTGCGGGCGGCTCCGCGTGACTTGCAAACGATTTCTGTAATAGAAGTCAATGCAAGTCATCCCCAAAGTCGTACAGGAACCTTTTTCTTGAGTCGCTCCTATTAGAACGGTACCATTGCAGTGCATGGAGGCGACTTGTCAGGGTGACAAGTCTCCTATGTGTGAACCGAGCCGGCACGGTTGCCGCTTCTTCCCGGATGTCTGCCTCATTTCTTCCTAGTTTTCAGATCTGTGATTGAAACCCCAAATTACATGTTATTCTTGATGCACAGTTATGTAGCAACATACCCCAGTGCCTCTCTCGTCACTCGTGACCGCCAAGCCCACCTCATTCCTCTCAGCCCCGCCCGCTTCTCTTCTGATCTGTCAGCTACAGCGGGCGGGGCTGAGAATCCATCACGGATGTCTGCCGGAGAAGAGAGAGGAGGGCTGGGTGGTCACGAGTGCAGAGAGAGGCACTGCGGTATGTTTCTACACAACTGTGCATTAAGAATAACATGTAATTTGGGAGACACCCACTGACGCCCCTCACCACCCACTGACACCCCTCACACCCACACCACTCTACACCCACCCACTGACACTCCTCACCACCCACCCACTGACACCCCTCACCACCCACTGACACCTCTCACCACCCACACACTGACACCCCTCACCACCCACTAACTGACAACCCTCACCACCCACACCTCTCTACATGCACACACTGACACCCCTCACCACCTACACCCCTCTACACCCACCCACTGACATCCCTCACCACCCGCACCCACCCATCGACACCCTTCACCACCCACACCCCTCTACACTCATCCACTGACACCCCTCACCACCCACACCCCTCTACACCAAGCATCACTGACACCCACACCCTTATACACCCACTTACTGACACCCATCACTACCACTCCCATCCCTCATTTCACAGACTCCCCCATCCTTCTGTTCCTATCCATGAATTCCTGCATCTCCTTCCCCAGACTCCCCCATCCTTCCTTTCTTATTCATGGATTCTTCCATCCTTTGGTTCCTACCCTCCCTTGTATCCTAATCATGATGGATTGCGGAATCGAATCAAATCGTTGATCTGATAATCGTATCGGGAGGACAGGGAAGATGCGCACCCCTACAGGACACAGGAATCTATTCATAAACCATGGGACATTCCCAATCAATAATTCAAGAGCTGGGCAACAAAATAGCCCACAAGAAGTTTCAATAGTCTCAGACAGTTGACAGCAGAAGCACCTTGCAGTCAAAGCATGCATCAGAGGCTCAAACAGCCACTTGGGGGAAAAAAAAAACTGTTTCAAAAATGTGAACAGAGCACCAGGTGGTCGCTAGATGCTGTAAAAAGTTGACAACTCTGGGATGATGGGCTCAGGTAGGGAAGAAAGGACTCATTCCCTGAGCACAGAAGCCTTGGAAAAAAAAAGGCAAAAATAACCACCCAGCCAGGTAGAATTTGAGGGAGGAACGCTATAGAGGTAATGCCCTGTGAGGAAACAGAAGATGGGTCAGTTTCCAAAGGAAGACAGCCCAGGTAGCCACAGATGACAGCCCTAACACTACCACCCACCATAAGGTGAATCATAAATTGTTTGACATGCCTTGAAGGCAGGACACGGGGAGAGAGAGAATATAGAAGGCTGGACCAAGACCTGCAGGGTACAAAGGGCTAGGTGTCGGACGATTCCAAAACAGAAGATGCGGTAGGATGAGGATTGGGACCCAGTTTTGGGATGTGGTTCGCCACCATCGCACTAAGTGAGAACAACAAAACATGATAGTTTGCAGATTATGGTGAAGCAATCTACATGCCCAAAAAAAGAGGGGTGCCCAATCTAACATTTGGAATGTGCCTAACTGGTAAATATGAGTGAAATTGAGATGCTGATAGATATCTGGACAAAGATCTGCAAAGCAGCCATATAACAGAGATGAGTGAGAAAGGCTACTTACATACTGAGTGCGGAGAGTGGAACAAAAGCATAAGCGAGAAAGCATAAGTACTGAGAACAGAAACAATGTGACCTTTCCAGTACTAAACCGCCGAATGTAGGCGAGCAGTAGAAATAGCCAGGTTTTTTAAAATGCGGAAAGGGAAAAAAAAAAAAAAGAAGGAGGTAGTGGAGCTAACCTCACCACATAGTAAGCAGGACAGTTCCATTGAATCTGAGTGGATATAACTAGGCAGGGGTTGTCTCAAAAGTGTCCACTAGCATGACCTGAGAGAGAAATTCTCATGGAGGGCTACTGAGAGGGGCTAATGAGAATATGTTCCAGACATTGAAATGCTGTGCTGAAGGAGAAGGTTATTCATAATATCAGAAATAGATTCAGGTACCCATGACAGTATGGGGTTGAGGGAGGAGCCCGAGGAGGAAGTATAAGAATCAGCATTTCGGCATATGGTTCAAAGAATTAGGCTTGGGAGTTTAAACTTTCATATGGTGAATGGTCTAATAAAATAGCACCACAGAAAGTTGCATGCACACCGTGACACTATGACTTTACCTGAATGGCTAGATTCCGCATACCTTTTATGCCCTGCATCAGGACTCTGTGCTATTGCACTCATAATTATATGTATTATATTACATCCATTTTAGACACCCTCATCTAGTTTTCTTGTGATGGCTGTCCATGATTGGGTGGTCCTTGTGGTTGCATGGTGGTCTACCCTGATGCCTGTTTGCCTATCCCTGGGTGTGAGGTGCACCTGCCAGCTCCATTTACTGAGGATCTCTTCATCGATCCATGCTGTTTTTATGGTTTTGGGTTTGTTCACTCATTACATGTATGTAAGTATCCACAAAAGCCTACATACTGGTCTATATACTGATATACTGTTAAATAGCCATGAATGTATGTATAATATTAGAATTATATTAATTGATGTATAATTATTTCTAAATTTTAGAAAGGATTGAGTACTCAAATCTCCCCTGAAGAAAGATTATTCTTCTGAAACATGTTGGCACATGTTGACACATCATAGCAACTCATGTGGACTGACCACAGTTCTTTGGCAATACCCAGGGTGCACGCTATTATCTTTGAGTACTTGTTTTCATATAGATTAAGTCAAATGTATTTTCGCCATGATTTACATGCATGTTAGCAATGTTTACTATCTTTGGGTGTATCTAACCCCTCCTTTTATTCAATTTTAAATGGATATGAATAAAAGTGGCGCTGTCGCCTTTTAAATGTATTTACATTTCTATATGATTTCCGTCTAAAATGTCAAAAGGGGTTACATCCTGCTGCACTTCTGTGCCTCATACATATACCGTTTTTTGGATATTCGCAGTTTCATACACTTAGCCCCGAACACCACTGTTTTCTTGTCTTCTGTAAATGTAAGTGCACCAGGCAATTCAAGTTGTAATGCATAAATTGGAGGGGTGGGGGGGGGTGGGGGAGAGAGAAATTACAATGTTTACAATTGGTGGCACTTGTCATTTCTAGAAGCGGCAGTAGCCTTTGGCACAGATCAGACACTGGCAGAGCATTCTGCTTTAGTCAGACAAGCCGCAGGTTGGCATCTGCGAGGGAGCTGAAATTAAAGGGACTGGAAAGGTGTCAGTGCTCCAGGACAAGAGAACAGCTAATAAGAATTTGAAGTTTCCTCAGAGCTTGAAGCGGTATTCTCTCTTTCCCGATGTGCTCACGCTCTGCAATCCGCCACTGTTAAGTGAGGATATTCCCCTGCGGAGTACAATTCACTTGCAAAATAGTAGTTGGAAATGCACAGTCAGCAGTCTTATAAATACTACCCCACTAGCCAGAGAGAAAATTCTGAAAGAGAGGAGAAAGAAAAGGCCATCAAATCTTAATTATTATTATTATACAGTATGTATATAGCGCCGACAGTTTGCGCAGCTTTTTACAATATTAGGTCAGACAGTACAATTACAATACAATTCAATACAGGAGGAATCAGGGGGCCCTGCTGGTAAATGTTATAGTATCATTACCTTCAGGACAAATAAAGCAAGACAATAATAAATAGGGAAAAATACCCAAAGTGCAGATTACCCCATAAACTTGTGCCTTTAGAACTGGTTCTCTGCTTAGCGTTGGACTGTGTCTTGCAGAATAAAATGATATATTGTAGTGTGTCCAAGTGATGAACCAACAAGACACCTATAGTCAAGAATCAGTATGTACAGGGAAAACTTGTCTTATAATTTGTCCACATCGCTGGTCCTGTTCAAGGCCCAGGCTTGGCTTCACCTCTCACGGTGAGCCCCCAAAAGTGTCTTTAGGGTCTGGGTGCCATAGGAATGGACCAATATCTTGGACCTGTATAGCACCCTGCGACTAACTTAATAGTTGCATCTTGTGCCAAAGCCAGAGCCAAATACAGCATTCAGTGCCCATAGCAATTATTTCAGGCCACTTCAGCTGCCATGGGGTCCGTGTGTGGTTCCCACAACATACACTTAGAATACCTGATCCGGAAACTGCTAGTGGGCCTTAACACAATAGGCAATCAGATCTTGATGGAAGTGTCAGCCAAAGAGGGAAAGGAAACTGGTGAAAAATAGAAAAAAATATATTCTCCAACAAAAGAAGGGGTCCACCACTTAAGAACACTAGCAAAAAAACTGGAGCCTCATGGAGAGGATTATATGAATAGACAGGGGGATACTACCATCTAAGCTTTTGCCAGTATCTTATCACCTGAAGGTAGTGGCTTATAACCCATGGTCTAAGAAGCAATTCCCGAGTCTTGTACGATTAGCAAAATATGGTTTCTGGTTAAGATATAATTCTGATGCCACTGAATAGGGACACCTTTCATTAAAGTTAAAACCTGAGGAAAGTACAAATTCTCCCTTGCAGTTGAGCAGCCCCCACACTGCATGGGTAAATTTTTGTTTAGGTCTATGGCATCAGAAATATCACTTTTACTTACTCGATCCTGCTCTCCCACAGGCACCGCACCATCCATGTTAAAAGACTGATCTTCTTCAGCCTCTTTTTTGCTATTTCTTGGCCGCCACAGGTCCTCTGACACCATCAAGTACAATGCAGAGCCCACAGCCCTGCATTGCACAATAGGGCAAGGGAGAGTCCATAAGCCAGAGTAAAAGGAACAGTGCTGCCTGCAGGAGAATGGAGGACTGGGTATGTAAAAGTGGTTTCCTCAGTCCAATATACCTTTTCCATGCATTTAACCCTTGCAATGTGGAGGTGGCCCCACTGCAAGGGAGGATTTTTACTCATCCTCCTCTCCCGAGTCAAGCTTTAACTTTTATGCAAAGTATATGTTACAATAAAAACAACAGAACAAGGTGTTGCAAGATCCAGATTAATATTCAAAATTTGCATTTCAAACCTAAAGAGTTTTTGAAAAAAAAATAAATAAATATATCTATATCTCAAGCCGAAAAGGCCCATGTACATCAAAGATGGCTTCACCTACTATAACTTGATTGCATTATTTTCTATGGATTTACCACCATATAGTGAAGGGTCCACCTGACTGGGTATAAACTGAATGCATTATTTAATTATAATAATATTATAGGTCTGATTACAATGGGTGTATCCAACTTATACAAAATGGTTTGAAATCCACAAGCAACGGTATTGTTTTTCTTTACACTTTTAAAAAATATGCTTTGTTCAAATGTGAATATTTTGTATTTAGATCCCAATCCATGGAACTCTTCCAACTCCCAATAGCAAACAGTTTACAGTTTCCAATATCCTTTTGTTCTGAAAGGACCTTTCACAGCCTAGCATGTGATTAATGGTTTAAGGACCACCCTCTCTCTAAGTACACTGTAGCTCAGAGATTTAACAGCATTGATTTATAACAGAATTACATTTTGTACAAAAGTCCAATGAGAAGCATGTTGAACATACTACAAGACAGTCATCAAGTTACAAACATCTGACTTACATGGGACTTATATTTACAGAGGGAGACAAAAGGAAGTGAAAGGAACTCTACTCCTAGGAAGGGAAATTCATCCCTGAAAGAGTGAAAGCTTTTTCACCAATCCATGCTACGACAACCCATATTTTAAAAAATCCAATAGTCACCGGGACAGAAAGTGATGTGAAATCTTCTGAACAGGGGCACAGACAGCTAAACAAACATTAAAGGGGTGTTAACCCCTCCCTATGCTATCCAAAAAAAAATTTTTGGCAGGAGTTACACTTAATAAAAATATACCTGTTCCAACTTGCATACAAATTCAACTCAAGAACAAACCTAAAGAACCTATCTTGTTTTAAACCCGGGGATTGCCTGTAGTGTATATTTCACAAAGCCTAGATTCAACTAAAAGACCTATACCATTGAGAAGTCTGAGATGTACTTAATTTATTGCCTGTATAATATTCTTTAAACAAGTATTACAGCAACAAAAGAACTGAACTAGGAGCAGAAACTGACATTCTTCCAGCTAATAGGCCCACTAATATTGTGCAGTGTTACAGAAATGCTGAAAGATATATGAAAATGTAAAAAATATTTGTTGAGAATAGTCACGTTTCATCTGAAACCAGACGATCCATTATTCATAAAGCTGGACTTCTAGAATGGTGGGAACATGAGCATGTGTAGATGTAGATTTTGTTTGTTTAGTTTTGGAATCTACACACTCTTGGTTCCATTCTACAAATATTAAATATCAAAATGTTTTTTCTGAAAAAACAAATGAGTTTTTACTGGCCAGAGTGCAGCTCTGAATCAAAAAGTCTACAAGGATGGTTTTATTTATACAAAAAGTTAATAAATTTCTCCTTACTAACCAACGCACCACTTTTTCAGGCCATTCTCCTGATTGCGAATACATTATTCACTTACGTGTTTTTTTAGCAGTTCTTAAGAACTGGGCAACAGATCAGAGGCAATGAAATGATAGCATGTACCTTCCAATACTTTCTTTTGATTGCACTGTTGATCAGAGTTAAAGGTACTGTAACATTATATTATCGGTCAATTGCTGTCAGTACCAGGACAAAAAAGAACAAAAAACCCGACAAAACAACTTAAGACCAAACTTACATTTCCAGAAAGAAATGCTGTCAGTTCACTAGAGGATTAATAGCCTAATATCTTCAATGTCAGTGCATGCTATCCCTAAACACTAAAGTCATCTGTTTGAAGAAATCCCTGTTCACCACTACAAAAAGGAAAAACACAAGTGAATGCCAAATGCTGCTAAACAACACACAGAGGAGCTTGCCTAAAACAGCATCATTTGTTTTCAAGTTGGACCTCCGGTCTATTATTGCCTAAAGCTGAACAGACAAATGAAATTAAGTAATGTTAGAAATATTCACGTAAACAGCAAGAGAATAGTCAATTAGCAGTTCTCACATCAACCGCTGGATAAGATGTTCCCAGGCTAGAGAAAGTAGCTTATGCATCTGCACTACAAAACCACAAACTGCAGGTTTACAGAATATGAATACAGAAAGGTAATCCTCCTTATATCCAGGCTGGAAACAACAACTCCAATCTAAGTGACATTTCATATGTACGGTGTCTCATCTGACCACAGCACTTTCTCCCAATCCTTCTCTGAATCAATTAGATGTTCATTGGCACCTCAAAGGTTGTCTGTCAGGTCTAAAAGTATTCGGTATCGAGGCCATGAACAACCATATGGATGATGGGAGTAAATACCAAAGGTTGTGCAACAGGGAGGCATTTTGGATTTTCACGCTCGATTCCATAAGCCCTAAGGGCTTGAATGAAGAAATCGAACAACACTCTGTCCTTTAATAAATTAGCAATCTGTCCTCCCTGTTTCCATTTTGCGCATTATTCCCAGAGTGGTCCCCCCGAGGTGGTCCAGCCTCTATCTTACTATTGAGCTCTTTGCCCTGTGTCCTTCCCCCCCCCCCCCTTTTTTGTATGTTCAGTATCTGTCATATGTTGTCATATGACTCATCATTATCAGTTCTGTCATCATTAGTCTGGTCTCCCTTTACCCTATTTACAGTCCTATGTTTAGGCTATTAAATATCCCATTATTCCCTTCCTATGGATTCATGTGGCCTTATTATTCCTATGGGCCCCCTGTTAGGGTTTTTATGGCCATTATATATATCACCGAAAATGTATGGTAACATACCCTATCCTTCGATTCATTATGAGAACACTATAAGATTATATGATCATGTATGCGTTTTGGCCAGTTTAATACGACTGAAGAAACGATTACAGTATATGCATCTTTTACCTTAGAGGTGGTTGTTGAGTGCTTATGCATAGGATTTATATATAAGTATACGTCATATATTAACTGTCTATCTATGTATATGCTCTATTCACCATGTATTTATATATGTATATAGGATTTGTGTGTATATATATATATATATATATATATATATATATTTATTTTTTATTTATATATTTCATATATTTTCAATTATAAAGTCTTTGGGGTGACCTCCCCCTTAAGAGAATTTAGAGTTTCAGGTTGGTAAAATGCAATTAAAAGTCCTGGTGTAGGACTAGGAAGCGGATGGCTGTCTCTCTGTTTATGCATTATGCCGTTTTAGCTCCCTCTGTGTCAGCAAAGATCTCACACTGACATGCGGCGATTTGAGTATAGAACGTCAGATCGGGGGGAGTGCGAGTTCGGCCCCTTTGTTGTCGTCCCCTCCTCCTGGTTGCGCCGCTGCTATAGGCTGTGGGCGACCCGGGGAAGACAGCTGGGAAGTCTCTCTGTTTCCTCCTCCGGGTCGCCGAGCCGGCTGGCGTTCCACGAGTGTATGGACGCCAGCATACTGTGAATTTGTGCACTGTCCCTGTTCTATGACAGGTGACAGTAACATCGGCTCAACATTAAGGTATGTTTGCAGCTGCAGAAGCATAGGCATATTACACTGCATTAATCTGTGTGGCTGTGTTTCAAGGTATATAATATATAATATATTTTCTGACTTCTGGTTATAGTTCTTGGACTTTTTTATATATATTTATATACATCTGTGTCAGTAGTATGATTATTAATATATTTTATTTGTATACTGTTTATTTTTTATCCACCATCTTTTTACTACTAATTGTTTCGATCTTGTTTGATCTTTGCAGACTATATAGCGAGACATGCAGTAGCAAGGTTTGTCTACCTAATGTCTCTCCTATGGTCATAGCCTAGAGCGGCACATATGCATTTATGCACTTGCATTTATGTATCTTTATATCGTCACATATGTGCATCTATATAGAAATTACTTTTATGTTTTTATTATTATTATTAACATGTATCTGACTGTGGGTGTTCAGTGGTAAAGAGGAGGATCATATCAGGCTTTGCCCTTCCCCTCCCCCTCCCAATGCCTTGCCCATTGGAGGAGGGTGGGACCTGAATCACTTTCATTCAGGTACTTAAGAGAGACAGCTCATTCGATGGCTAGGCTCTGATGAAGAGGGTTCGCCCTGGAAACGAGTTAGCCTTGCGTAGGACGTCGTCGTGATTCCCCCCGAGTTGTGGTGGAGTTTTACTGAAGTCACTGCCTTTGACTTACATGCCTTTGATATTGCTCCGTTTGTGAGTATATTTTATGCTGGATTTCTACTTTTAAATAAACGGTCTTATGGTGTTGCACAAGGTCGGTGCGCTTCTCTCCTTTTTGTGTTTTTCTTCTTTCTTCATTGGCAAACCTCAGACAGGCCTGTACATGCGCCTGCTTGAGGGGGACCTTGCGGGCGCTGCAGGATTTCAATCCATGGCAACGTATTGTGTTACCAGAGGTTTGTTTGGTGGCTGTGGTCCCAACTGCCTTGAGATCATTCAAAAGCTCCTCCCGTGTAGTTCTGGGCTGATCCCTCACTTTTTTCATGGTCATCCTTACCCCATGAGGCAAAATCTTGCATGGAGCTCCAAACCAAGGGCGATTGATGGTTATTTTGTATTTCTTCCATTTGCGAATAATCGCTCTAACAGTTCTCTCCTCACCAAGCTTCTTGCTGATGGTCTTGTAGCCCATTCCAGCCTTCTGCAGGTTTACAATATTGTCCCTGGTGTCCTTTGTCGGCTCTTTGGTCTTGCCCATGATGGTGGGTTTGAATGGAAGAAAAAGATTCTGTGGACAGGTGTCTTTCATACACGTAATGAGTTGTCGTTAGGAGCACCTTCCTAAATTGACAGGACTAATCTGTGTACCACATACTGTAGCAAGTCTGTGGGAGCCAGAATTATTGTTGGTTGATAGGGGATCAAATACTTATTTTACTCACTGAACTGCAACTCAATTTAGAACATTTGCATCATGGGTTTTTTCTGGATTTTTGGTTGATATTCTGTCTATATCATTTAAAATACACCTATGATAACAATTTTAGACCCTTTGATTTTTAAGTGGGCAAACTTACAAAATCTGTAGGGGATCAAATAATTATTTTCCCCACTGTACACACACTGTATATATCCATAAGGACATGATTAGCATGCACCCCAATACTTTTTTTTATTATGTTTTAACATTATAAATGTGCCCAAAGCTTTTTTGTGGGTCACAGGAGCAAACTTACTTTTGCTACTGTCCATTGTCAGATGAGGTCATCCTTATTGACAGTGGGCTCCGGCTCTCAGCATGTGGCTGGGAGCCTAAACCAGCTGTGCCTGCCCATCTCCAGCCTGGCAGGCACTCCAATGAGTGCTGCAGGAGCAGACCCGAAAGCAGTGACCGACAGTCTATGCTCTTCATTCTGAACAGTCATGTGATCGCTCAGTTCTCAGGCTTAGAGCTGATGTGTGACAGCTGTAGCTGATGTTGCAAAATAAAGGTGAAAATAGAGGTTTTTTTTTTTTATTACATACCCCAAACTTCTCCAGATTGAACCACAATGTAGGTCTATGGGCTGGCAGATATGAATAGATGATCTACAGTTTACATCAACCTACATCCCTTTCTGGGTCTGTTTTTCAAAGGGAACAAGGCTGTGTTCTTTTCTCATTCAGACAGATCTGAATGGATGTAACAGATGCCGTCCATTTAGATATGAACCACTTATGTCCATTTTTAGGTAAGAAACCATTTTCGCTTTTATATTTGTCACCTACGATTGGTTCCTGCAACAACTAAAAACAGATGCAAAAAAAACGGATGTAAACTAAACAGAAATGAACTGCAAACTTATATAAACTGAACTGAAGATGGATGTGCAAAATGATGTATATTGAATCCATATTTTTCATGTTTTTGACACGACATCCATGTGAACGGACCCAAAGGGGGGGGGGGGGCAAATTTAAAAAACAGAAAAATGCAGCCCTATATTTGTTAATATAATGTAGCATTAAGCATATTTTTAAGAGCAAGCAGTGCAAATATCTAAAATTGAACTGGTATTAGCCGCTCTTAACCACTTCCGGACCGCCGTACGTCGTTTGACGGCGGTACTTTGAAGTGGGATACCGTTGTTATGGTAGCAGATAGCTACCATAACCCCGGTATCATTTTTTTCAGGAGGCGATTCTGCGTGAGATAAAAGTGATCTCCGCGGCGGATTCGCCGCGAGATCACTTTTATCAGCGGCGGGAGAGGTGCCCCCCCCCTCCCGCCGCTTTCCGGTCATCTCCGCCGCTTACCGGACCCGTCGGCAGCGGCGGAGATGATCGCGTCCTCTCACTGCAGTGTCCGTGTGCCGAGTGAGCGGCTGAAGCCGCTCACCCGGCTCCATAACAATGCTGGGCGGAAGCTACGTCACATTTTTTATTGCATTTTAGTCTAAAAATGAGATCTGAGGTCTTTTTGACCCCAGATCTCATATTTTGGAGGTCCTGGCATGCTTTTTTCTATTACAAGGAATGTTTACATTTCTTGTAATAGGAAAAAAAGTGGTCAAAAATTTTTTTTTTTTTAAAAATAAAAATTAAAAAGTAAAATACATAATTAAAAAAAAAAAAAAAAAAATTAAAGCGCACCGTCCTTGCGAGCTCGCGCGCAGAAGCGAACGCATACGTAATACCCACATATGAAAACGGTGTGCAAACCACACATGTGAGGTATCGCCGCGATCGTTAGAGCGAGAGCAATAATTCTAGCCCTAGACCTCCTCTGTAACGCAAAAATGCTAACCTGTAGAATTTTTTAAACGTCGCCAATGGAGATTTTTATGTTGCAAAGTTTGTCGCCATTCCGCGAGCGGACGCAATTTTGAAGCATGACATGTTGGGTATCATTTTACTCGGCGTAACATTATCTTTCACAATATGAAAAAAAATTGACCTAACTTTACTGTTGTCTTATTTTTTAACTCAAAAAACTGAATTTTTTCAAAAAAAATCGCGCTTTTAAGACCGCTGCGCAAATACGGTGTGACATAAAGTTTTGCAATGGCCGCCATTTTATTCTCTAGGGTCTTAGAAAAAAAAAATATATAATGTTTGGGGGTTCTAAGTAATTTTATAGCAAAAAAACCTGTTTTTAGCTGATAACCTCCAAACTCCAAAAAGAGGCTCGGTCTTAAAGTGGTTTTAAAGCACCGTACACCACAGCACAGGAACTATTCAGCTGTGTTACAGTACTAATGAGCGAACAAGGAACATGCTGATAAAGAATAGAGCAGAGTGGCAAAAATGTATTATTGTGCTTTGACAGATCATCTAGAGGGGTTAAAGATGGGCAGTAATTCATGGCAGTGTGGGCAGGGTCCCATTCTCTCCCCCTTCCCACTGGTCAGTTGAAGGATGGGGAAGCTGCAATATCTGAGCTGTGGCAGTGATGGGTGATGCATAGAAGTGGTTCTTAACCTGAGTCCTCAAGTACCCCCAACAGGCCATGTTTTCCTTTATCTTGCACAGGCGTGTTAAATTAGTCAATGGCTTGGTATTTTGGACAGCTATTTTATCTAAGAGAAACCACTGATGAACCACTAATGTACAGCATATGCATAAGGAGGCCGCCGTCACGCCACAATGGTATCAGATGGCTTGCTACGGGGGCGCCATATGGGGGGGGGGGGGGAATCAATCCTGACAGAGTGGTAGGTGAGGCAATTCTTCTCCACCTGAGATGTGGGTACCGCTGAAGCTTTTCAACATCAGTGTGCATGTGAGTACTAAATAAGCTATGCATACTATTGAAGAGTAAAAATTGGATGCATTGGATCAGAGCCATTGGATTTATTTAGGTAAACTGGATTTTCCTGGCTTAGTCTCCAATACCTTGTTGTGAACAAAAAAGTGTTGACTATTTCTTTGGGAATGCATTGTAAAAAAAGCCAAAAGGTAGCAGGGCTCCCACTTGCTGGCTAAGATGATGTACCAAGTTACTATATTATAGTATTATAGCCCACTGGGATGTGTGATATGATGATGCATTTAGAGAGGGGGGTTAAATGATAACCAGAAGTGACATAGCCAGCTATAAATTCTGATCATTACTATTTGAAATATTTCCCCCTACAGTACCTAATAGAGAGCAGGAGGGATACCCATTTATTCCCAAATGACAGCGAGACGTTAAATATTTACAGCATACACTGTAATGAAATATGATGAAGAAATACATATAGGATATACTGGGTAAGATTTATTTTCTGTAACAAATAAAATAGGTTTTGGTAGTAGGATAGAGGTAAAAAATTGTATTTGATTTTGCAGAAGGAATGTAACATTAAATTTTGGGTATCATATGCACACCGATTGCAGTTACTATTTAGCTATTCCCGAGGGCCTGTTCTTCTCATCATGTGGTGTGTACTCTAGTCTAATCATAAGGCCAGCAGTCTGGGTAGGCAATAGAGATCACTATGATACAAGTCTGATAAACTTAGCATAAGGAACATTAAGATTAAAGAAAAGTACACATATGTAAAATGAAGAGACTACATGTGCAAAATGCGTTGCGAGAGAAAGAAGACTCCCACCGGTGTGAAGAAAGTTAAGCCTGTGGACTACTGGTCGTACATATTGTACACAATAAGGGGTTAGACACTGGGGAAAGTGCAGGAGAAAATTGTAATTTGAATGCATGATACTGCATATGCTGCATCCCTGATTAGGCAACAGAAAATGAATGTAGGTCTACATACTTTTAAGCATTGTTAATAAATAACGAGTCATATTTTTGGAGTCTTAAGCAATTTATGTAGCACGTTGAAACCCCACTTAGCATTTTCTATTAGCAAGGGGTGAGGTGCCTTAAATATTTGCCTAATAGCACATAAGAGGTGGAATACGATTTAGGCCCCTTTCACACAGGGTGGACTCCGCCAGGAGTCTGGTTGCTCAGCAGCATGTCCTCTGATCCACGCTAAACAGGTGGATGGCTTGTCCATGTCTGCTCATGCAGAGCGGATACAGACACAGCCCGCTCTCCTCTATGGGCAGTCAAATATAAGCAGACCACCTGTCCGTTTACACCCCATGGCCATCCCATTCGATCCACTAGACCAGTGGTTCTCAACTCCTGTCCTCGGGATCCGCTAACAGGCCAGGTTTGCAGGATAACTGAAATACATCACAAGTGATATCATTTGCTGCTCCGTGATTGCAGTATTCTAGTCTGCATTTCCCAAAGGTAATACTTAAAATCTGGCCTGTTGGTGGGTCCTGAGGACAGGAGTTGAGAACCACTGCGCTAGACGGATGGGGAACCAATTCCCATCCATCTGTTTTTAGTGGATCGGATGTCGGCGGGCGTCAACGGACATATTTTCGTTGACACCCGCCTCTCCATATAGGGCAATTGGTCGGGTCCGCCTGAAAAACCTGACAGTCCGCCCATGTCAAAATGGGCCTTACTGTTCAGAACAGTTGACAACTCTTGGAAAACAATATAATCAAAAGAAAGCGTTGTTTATCCAAAATATATATGCCTCTCCTATGTATCATTACTGATTTACAAGTCCATAGGTGCAATGTAAAAATGGCTATGGAGCTCAACTAGCTCAAATAAGAAAGGGTAGAAACCCGTAACTACAACCATTTAACTCTTGTTCCTCCCTGCCATGGGAGAGCAGCTAAGATGCAATCAGGTATCCAACCTCTTATAATCTGTTTATAATGTGGAAATACCGCTCTAATGTAAATTTTATATATATATATATATATATATATATATATATATATATATATATATATATATATATATATATATATATATAATGTGGTTGCAGCAATTAATAGGATACCACCCAAAATGTAACATAAAATAACAAAAACTGCGCAACCAAAAACCATGAAAAAAAAAATGTTTTTAAAGTGCATGTGCAGAAAATTAAATAGGGAGAAAAAACTGTCCAACCTAAATAAATAGAGTGGCCACAAATCAGTAAAAATAAAACAAATATTGAATTTGAATCAACAACCTAACAAATGCATATAAAAGTGTACAATGAAAAGGTCAGCAAACTTCATTTAGTGCAAAAATAGAATATTGTGCAAAGTTCATAAAGGTGCAAAGTGTATAGCAGAGAATCGAGTATTGTCCTGTATCTAATCCTCCAAAAGCAGTCCACTGAAGAGGGTAAGAATTAAAGCCTCCTCCACCGAGTGCACTCTTATATAAGGAACTCTTACCAGAGTTAGTCGTTCACCTATCTCTAGGCAAATTACATCAGCTAGCAGATAGCCTCTGCAGGCATAAACAAAAGAGAGCGGGGTGGCACTGGCTTCAAGATAGTCCGTATGTTCCACCCAATAGGATTCAAAAGCACCTCAGTATATGGAAAAGAAAAGGCTCCAAATAGTGTAATACAGTTTGCGTTTATTAAAATAAAAAAGGGCTGATTGGCTACTTACATTCCGATAAAAGTCAAGGACTATCTTGAAGCCAGTGCTGCCCCGCTCTCTTTTGTTTATGCCTGCAGAGGCTATCTGCTAGCTGATGTAGTTTGCCTAGAGATAGGTAAACAACTAACTCTGGTAAGAGTTCCTTAAATAAGAGTGTGTGGTGACACCGGAACAATCCCTTATCCTTTCTGCACTCGGTAGAGGAGGCTTTAATTCTTACCCTCTTAAGTGGACTGCTTTTGGAGGATTAGATTACAGTACAATACTCGATTCTCTGCTATACACTTTGCACCTTTATGTACACTTTTATATGAATTTGTTAGGTGGGATGTTATTGGCACTTCAAATGTGTTACGGATTGAATTGATTCAAATTCAATATTTGTTTTATTTTTACTGATTTGTGGTCACTCTATTTATTTAGGTTGGGCAGTTTTTTCTCCCTATTTAATTTTCTGCACATGCACTTTAAAAAAAAAAATTTCATGGTTTTTGGTTGCGCAGTTTTTGTTATTTTATGCGCTTATAATCTGTTCCTAGCAATCGCCTCTACTACATCATGCAGGACAGTACCATTTACATAAATCAAATAAAAAGTGTTGCATTGCACTACAGGGAAGTTGTTTATTTTATAAAATATTACTACAGTGTGGTTATATGGCGTATTGAAATGCTTATAAGGCCTAGAAGAGTTCTTCGGAAATATAATTACCAAGGTGGAATCCTGCCAGCTGAGAGTTTTCCCTTCTGTCCCTCAAACAGTAACTTGTTTGCTGCCAACACTGGATTTTTTATACCTTAAACAAAATTCAAGAGATCAACATAATTAAAAGGAAATATAAAATATCTAAAACACAATACAATCAGAAACTTTATAATATTTCAAACTTAAACACCCCTGAAGCATCAGCTATCCCAACATTTTGTCATTCTGATAAAATTTATAAAATGGTTCACAATGCCAGGTAAACCTTAATCAACCAGCTCAACAACTGAATTTAAAGAAAGAGGGATTATGTTCATTTTGTTTCCATCTGCTTTCCATTCACGTCACATGTACATCTATAGCTTCCAGATTTTATGAACTTTTGCAACATCACAATTTACTAACATGTTCACAATTTTGAAAAAAGTCATCCTTCTGAAGTGAATGTCTGCATCCAACTATTGAAAACACAGATTCTCAGAACTTTGGTTAACTAAACATTGTTCAGCAGGGTAGTAGATTCTAAAAGGGTGGTTATATTTTTTAATGTTAAAGGCCTGCCTCACGTTTGGAACACGTTATATATTCCACTTGTATTTATTGCGGAATACAGTTGTGCTCATAAGTTTGCATACCCTGGCAGAATTTATGATTTCTTGGCCATTTTTCAGAGAATATGAATGACACAAAAATATTTTTCACTCATGGTTAATGGTTGGCTGAAGCCATTTATTATCAATCAACTGTGTTTACTCTTTTTAAATCATAATGACAACAGAATCTACCCAAATGACCTTAATCAAAAGTTTACATACCCTGTTGATTTTGGCTTGATAACATGCACACAAGTTGACACAAAGGGGTTTGAATGGCTATTAAATATAATAATCCTCACCTGTGATCTGTTTGCTTGTAATTAGTGTGTGTGTATGTAAAAGGTCAATGAGTTTCTGGACTCCTGACAGACCCTTGCATCTTTCATCCAGTGCTGCACTGACGTTTCTGGATTCTGAGTCACAAGGAAAGCAAAAGAATTGTCAAAGGATCTGCAGGAAAAGGTAGCTGAACTGTATAAAACAGGAAAGGGATATAAAAAGATATTCAAGGAATTGAGAATGCCAATCAGCAGTGTTCAACCTCTAATCAAGAAGTGGAAAATGAGGGACTCTTGAAACCATACCACGGTCAGGAAGACCAACTAAAATTTCAGCCACAACTGCCTGGAAAATTGTTCAGGATGCAAAGAAAAACCAACATATAACTTCAGGACTCTCTGAAAACACGTGGTGTGACTGTTTCAAGATGCACAATTAGGAGGCACTTGAAGAAAGATGGGCTGCATGGTCGAGTCCCCAGAAGAAAGCCATTACTACGCAAATGCCACAAAGTATCCTGCTTACAATATGCCAAACAGCACATAGACCAGCCTCAACATTCCAACATGACAATAATCCAAAACACAAGGCCAAGTCGACCTGTCATTGGCTACAGCAGAATAAAGTGAAGGTTCTGGAGTGGCCATCTCAGTCTCCTGACCTCAATATCATTGAGCCACTCTGGGGAGATATCAAATGTGCAGCTCATGCAAGACAGCCAAAGAATTTCCAGGAACTGGAAGTTTTTTGCCAAGAGGAATGGGCAGCTTTACCATCTGAGAAGATAAAGAGCCTCATCCACAAATACCACAAGAGACTTCAAGCTGTCATTGATGTTAAAGGGGGCAATACACGGTATGAAGAACTGGGGTATGTACACTTTTGAACATGGTCATTTAGGTAGTTCCTGTTGTCATCATGATATAAAAAGAGTAAACAGCTGATTGAGAATAAATGGCTTCAGCCAAACACTAACCATGAGTGAAAGAAATGTTTTGTGTTCTTGTTTTGACCAGTTGAGTTGAGAAGTTACAGCAATATGAAGATCCGCCTCTCTGTGTGGGAGCACCTTCTTATTGAGATTTGTTCATTTGGAAGTCTGGAAAATACTAGGAGCTCTTTTTTAACAACGGGGTTAAAGACTGACTAGCAGGATGTTTTTACACTCTTCTTTTGAGGCAAGAGGGCACTTTTCACCCCACTGATCTCCTTGATAGAAGTATCCAAGGATTTTCAGAAAACACAACCCTCTTCAAAAAGCAACCACATGAGACACAGCTTGTAAGGAAGCTCTGCAAACCAACTTTTAAGACAAAGGGTCCTCCTCATGTGTACTGAAACAAGGCCCACCCTGGATATCTGGCGAAATAAATCTGCTGGGTCATAAACACAGTTCTTGGAAGGATAGAGGAATCCAATACAAATTCAGTGTCTCAAGCCATAAACTTAGATCAGACCACCAGATCATGATATGACTGCAGCAACAGGTTGAATAGCAAGGCCTGTTAGGAAGTATAAGACCTTGAAGAGGGCTGGGTCACTGACTAGAACAGCTTACTTCTTCAGAAACCCCTCTTAAGTTATTGCTGAGCAAATTGTTCAGAGGCAAGACTTTTTTCAGGGTAGGGCCAATCACCTTATAACACAGTGATGGCAAGAAATAGTGCAGCGCAAATAGTCTCTCAAAAGTATTCATTAGTATCAAAGATCCCAATGGGGTGAAATACTCCTTAAGCATGCAGGTGACGATTGTGAGTCCTGCTACCACCGACACTCATAGCCTCTCACCTCCTTGCTGAGACCTGCAAAGGTCATCGGACATTAAGAAATCACTCCCTGTGGATCATACCGAACCATAGATCACCAAACGTCCGGAGCCCTTCTCTAGGTACACACTCAGGAATATGCAAAGAAAACAACAAGACCTTCTAGTGCTTTCCGTATGGAACAACTCCGTTTATTGTAAATAAAAAAAGAATACTCACAAATTCCTGCACCTCCACTGGTGCTAGTGTGCAAACATGTATACAAAGATATCCGGGAAGATGGCCGCGCGGGTGACATCCAGCGTGGCTCCTAACTCCGTACGCGTTACGTCCTGTGGGCAGGACTTCTTCAGCGTAAGTTGAAGCATGCTCGTCACCCTTCCTCATTAATGTGTTGCGTCATGATCACATGACCGCGAACGCTACTGGGATAGACCGGTGCATCTGCCTATCTAGGGCAAGGAATTACGTCCCGCACTGAGACCGGAGATGACATACCAGAAGTCTTAAGGACTGGTACAGGAAGACGGGATCATGCGTTCCACCACCTGATAGGTGCAAAAGAGCCCACCTCCTTCCGATCATCTTCACTACATCCGTATCCCTGGATGGCAGATGTAACTGCACACTCATATCCCAAAAACTAACAGAGGGAAATGAACAACATTTCTCATCTGCAGACTCAGTTCCGCATTATACAGCAGTGTAATGTAAATGCAATAGAATTTAAAAGCTCATTCCTTCCCACTTAAATGTGGGAGAGGAAGAAATTTGCGCTCCTTTCAAATAATGTATCTAATACAGGTACACTGGGCGTATACAATGAATAAAAAATAATAATAATAAAAATTCATAAAACATGATAATAAAAAATGCCTCTAAAGTTAAATCACTACGCCAGAACACTAGAAGGTCTTGTTGTTTTCTTTGCATATTCCTGAGGAGTGTGTACCTAGAGAAGTGCTCTGGGCGTTTGGTGATCTATGGTCCGGTATGATTCACAGGGAGTGATTTCGTAATGTCCGATGACCTTTCCAGATCTCAGCAAGGAGGTGAGAGGCTATGAGTGTCGGTGGTGGCAGGACTCACATTCTTCACCTGCATACTTAAGGAGTATTTCACCTTATTTCACCCCATAGAGATCTTTAAAACTAAAGAATACTTTTGAGAGACTATTTGCGCTGCACTATTTCTTGCTATCATTGTAAATGGAAGGTTCATGGATTACCTTTTTGAGTGTTCAGCTTGCATTTGTTAGTCTGTTAGTTGAAATCCTCGATCTGCGCTCAAATATTTATTTTATTGTATATACCTTATAAACACAGGCCTGTAGGAGTGAGTGAATCGGGAAGATTTTTTGCAAGCCAAGGCATTTTTGGTGAGTCGATGCTGGTGATCTAGGGCCAGACTGGTGTAGGCTGCTCTAGGGCAAGGCTTGTGTGCCTGGCGTTAAAAAGGACATTCACAGTATTCTTAAAGAGTATTTCCACTTTTTCAGTCAAATTTGAGACAACCCCAATATAAATTTGTTGTTTGTGTCCCCATTCACACAGGATGCTATTATTGATGAGACAATGGTCATTGTCTGACTTTGTTCCTTTCAAAACCCCAACCCCCTCCCACACCCTTTCCCCAGCTGAGCCTTACTATTTATTCTCATGCAGTTGGTAATTCAGTATAGTACTGAACATATCCCACATTCACACCAGTTGAACATGAAGTAGCGCTGTGATAAATTAACAAAGTGCATATAAATACATAAAAAATGTACTTAAGGCTCCTTTCACACTGAGGCGCTTTCCTATCATTTTTGTGCTAAAAATAGCGCTTCCAAAACACTTCTAAAACGCTGCCCATTAATTCCAATATACCTATTCACACTGGGGCGTCACGCTGGCACCACGTTTAAAAAAGTCCTGCAAGCATGATTTTTTGTGCTTATTCTGAGTGCTAAAAATAGCGCATTAAAAACGCCCATATACATTGAAATGAATGTAAAGCGCTTTAAAAGCGCGTTAAAAGCGCCAGCAAAATGCCCAGAGGTTGTGGAAAGGTCAACATATCAGGAAGTAAATAGGATGTAATGTAGGGGGATGTGCAATTTATTTAATGCTAGTGCTTCAAAAACGCTTCAAAAGTGCTTGAAAAACGCCTGGGCGTTAGCGCTAATTATACCGCTAATGCGGAGAAAACACGGCAAAAACGCGGTCATAATGCTTGATGTTTTGCGTGCGTTTTTCAAACGCCTCAGTGTGAAAGTAGCCTAAAAGTAGTTGTAAAGGCAGGTTTTTTCATCTTAATGTATTCTATGCATGAAGATGAAAAACCTTCTGTGTGCAGCAGCCCCCCTCAGCAGCCCCCTAATATTTACCTGAGGTCCATTTAGATCCAGCGATGTTGCATGAGAGACTCAGCTGTTCGCGACTTCTGTAATCATTGGCTGAGACAGCAACACGGCGCCACTGGCTCCCACTGCTATCAAAGTCAGTGAGCCAATGAGGAGAGAGAGGGGGTGGAGCCGGGCCACAGCTCCGTGCCTGATTGGTCACAGGGAGCTGTGGCTCAGCTCTGGTGCCCCATAGCAAGCTGTGGGGGCACCCACGAGACACAAAATGTGCGCTCCCACTATTCTAGATGGGAATGGGGCCTGAAAGTGAAATTGGTGCGTTAACACAAGAACAATGAACCTCCATTCACATCTGTGCATTTCAGAAATGCATGGCACCAAAAATCGCAGTAAATAATGCACGAAACTCCGCTCTACAAAAAGGTTCTGAAGCTTCTTTTGGACGATTGCTGTGTGCAGGGCAGCCCATTTAGGTGGATGGGCTGCCATATGTGTGATGAGTGAAAATACTCCAAACTCCCCCCCCCACCAAAAAAAACACTCCCTCCTATGTACTTGTATAAAGATGACCATACACTATGCAAAATGATCACTGACTGATTGCATTTCATTTAAAAAATGTGCAGCTGGAGCTGGGAATGGGTGAGTAGGTAGGAGGGTGGATGATGCAGGGCATGTGCCAATGAGGTCAGCTGGTCAACTCCTTCCTGTGTCATGACCTACAGTCTGATCAGGAAGTAGACAGTAGACAGAAGCAATAGATACATTTGGAAACATGAATGGAGGACAGTAAGGTAAGTGTCTGTAAATTTTATGGAAAGCTTTGATATTTTTGCAAAAAAAGTACATGAATGCTATACTGGTACATAGGGGAGCTGGAATTTAGAAAAAAAAAGTGAACAAAGGTGAAGTCATCCTTTAAGTTCCTAGGAGGGGTGGGTATATAAGGAGGTGCTGTTTGCCATTCCTTTTTGAAGAAGTCGATAGCCAATAACTGTCAAGGGTGCACCGCACAGGAACTCAAAGTGACGCAGCGGAAGTCATAACACGAGGACTGGGTGAGACAATGATCACTCGGCAGGAGACCATTTATATAGGCATTCATGTAAATTGACTTTATATTTTGCTTGTAAGTTGTTGATGGAAATGCATTTTTGAATGGATACAGGATTACACTGTATGGAGCATTCTTTTTTTACATGGTCTCTCTGAGCTATTACGAAGGTGGTTCTCAACTCATGTCCTCAGGACCCACTAACAGGCCAGGCTTGCAAGATAACTGAAATACATCACAAGTGATATAATTTGCTGCTCAGTGATTGCACTATTTTAGTCTGCATCTCCCCAAGGTAATACTTAAAATCTGGCCTGTTAGTGGGTCCTGAGGACAGGAGTTGAGAACCACTGTATTAAGAGGAGGAGATGGAATGAATCTTATGCCTGAAAAGTCACAGTATTTTTTTTACAACAAGCCTAATTGCCATCATTCTTTTGAGAGGCAATACTATATGGTGAGTGTTATGGAGTGCCTGGGAGCGGGTCTGTAACATTACTGGCGTCCCAGAGGAACGTTGGCGGATTTCTGTGAAAGTGAATCACAACACTGGTGTGGTGTTCTTTGGACTTTGTCACTGGATAATAACATTTTGAGAACATTTTTGATGTATTTATATGTACTTTATTGATTTATCACAGCACTACTTCATATTCGACAGATGTGAATGTGGGATACGTAATTTGTATGCATTCATTTTAAAGTAGCAGCAGTAAGGGATTTTATTTGGGGCGGATTCACCATTTAGTTATTTTTAATTTTTGTTTTTGAATAATTTCGGGATTTTTTTTTGTATCACTGTACTTCATAAGCGTGGGGTTTTGGTGTTTAATTTGTAATACACTGTATGGCATTTAGTACTGAACATATCCTTCTTCTGGGCAACTTTAATATAACACCTTTCTCACAGATGGAAAGACTGTAATCTACTTTAAGATTTATTACAATTGGCAACTGCCTATGAACTGACACATGTTTGGAGGCACTTTTACCCCGAGAAAAGGGAATGTTCATATGTCATTCAGCTAGATGCATGTCTGATCATGTGTCTATATTCATGTAATTGTCCATATCCCAAACCTTAGGGAGAAGACTGTGGAGCTTATGTTGGTACTGGATCAGAGATCAACATATAGCTGTACCAATTGAAAAGGCTGGACTGTACATACTGGATTGCCAACAAGGATTCAGAAGACACCCTGGTTTTCTGAGATGATTTTAAAAGGCATGGTTCAAAGGGGAGTATGTTTTGCATATCTAAAAAGCAAGGAGGGACACAGCTGCATCCCCCACTGACCTTGGATGAGGAGATGGGGTGGCATGTTTGGCACGCCCGGATCGAGCGGCCTACCACGTCCAACGACAGGCCAATTGGCGCTGTTGAGGGTCCAGTAAGCTAAAAAATGCATCTTACATGCTACCTAGAGGGTTTTTAAACATGGCGATAAGAACAGAAAACTGTAAGCACAGATGGCTAGAAGACAAATCACATTCACACACATACTGCAGATTCAAGACTCTACACATACCCTTTTAACACACCCTATTTACATATACCATAGATTTGCAGGTTACTGCAACCTTATTTGCAGCCTTTAGTTAAAGTAGATGTAAATGCCATTCATGAAATCTAACCTGCAAACATTTATCTGTAGTGTTTGCTTACTTCTCTTCAAAGCCCTAAGTGCTGTGTCTTTTTGCTGTTCTGTTCCTCTGTTATCAGCATGATAACTTCTGACAAGTTCTCCTATACAGGAGATAAAAGCAGCTGGAAATTTGTTTCGGGGAGGGAAGTTAGAAACAGATAAGCAGAGAGCTTGTTTATTCACAGCACAGCTCTGCAAGTTTCTTCGTTCCTTAGCCTATCTATGTGGAGGGCGGGGTGTGTGCCTCTCCTCCAATCAGCTCTCACACAGTGTAAGCTTAAACTCCCCTCCCACTGCTGAAACAGGAAGAAAATTTTCTATCAGGATGTGCACATTCTAAATAGTTTAGAAAGCTGAAGACAGCAGATATACATGTAAAGCTTATGTAGGGGAGATGGGTTTCTTCTCTGTGTATCATCTGAGGCTGTTCACTTCACTGGGTATAGGAGAATTGTTTACATCCACTTTAAGTCTGACCTTTCTTAGCATCAGGACAAGGTTTTCTTCCCCTCCGTGAAAGCACTTATGCATTCTAAGTGGGAAGCAGATATCACTCTGGAAGGGGTACAGGGGATAATATGCAAATTACAGGTGGGTAAAACCCTGGGGGTGAATGTCATACCTACTTGATGCTTTTCCCCTAAAACACGACGCACTATGATGAAATATCAAAGAATAGTGAATAAGTCCCAATCCAATAATGTGATCAGTTTGCTTGCTCTTCACCCAGTGCAACTCCAAACTGCTCAGCTTTTACAAATTGACCTCTATATAATCTTGAGGTCTATCTGGCATGAATCCCCAGATGGCAGTAAATTGATAATCAGGTCTCCTTTACAGCAATCCAGATCTAACAGTGCTCCACACCAATCACCTCCGCATTATCAAACCCATATACAAGAAAAAAAAAAGGGATTTTATTAAAACTTACCGTAAAATCCTTTTCTCTGAGTGCACTGACAGACGCAGCACTTCATTGACAAGTGGGGTTATATGCACATCCTACCAGGAGTAGACTAGGCAAATAGAAAGAAAGCAAGCTGACCCCTCCCAAGGGGCCGTCCTCACTCTAACATATAACCCCCCTGCTCTGCATAGCATATCAGTTCGTAACAAGCCATACAAACGCAACACAGAGGGGTGGGTGCTGCGTCTATAAACAAAACAGTTGCGCTTATAAGTGATGAAATAAATTAGACAATCACATGTGTGACCAAATGATGTAAGTGAAAAAATGAATATGCATAGAGTCCAACAAAAACCACGTATGCAGCAAGTGGAATGACTCCTTGGTGAATATCCACACACTTAAATTAGAAAAACCAATGACAAGGTAGTCCCAAAAAACGAGAACAGAAAGTCCAACACCATGTGGTAGTGAATGCAAGTATGAAGGATAATGATTATGACATTCAGATCCACCCAAAAGGAGAGATGAACCGCCACCGATGATGTGTACACCTCTAGGTTAGATAAAGGGTACCCTTACCGGAGGGAGTGGACTCACTATTTCTAGTAAGTCATCAGCGCTGGCAGAAAATAACCCTCTGCAGGGTATCGCACCAGGTAGGTTTGTCTCTTCCTAATGATAGGGTAACTGCAGTAGAAGCAGCCTTTCTCCAGTCACACAGCTCGCAAGTCACACCTGCAGCACATAAAGCTTCCTCCAGCCGCTGATCTCTGTGTCTGGCCACCTGTCAGTGCATGGATCTCCCTCCTAGTCGTGCTGCAGCTTTCAGTAGCAGTCCCTTGTTATTCCTGCTCAGTCCCTGAGTCCATCTGGCTGTGCTGCTCTCTATAGCAGTCCCTCTTCCTCTCCTATGCCTACCGATCCCACAGCATCACTGTCAGTGAACTCAGAGAAAAGGATTTTACGGTAAGTTTTAATAACATCCCTTTTTCTCTTACGTTCACTGACAGACGCAACCCTTCATTGACAAGTGGGGATGTCCCAAAGCTGTGTCAGTAAGAGGGGTGGGCAAACAACAACTGTACCCAACAGAGTCCTCTCAGGAGGCGCCAGCCGCGCCTACACCGACGCCTGCAAAACTTTGCGGCCAAAGGCAGCATCTGCGGATGCTGAAACATCAACTTTGTAAAACTTAGTAAATGTGTGCACCGAGGCCCAAGTGGCCGCCTTGCACACCTGTGACACCGAAGCCTGGTGTCTAAAAGCCCAGGAAGTACTAACTGCCGTGGTGGAATGAGCCGTGACTGGAAAAGGGGGTACCTTGCCCCGAACAATATACGCATGGGTCACGGTCTGTCTGATCCAATGGGAAAAAGTGGCCGACTAAGCCGCCAATCCTTTGCGCGGACCATCCGTCAGCACAAACGCATCAGACTTCCGAAAGGAAGCTGTAGCCGCCAAGTACACCCGCAAAGCCCTCACGACATCCAAAGAATGTAACTCAAATTCCTTGGGATGCGACGGGTGCGGACATAATGAAGGAAGAACAATATCTTCATTAATGTGAAAAGAATAGACCACCTTCAGAAGAAACGAAGGAGAAGGGCGCAAGACCGCCTTGTCCTTATGAAGGTCTAGGTACGGAGACTTGCAGGACAACACTGCCAACTCAGACACCCGCCTAGCGGATGTAATGGCCACTAAAAACGCCTTCTGCGACAGCAATTGTAAAGGAATATCCCTGATCTTCTCATATGGCGGTTTCTGCAGTACAAAAAGCACCAAATTCAAATTCCAAGGCGCCACAGGCGACCGTACCTGAGGAGCCACGTCGTACACCCTGTACAAATGTACGAATCAAGGAATGTGACGTCAAAGGTCGTTGAAAGAGAATAGCCAAGGCTGAAATCTGACCCTTGAGCTTACTCAACGCCAAATTTTTATCCAGGCCCTGCTGCAAAAAAGCCAGGACCCGGGACACAACGTAAGAGCGAGGGTTCCAACCCCCCGCCCCACACCAGGCAATATAGGCCTTCCAGGTGCGATGATAAATCTTGCGCGAAGTACACTTGCACGCTTTAAGCATGGTAGGGATCATGGAGTCAGAGACACCCCTATCCCTCAACACCTGGGACTCAACAGCCAAGCCATCAAAGCCAGCGCGGGTAAAGCAGGGTGCAAGATGGGTCCCTGAGACAGCAGATCTTCGGGCAGCGGAAGACGCCAAGGAACATCTGCCACCATCCGCACCACGTCGGCGTACCAAGGATGCCGAGGCCAATCCGGGGCTACCCGGATTGTCTGAATCCCCTCCGCTTCTACCCTGTGCAGTAGTTGCGGTAGAAGCTTGATTGGGGGGGGGGGGGAGGCGTACAGGAGCCGATACCGACCCCAAGGTGCTACCAACGCGTCCGTGGCGGCCGCCAGTGGGTCTCTTGTCCTGCACACGAAGGTCTGCACCTTGTGATTGAACCGGGACGCCATGAGGTCCACGTCTGGCGTGCCCCACTTGTGGCAAATCAAGGCGGAACACCTCTGGATGTAGGGACCATGCCCCTGATCCAGTGTCTGGCGACTGAGAAAGTCCGCCTGCCAATTCTCTACGCCCGGAATGTAAATGGCGGAGATTGCCTGCACGTGGAGTTCTGCCCATCGCAGAATGAAAGCGCCTCGTTCCGCCCTGATGGTTCATGTACGCCACTGCCGTGGCGTTGTCCGACTGAATCCGAAGCAGCCTCACTGTCCAGTGGGAGAGGCAGAGCCTGATCGCCCTTAACTCCAGCACATTGATGGTAAGGCGGGATTCCTGCGCCGACCAACGGCCCTGAGCAGATAGCTGCCCCAGGACCCCCCCCCCCAGCCCGTTAGGCTGGCATCCATCATGACTATCGACCAGTTCAGGGGGAGAAAAGACTTCCCCAACGTTAGAGCCGGAGCCTGAAGCCACCAGGCCAACAATCCTCTGGTCTGATGATCCAATCTGATCAGCTGGTCCAGGGACAGCGGAGACTTGTCCCACCATGATAGAATAGCTCGCTGCAGGAGCCGAGTGTGACTCTGGGCGTAAGGTACCGCCTCGAAGGCCGAGACCATGAGCCCCAACACCCGCATACAGAACCGTAAGGAGGACCACCGGCGTGACAGCAGGGTTCGCACCGCTGCTTGCAGTGTTAGTAACTTGGCCGGAGGTAAGAACACCTTCGCCTGCTCTGTGTCCAGAATCAGACCCAGATATTCCAGGCGACAGGACGGGGTCAATGTCAACTTCTGCAAATTGATCAGCCAGGCGAAGTCTTTCAACGAGGCCATGGTGATAGCCACGTTCTCCTCCAGAGCCGAGGCAGACACCGCTCGCAGGAGTAAGTCGTCGAGGTAGGCTACCACCGCGATGCCTCTCTGCCTTAATAAACGCCAGCACCGGGGCCACCAGCTTGGTGTACACCCGAGGAGCCGAGGCCAGACCGAAGGGAAGTGCCATGAATTGGTAATGTAGATCTCCCACCGCAAAGCGCAGGAAGCGCTGGTGCCGGAGACAAATGGGAACGTGGAGGTACGTGTCCCTGATGTCCAGAGACGCCATGAAGTCCCCTTGGTTTAGGGCGGCCACGACTGAACGGACGGATTCCATTCCGAATTTTCGCGCCTTCACAAAGAGGTTTAGCGCTTTTAGGTCTAGAACTGGCCTGACCCCCCCCCCCCCTTTTTGGGCACCACAAATAGATTTGAATAGAAGCCGCGGAACCTTTCCAACGGAGGTACCGGCACAATCACCCCTTGTTCGGAGAGCGCCTGGACAGCCCCTAGGAGAGCCTCTCGACGCCCCTGAGGGAGTCTTAAGTTCGATGGGAAGAACCTGTCTGGGGGTAGAGTGCTGAACTCTATGCTGTACCCGGAGGACACCACTTCATGCACCCACCGGTCGGGAATGCGGGCAGTCCACCTGTCTGCGTACCCCAGAAGTCGGCCCCCCACCCGGGAATAGGGTGGGGGCAACCCATCATGCGGAGGAGGACTTATCCTCTGCCCTTTCGCTCTTACGCTGCCAGGGTCGTTTAACGGGCCCGGGGCAGACTTGCTGGCCCTCGAATGCTTGCCCGCTGCGCCGGGCGCACGAAAAAACCTCTTCTGACCCGAAGGAGCAAGGCCCTGCTTACGGCGGAACTCCCGCCGCCTGGACTCCGGGAGAAAGGTACTCTTCCCCCCCAGTGAAATCCTTAATGATTTCATCCAACTGCGCCCCAAAGAGCTGACCGCTCAGAAAGGGGAGATCCGTGAGGCCCTTCTTAGATGCATGGTCACCCGACCAAGAGCGCAACCAAAGCACCCGTCTAATAATGACTGCGAAAACAGACATCTTAGACAACATGGGAAGCAAGTCCAGAGCTGCGTCACACAGGTAATGAAGACCCTCTAGCAGATGATCTGCTTGCTGCGATGCCTCAAGGGGCCTCCCGCAGTTCAAGTCGTTTTGCAACTCAGTCGCATACTCGGTAAGAGATTGTGCCGCCATAGCCGACGCCAGAGCCGGTCTCATGGCTGATCCTGCCAACAAGAAAAGCGCTTTGGACACTGCCTCCGTCCGCCTATCGGCCGGATCCTTAAAGGAGGGGGACCCCTCCAAGGGAATGGTTGTTGCCTTATTCAGGCAAGCCACTGGAGGGTCCACTGCGGGGGGATGCCCACTTCTTCACAAAACTATCCTCAAACAGGTAGCGTATAGCGAAGTGTTTGGGCAGGGTGAAGGAATTCTGCGGACGCTGCCATTCCTTCTAGACCAAATGGTCAAAAAATTGATCATAGGGGTAAGCCCTAGGGGACCTGGGTGGCCTAGCCGACCCACAAACGTATGCAGTCTCCTGCGACTCCCCTGCTTGGTCCAGTCGCAAAGACGCACGAATATCAGCGATCAGTGCGGTCACCAGCGCCTTCTCGCGCGCAACCGAGGCCCCCTGGTCTTCCTCGCCGTCTCGCTCACCCTCTGAGAGCTCCACGGGGGTCCCCGTGAACACCGAGGCCACTTCCGCCTCAGACTCTTCCCCCCCGATGAAGGTGGAGGGGTTGGACGTTTTTTATGGGCCCCCTTAGCATGGCTTGGCCCCTCCCGGGGAAAAAATTCCCCAAATACTGATCTTAACTGTCCCTAACGCAGGTTGCGCTTCCGCTGGCTCCTCCTTGGAAGGACCCGCAGGTGCAGCCGCCATTGCGCCCCCGTACACTGACAGGTGGAAGGCCCTGACACCCCCACAAAGCAGCCATACCGCTGCCCCACAGATCAACCAGGGAGGAAACCCAGGAGGACTGCACCCACCGCTACCAGCACCCCAGGGAGAGCCCAGCTATACTTGCTGTTCCTTGCCTCTCAAAGCGCTGCGTCCCAGTAGGAGTGCTACTGACCGCCAGTCAAAGGGCCTGCGCCGCCTGTGCCACCCATGCTGTCCCAGGGTGAAAGAGGAAGTATCGGCTGAAAACGCACGTTTTCCTTCCCAGGCACATCCAACATGGCCGCCGAACGTTCACATGAGGCCAAAAGCCTGTATACAGGCCGCGACTACGGCAAAATGGCCACCGCTCGACACTAGAGGCCAATACACCAACAAAATGGCCGCGGCTACGGCAAAATGCCGGCGATCTGCCGCAAAATGGCGGAGCATCGCCGCATGGCAATCCTAAAGCACGGGGTGCGGTCCGGGGGAAGGGAGTGTAGGAGGGGGACGAGAACAACCAGGGGAGACCTGAGCCCTAGAAAAAAAAAAACCCCACCGGCCGGCCTATACCGCTAACATTTGCCCAGCCCCCCCCCCGCGCCCCTAGGGGGGAAGAGAGGGGGTCACTCAGCAGTCCGACGGGCATAGCGGGTAGCCACCCGGTTGCAGACCTTCCTCCCACTGCCGGAGAGGGATTCTGCAGGCCACAGGCCCCTGGACGGGAACAAGGTCCGGTCACTGGGCGCAAGTGGGGATCACCCACTGGCCACCTGCACGGAACGGGCATGATGCGGCAGACCCCGCCAAGGCTAAGGGTAGCTCGCAGCATTGGTCGGCCGCACTGGGGAAAGTTCAGGATTCTGGATATCCTCTATGCCCCAGCTGGCTTCTTGATAGCAGTCTTCATCAGATAGCTTGAGAAAAACAAAAAAAGCGGTAGAAATAGGGGAAACTGCAGATCCCATAAGGGAACCAGGTCTAACTCCTTGCACTAGGCATAGAAAAACTGATATGCTATGCAGAGCAGGGGGGTTATATGTTAGAGTGAGGATGGCACCCTGGGAGGGGTCAGCTTGCTTTCTTTCTATTTGCCTAGTCTACTCCTGGAAGGATGTGCATATAACCCCACTTGTCAATGAAGGGCTGCGTCTGTCAGTGAACGTAAGAGAAAAAAAACTCTCATAGTGCTCACTGAACGGTTTTATTGCATAACATAGAAGTTAGAAACACTCACAAAGCTTATGCAGAAATAGCACATATATACATAAAATCTGTCCAGTCCAGACACATCACAGGACAAATACACATGTTCACCAGCCCACCATGAATCTTGAATTGCTGTTGAAAACTTTTATTGCAGAAAGATCACATCACATGCCTGACGAAGGGGTCCTGCGTGGCTCCGAAACGTTGCACTTATTCTGTTGTGATGTGATCTTTCTGCAATAAAAGTTTTGGACTGCAATTCAAGTTCCATGGTGTGCTGGCAAACGTGTATTCATCTGTGATATATCCAGTGTCCAGCTGATGATCACCGCAGCACCCACTACAGAGGAGCCTCTAATCCAGGAACGTGTGCAATGGGAATATGGACATCACAGGGCAAAGCAGAGACACTGCTCAAAGAACACACTCCTCCAGTTTGCACGGTGTAATGACGCCATCAAGGTTTCTTTATGCATATGTCCAATAGCAGGACTTCTTCAGAAGGTGGGAGCCTGATGGCATCAGCATGCTTTAAAGCGTTTGTTAACCAAAAAAAAAAAATTAAGAGCATGTTCCCTTAAAGCATGTTATACAGCAAAGTGCTTGTGCTGTGTCATTTGGCCCCCTGTAGTACCTGTAATACCTAGCTGATCCTGCCGGTTTCTACCCTCCCCTTTTACGCTGACTCCGATAAATCACTGCTGCCAAGCTCTGACACCAGAGTCATCCGTATGTGTTTCCATCATCTGCAGCCTGCTCTGTGTCTCCTGTGTGCACTCTCCCCTCCCCTCTCTGCCTGACAGCTCCATGTCCATGCCGCCCCCTCCTGTCCTGCTGCTCAAATTAAAGTTTTTTTACTACAATCCTCTGTTTTTTACTGAAATGACCCCCTGTGACTGTGCTTTGAGAAAATAACACTGTATATACCTTGTTTACGGAGCGCTCATCTGTGCTGATTGATGCGCCGCTTCTCTCCTCGCTCAGCCTGACAGATGCAGTGGGTGGGGCCGCCTCTCTCCTCCTCCCCTCCTGACTGACGTCAGCGAGGGATCCTCGGCCCCACACACTGCATCTGTCGGGAAGAGAGAGGAGAGAAGCGGATTATGAAAAATTAAATTGGTGGGTTAACAACCACTTTAAAGGGTTAGTTCACATTTTACTGTCTATGCAGATAAGGGGCGACCTGTAGGTAAAAAAAACAGGCCAATTACATAGCTTCCAAAGCCCAATTTGAAAACTTCCAGGACATTGCTAGGACCTTGCAAAGTGAGGCAGATTCGCTATTGCTCACCTCCACTATCACAGGAATGAGATCTCAAATGATAAGCTCAGAGCTGCTTTTTCAGGGGAGAGAAAGTGAGGGGGATGCTTTTGAAAAAGAGCGTACTTCTGTGGTTGTGGAAGTGAGCAGTAATGACTAGGCCTCACTTAGCAATGTCCTAGCAAAGTCCTGGGAGTATTCCAGGCAGGCTTTGGAAGGCCTATACCTACAGAAAGGTCAACTTTAGTCAGAGATGAACAGTTTTCTTTTATCTACAAACACCCCTTATATGCATGGGCAGTTTTTTTGTAAAGGTGAGCTAACTCTTTAAAGCTTCTCCAGATTAATACCATAGAAACTTATACAGACTGCGGGTCACGTGACAAGATAAACCGGAGCTCACATTACTCCTAACAGGAGGCCGTCTCACACACCACAGAGGATAAACTCCTGAGGGTGCAAACCGGAGGGGCTGAACATAGAAAAGCATTATAAATACTCACTTATATAAAAGCTTAATACAACATTAAGAGTGCCTTTCACTTATATATGGGTCTGATAATGTGGAGGTGATCGGCAAGGAGCACAATTAGAGTTGGTTCGCCGGTAACGGAGGCCGGATTATCAGTTTACTCCCATCTGGGGTTTCATGCCAGATAGACCTCAGGATTATATAGAAGTCAATTGGTAATGGCGAGCATCTTGGAGTTGCACTGGGTGAAGAAATAACACCTTTGAGTGTGAAAATTAAGAACAATCGCACGGAACACAATATTGGTCTGGGACTTAGTCAATATTCCTGAATATTTCATCACAATGTTTTGACACATTTGTGTATATATGAATAGTTGTCGCAAAATTTATTGCATGCACTATGTGATACAATAGAGATTTTTTAAGGTTATCGTATCATATTGGGACACTGCATTTTGATTTAGTTATTCACTTATTTCGCTATTTATTTATAGATTGATAGAGATTAGTTAGAATTTGATTGTTTGATGATTTATAATAGGTTAGCACTGCACTGGCTTTTGGTTATAGGTTTACGAAAAAAGTGGAGTGATTACTTTGTAGAGTTGGCTAACTCCAATTGTAAAATTATATATATATTTGGATTCTTTCATTTATTGCACAGATAGATTATTGGTTATTTCCATAGCTGGCCTGCATACCCAGTCTTCTCCCATCTCAGTGGGCGCGCCCCACAGGAAACTCTTGTATGCACACTGGCCACAGCAAATGATCTGGATAGAGGCCACCTCTGCCCCATCAGGGGTATAAGGAACTGGCCATACGTTATAGGGAATGGAGCCCTGTACCTCCAGGAGACAATCAGGGAGGCATATCCATTACCTAAAGACACTAGCAAAAAACTTAGAAGCTGGGAGGGGATTTTTTCGGTCAGTGTCTGTTCACTTGAAGGTGGCAGCATAACCAAAGTAGTCATGAGTATCAACTTCTCTGCATCCTGTGATATACGATTAAAAAAAAAAAAGTACTTTCTTTCGCCTGCATTTGCATCTCACTGCTCTTACTACAACAGTAGTTGGACACTTCTTCCCCTTCCTGGCCAGGCCAATTTTCAGCATTCAGTGCTGTCACACTCTGAATGATAACTCATGCAAAACTGTAGAGCCTTCTTTAATCAGTATTTAGTTGCCCCTGGGTTTTTAAAAAAAAAAATGAAAAGAAGTAGTAATTTTTCTTACTAAATGTATAAGTCTGCATTTCTTTGGTAAAAATAACACAAATTAGTGTAAATTATTTAGTCTGTGTTAAAGCCATATAGTCTACAAACTATGGTACATATATAAACGAAAATGGATGTACTAAAGTTATCCCTTTCTGGAAAGTAGACAGTCTGAGGTATTTAGTAAGAGGCAAGTTGAATTTTTTGAAGTTGTAAATTTTTTGGCACATTTTATGGTCATTCTTTTTACATACAGGCACAAGAGCAGTACATCATGTAATGGTGATCAGAGATACTGACTGGTGACAGTATGTAAAAAAATATATATTTTGTTTTTTATTTTTTTTTAAAACATTTTTTCCTTTTTTTATTTTTATATACAGTGACCAGAGCAGTGCAGCGTTACCAACATGATCAGGATTTTTTCTTTTTTTTAACACTTTGATTGCTTATAACCGTGATTAACGGTTATAAGCAATCCTTTTTATGCATAGCATCCATTCATAGCCATTATCTTCTGTTGGGACAGCTGTGATTGGCCAGAGCTATTACATGGTACAGTGTGCTGTGATTGGCTGTCTGTACCACGTGATCAGTGTGACCAATCACAGACATCAACACAATAGTAAACAATGATTGGTTATGAATGAAAAGACATTCATGGTGTACAACTGTCATGTGATCACTGTGATTGGTTACACAATGCTGGAGCTGGCTTGGTGTCGGGTGCACACAGTGTCCGGTGCACACAGTGGGTGGCAGATGAAGCCGCAGCACAGCTGCAAGAGCGCGCAGGAGGTGCATAACTGGAAGGGCGTCATATGACGTCCTGGATCCTAGAAGCTCCCACAAAACCATCATGGTACAATAAGCTGGGTGGGAAATGGTTAAAGTGATATTGTACCCACTGCTTTGTTGCTTTATGTCATGTTTATATAGTATTAGATATTTATGTATGTCTCACAGTTTAATAAAATTATTTCTAAATACCTTTTTAATGCCTTGTACATTGCAGCAGTTATGTGACTTTGTTTCACTAGCTCCACACCATAGTGTGCAGTGGCTGGGTGGAGCTAGCTAGAGACCTAGGATGCAAACTGCAACGTTATTCCTGTGTTCTCACATAGGAAGCCATGATTGATAGGGGATTCCTCTCCCTAGTTTACCGGTCTCATGTTTCACAAAGCTTTAGGGATGGTTCATAGATTGCCTTTGCCAGCAGAGCTGCTGGTAAAAGCAATTTGTAAACCATCACTAAAGCCTGTGCTTTGTGTGAAACACGAGACCAGTAAATTAGGGAGAGGAATCCCCTATCAATCATGACTCATATTAGTGTTGTCTGTAGTCCTAACTTAGGAGCCATCCCTCAGCTGTCAAATGTCATGTGGGGCAGCTCGAACAGAGGAAAGTGAAGGAACTGAAAAGGAGAGATTGTGGAGCATGGGCAGGATGTGGACAACACAGCTGCCACAGAATTGGCTGCTATTTTGTTGACAGTGAAAGAGGGAAGAGATTAGAAAAGGCAGAGCCAAGTATCTAATATATAAGCTAGGGAAAGAAAAAAATGCACCAGTATAGATAAAGAACACCATTAAAAATTCAAATACAAAGAGAAAAGTTTTGGGTTTAATGACTTTAACGCCTCTTTTTGCTTTCACCAAAAAATAAATCACATATTCAGTGGGAAGATGGAGACCACTTCATAAACTATGAAGTTGGTGTGCAGACTTGAAATTCAAGTGCACAGATCTTACCACAGGGCAGGAGAGGCATAAGAAACTGTTACTGTATATGGAGCATACCACTCAAAGATCCAACCGCTCCAAAACTCAGAGACTTTCCATCCATTATACTGGCATCACATTCTACTTCTCCCAGGAGATTCAAGTTCGATCCCATTCCTGCATTTGTAAACGGAGAGTCCTACATAGGAGGTGGAAAAAAAAGCTAGTTAGTTCTGACAATAATAAAATTCATAACTGTTTTAACAAGTAAGCCCTTTATTAAAGCAGTTGTATAGTCAAAAAAAAAAAAACTGTAAGGCAAAGGCATAATGAGCTAGTATGCACCACATACTAGCCCATTATGAAATACCTCAGAACAAAGATCCGACAGGGCTGCTCGGTCCCCGCAGAGGGAGCGGACATGTTCCCTTGGGGGATCATTCCGGGTACGCGGCTCCAGCGCTGTGAGTGGCCGGAGCCACGAAACATCACTCTGGTGCATGCACGCAGGAGCCTGTCCTTCCGGCAGATTTTCCGGCAAGGTCCGGCGCCGTGCCTTGCTGGTACATCACTGCACATGCGCCGCGGATGCCAGCGGCTGCATGCAAGTGGAATATCTCCTAAATCGTACAGGTTTAGGAGATATTCATTTTACCTACAGGCAAGTCTTATTATAGGCTTACCTGTAGGTAAAAATGTGTTTTGGGGGTATACAACAGTTTTAAAAAAAAAAAAAACCTAAGAGGAGTGATACCAGGTATGGAATATGCCAAGATTGGGAGAGCACAGCAGTCAGTAGATGCATATTGTCTTTACACTAATAACTACAGTGGTACTTCGGTTCACGAACGCTTCTGTTCACAAACAACTCGAACAGAAAAGTTCACTAATATTTGCTTTGGTTCACGAACATGAGCCGTGGTCATTTTCCTTGCTCTTCCCTGCTAACACGTGGTCGTGACTTCCTGTAGGGGAGATGAGTAAGCACACAGGGCTGTGTGAAAAGCATCCACCCTCCTAGGCTATCTGCACTTGCAATTTCAGGTCATGTCTTATGTGAAGTCTTCATGGATTTTTCAATAAAGGACTCCTTTTAGTTAGAGTGCAGCCAACATCTTTTTTTCTTCGGGGAGATTGTGGTGACAGAGACACTGAAAAGTGTACTGTGAAGACACTTTCAGTATTTTTAAGTGTTTTGAGAAGCTTTTTAGCGCGTTTTTCAGTACAGTACTGTACACCCTGTGCACACTTGCTGTAAAGCTTGTTTGTTTGCTTACTGTAGCAGACATCCAGTATGGCTCCAAAGAAGCATGGTGGCAAGAAGAAAGCGTGGAGCAGTAATGCAGGTGACAAGAAAGTGCAGAGCAGAAATGCAGGTGACAAGAACGTGGAGAGCGGACATGCAGGTGACAAGAACGTGCAGAGCAGACATGCAGATGACAAGAATGTGCAGAGCGGAAATGCAGGTGACAAGAACGTACAGAGCAGAATTGCAGGTGACAAGAACGTGAAGAGCAAGCATAGTGGTAAAAAGAAAGTGCAGAGCGGTAAGGAAGGTGACAAGAATGTGCACAGCAGGAATAAGGTTGTGAAGAAAATAACCATTGATCTGAAGAAGGAAATTGTAAAAAAAGCATGATCTTGGTATTCTTGTTACTGATTTGGCAAGATGGCGAAGTCAACAATTTCAAAAATTAAGAAGAACAAAGCTGCCATCAAAGGAGCTGATGTGGCAAAAGGAGTAACAATGTTAACCAAGCAGAGGGCACAAGTGCTGGAAGAGGTGGAAAAACTTTTGTGGTTGAATGAGAAACAGCTGACAGGAGATAGCATTAGTGAAGCTATGATCTGTGAGAAAGCCAGAAAATTCCCCATTGATTTACTGCAAATAAACCCCTCTACAAGTGCAGCAAGTGAAGAATTTAAAGCCAGTAGAGGGTGCTTTAAAAATTCAGCAAGAGAAGTGGCATCCACAGTGTGATAAGACATGGTGAGGCTTCCAGTTCTGAGAAGGCCGCAGCAGAAGCCTACAAGATAGAATTTGCGGAATTCATGAAGACAGAAGGATACAGCGCTCAACAAGTGTTCAACTGTGATGAAACAGGGCTCTTCTGGAAAAAAATGCCGAACAGAACCTATATCATGCAGGAGGAAAAGGCACTGCCGGGGAAGGGGCACAAGCCCATGAAGGACAGATTGACCCTTTTGCTGTGTGCGAACGCAAGCGTCAATCTGAAGATTAAACCACTACTGGTGTACCATTCCCAGACCCCTCGTACATTCAGGGAACAGAATGTGAACAAAGCCAGACTGCCTGCCATGTGGAGGGCCAATGTGAAAGCTTGGGTTACAAGGCAATTGTCCATGGAATGGCTGCACAAGGTGTTTGCACCCACCGTCAGAAAATACCTTTCTGATAAACCAGCTGCCTGAAAGATGCCTTCTTCTGATGGACAATGCCCCGCCACACCCTCCAGCCTTGGTGGATGATACAGTATGGACACTGAGTATGACTTCATAAAGGTCAAGTCC
>BLSH010053187.1:3516186-3538496 GCA_018402905.1 Glandirana rugosa | reverse complement strand
CCCCCCCCCCCCCCCCCCCCGACACCTCTCCTGCAGCCCATGGACCAGCAAGTGGTCTGCAACTTCAAGAAGCTTAAAGGCACTCTTCACTAGGTGTTTTAACCACTTAAGGACTGGAAGGATTTCCCACCTCAGAGCATTTTTTTCAATTCGGCACTGCGTCGCTTTAACTGACAATTGCGCGGTTGTGCAATGGTGTACCCAAACAAAATTTGCTTGATTTTTTTCCCACAAATAGAGTTTTCTTTTGGTGGTATTTGATCACCCCTGCGCCATTTCTGATCACTGCTATAAACAAAAAAAAGCGTCAATTTTGCAAAAATAAAAAAAAAAATCAATTGTAACATACATGTAAAGTGTAATATAGTTTGCCTTAGCAAGATGTGATGCGATTTATAGACATAGTATAATTGTGGATGGAGTTTAATTATGTGTTATTAAAAATATAGCATTCAATGGCAGCCATGCCATATGTCATTTCATTAGCATTTAAACAAGGATCCAGTTGACACCTAGGTGGTAATAAAAATTCCCCAGCAGGGTAAGCAAAAGTTGTCACCTTTTGGAAGTTTCAAACAGAAATCCTGGTCTTTCTGGCTACAGGTGTCGGCAGGGGGGCATGGGTAGGTCCCAGAGGTCTACAAGCTTTGATTAGCATCAACAGATCAAAAGAGTACATTCATCTCTCTGAAATATTAGCGGCAGAGAGATGAAAATAATTCCTTTTGATCGTACGGGTGTTAAGCTTACAGTACATACCAAGCTGTATTTGTAGCTGGTTTCGGTTCCCAGAAAAACACACAAAACTGTCAGATGGCATGTGTTTGGCACTGACGCGAACGGAAAAAGGCGCTGGTTTTGGAAATCCTATCCATGTACCGGCGGTCAGCACCGTTCGGATCTGGTTTGACGTTGAGTCATTTTGGAAAATGAAACATCCTGTGGGCTGGGACGGGAACACCCCCCAGGGTTGATTGGCCAGGGGCTAACGTCCAGCCCACAGTCATATTTCAATAAATTGGGGAGTCTCCATGTTCCAGGTGTGCCTCTACAAAGTCAGTTCTAAACTGGGGAGTCTCCATAAATTCTTCGACATACTTCTGTCCAGGGATAGACTGCGGTAACGTTTATTTCTGTTTTTATTCCTTTTTATTTTCATAACGAATTGCCAATTGTATGAATTGTCTGTTTATCTTTTTGTACTTTTTTTGTAACTCCTTTTTCTTTGTATATATTTTATGCACTGCCCACTTTCAGGATATTAAATGCATGTCGTGCATGCGAGTGACGACTATAAGCAGCGATTCGTGGGACAGAGCCACGTTATCCCCGCTTATAGTCGCTACGCGGTTGGCAACTGGTTAATGTCACTGAAGAGACATCCTTGAGTCTCAAAGAATTCTGGAAGAAACATTTCAATGTTCTCCACTGCATTAACCTCATTGACAAAGCCTGGGAAGAGGTCACCCCACAAACCTTAAATTCAGCCTGGAGGAAACTGTGGCCAGAATGTGTCACTGAACGTGACTTTGAAGGGCCTGATGCAGAGGTAGTGGAGGAGATTGTGTCCATGGGTAAGAATAGGGGTGTGGACGTTGATGGTGCAGATGTAGAAGAGCTTGTTGAGGAACATAATGAGGAGCTGACCACGGAAGAACTTTGTGAACTCAACAATGAACAGCAGAAGGCACTTATTGAGGAGCATTCCACTGAGGAAGACAAGGAGGAGGTTAGTAGTGATGCCATAAAATCAGTTAAGGAAAAATGGAATGACTGCCATGATCTTTTTTGAGAAGCACCAGCCCAAAATAACTGTAATGAACAGAATGTTAAATCTGATGAACGATCGTGGTCTCTCATTTCCGGAGGGTTATACAGTGATCTCCCCGATGTGCTTATGGAGGGGGACTCTCCCACCAAATAACCGCCTCCCACCCGCCTTCCTCCATGCCAGAAGTTGTCTCAAGCAAGGTTAGTGTTCTCTCTCTTCATACTATACTGTACTACTGGACTTTGTTTCATATTTTTGTGTTTCAAAACACAAAGAAAAGGGTCAGAACGGATTAACCTGGTTTACATTTAACCCTATGGGAAAACCTGCCTCGGCTCGTGACCAATTTGGTTCATGACCAGAGTCAGTTCACGAATTAAGTTTGTGAACCGAGGGATCACTGTATATGGGTTCTTATACACAAGAAGAAAATCATTTTATGCAAAATGAAAATGGCCAGCACTCATAAAAAAAAGCTGTCTGCCAAAGAAGAGAGCCAAAGTTTAGTAGCTCTTAGAGCCATTTTGAGCCTATTCAGTATGTTAAGCAGAATTTTAGCTAAAATAACATATGCAAAATAGTAAGTAAAAGGTGATTTGGTTGAATGTGTCAAACACCTATAACCATGGAGAAAATCAGGTGAAAAGCAGGTGAGTTGAGAATGTAGCCAATACTTTTCCTCTTTCAAATAATGGCTTTTAGGTTGTTTCATATTGATATAAAGGGTACTTTAAAGTACTCTGCTCTAGCTTAAAGCTAAGGTCATATCCAACAGTAGAGCCTTAGCAGCCAACAGAATCATTGAAGTGTTGGCAGGTGGATGAGGGGCTTAGGTCTACAAAAGGACCAGACTAAGCTCAAAATCAGAGCAGAAATCCAGGCCCAAGCGATGAGCTTGCTTAGAACATGAGAAGCAGTGTTACAGGGTATACCAAAAACAATAAACTGAATAAATTTCAAAGGAACCTGTAAGCACTTTTTGGCAGGTACATTTGATTTTTACCTCTGCTTCAATATACTGCTATAATCTATTCTTGTGTTGCCATCAGAACACTCAAAAAGCACACAAAACTGGAGTAGTCTTTAAAGTGGTTGTAAAGGCAGAATGTTTTTTTTTATCTTAAAGCGGAGTTCCACCCAAAAATGGAACAGTGGGTGCCCGGCCGTGAAGCTAGCAATGGCGGGGCCGTCGGGAGGAGGGGGGAGACGAGCGAGGCTTTGGGCGCGGCCATCGCTGGACCGGGAGACAGGTAAGCTACTGTTTATTAAAACTCAGCAGCTACATTTTTGTAGCTGCTGACTTTTAATAAACAAAAAAACGAGTGGAACTCCGCTTTATTGCATTCTATGCATCGTTGGCTCCCGCTGATGTCAAAGTCAGTAAGCCAATGAGGAGAGAAAGGGGTAGGACCAGGTCACGGCTCTGTGTCTAAATGGACACAGAGAGTTGCGGCTCGGGTGCCCCCATAGCAATCTGCTTGCTGTGGGTGCACTCGGCGGGGGGGGGGGGGGGGGGTCTTTCGGGGGGGGGGAGGGGTCCAAAGGGGCGAAAAGGGACCCTAGAAGAGGAAGATCTGTGCTGCTCTGTGCGAGACCACTGCACAGAGCAGGTAAGTATAGCATGTTTGTTATTTTAAACAGAAAAAAAACGAGACTTTAGTATCAATTTAAGTTGCTCCTAGGCCAAGCTATGAACATTGAGGTTTTCCATATTTTAACAAGCTGTAAAAGAGCTTTGAAACAAAACCTTCCTAACCCCTGTAGTTGTACTGTCTAGCAATTCATCTTCAACTACCCCATACTGAATGGAGTGGCAAAGAAAATATAAGTATATGCTGCCGGTGATAAACAAAGGGTCAAAGCAAATCTGTTGCTTTGCCTTTAACAGCCCAAAAATGGGTTAGCTTTACAGAAATGGAGGTTTTAACACCGTGCATGCAAACAATGCCACAGATGAATATGGAGTTCATCAGTATTGCTCTGGGATAGAAGGGGGAAAAAAAAAAAAGGTTTATCTACTAGTTTGAACCTGTGAAATTGTATAGAACATTTTAACATTTTCTTGAATATCAAGTTTACATTGAGCTTTCTTCCTAAATCCTATTGAACATTTCATTGGAGTATTGGACTAAAGCTCATTTGGCTGTACTTCTCCCATGGATCACGGGAGTGCAGTTTGTTCCGCACCCATGTGACCCATTTTCAGCAGGGGCTGAAGCCCATGGTCAGCTGACATCACAGAGCCGGTCCAGGCTCGGGCAAGATTGCAACAATAAAGTCGGGATTCGCCCACATGCCTGGATCGGCGCCCGGCTCAGCCTCTCAACGAGCCACTCTTTGCTCACAAAGCTCTGAGAACCGAGCGATCAACGGTGTTTAAATCACTTGGTTCTCAGCCTTAGAGCCATCAGATGAATAAAAAAAAACAAAAAAAAAACCAAACAACAAACTACTCTTTTAAAGCGGAGTTCCACCCAAAAGTGGAACTTCCGCTTTAAGGGAAGGTGACCCCCCGACATGCTACAACTGGCATGTCTTTTTTTTTTGGGGTGGTTGACCAGGGACCCTGTTTCCACAGGGTCCCAGGTCCACTTCCTCCCCTGGCGCCGCGGCTCAGGGAAGGAAGTCCACCTTCCCCCCTCCCTTTCAGCGATCTTCTGGGATACGTCACAGGTCCCAGAAGATACGCCGAGCCATTCACAAGCCGCAGCGCGACTCGTGCATGCGCAGTGAGCGCCCACACTTGTAATGCCGGCACCGCCGAGGGGAGGGGGAGACGAGCGAGCACTCGGGCGGCCGCATCGCTGGAACGAGGGACAGGTGAGTGGCCGATTGTTAAAAGTCAGCAGCTAACCTTTTGGTAGCTGCTGACTTTTAACAGGGTGGAACTCCACTTTAATAAGGAACAGTAGAGGGCAGCTGAGTGCATGGATACCTCTGTCCTAAACTTTTTTTTTTTTTTTATAGCCTTGCATCCTGAATGGTTTGCTCTTTTGCTATATTAAGGTGGTTGTAAACCTCAGACATGAAATATGAATAAAACATATCCCTTTATAGTGTGTAATTGTCTCAATTAAAGAGCACCAAGTGTCATTTCTATCTGATGCTTCATTCCTCTACTATCAGCATGAATCACTTCTGACAAGTTTTCCTGGCACCAAGAGAAAAAAGGTGACAGGGGAGGGACCGCCAGCTGATTGACAACCTCAGCTCTGTTCCTGTGTGGAAGGGGGTGTGTCCCTTTCTCTCCAATCAGCTCTCAGAGCTCTCCTCACTGAGCCCTGCAGAGTGCAACTTCAGCTCTCCATCCCAATTTTCTGACATCTCAAACAATCTTTACAAAATTTCTGGACTTTCAATGGCTGTAGAGAAGAGAAGGCTGCAGATCAAGAGGTACAACTTATGCAGCAGGATTTCTTTCATCACCTGAGGCCAGTCACATCATAGGGTATATGTAAGGGTTTACAGCCACTTTAAGCACTTTTATACACAGTTTTGCAGCGGCAGTTGTTTTATGTTCACACATACCTCCAACTCCACAAGAGCTGCTGTGACAGCATCTGTCGCAAGATCACCGGCTTGTAACTTTTCAATTGCCTGCACATAAATGGTAAATAAGAATTATTTTTTGTATAAAAAACAAAAAAACAAAAACAAACACACAATGTGTTAAAAGATAGCTTCACAGATGTCGCTCTGAAACAATTGTTGCCATAAGTTGAGGGGCAAATTCCACCTAAAACAGATCCTTGAAATTTGGGTGGGACACAGGGAATTAAATCCTGCTGAGCCGGTTCACACTGCCGTGACTTGTCAGATGACTTGAGTCACCTGACAAGTCGCCTTAATGCATTGTAATGGAACCGGTCATTGCAATACATAGGAGAGACTCAAGTCGCTCCGACTTAGAAACAGGTTCCTGAGCTACCTTTGGGGCGACTTCAGGCAACTTGCATTGACTTCTATTACAGAAGTCGTTTGCAAGATGTGTTGAAGTTGCGCTGTACGGGGTCGCGCTGAGTCGCCCCGCAAGTCTGATCGCCTATGTGTGAACTGGCTCTCACCGTCTTATATTTTGGAGAGACTCCAGCTGCAGGATTTCTCTTAAAAGTGTCTCTCCCCTCCCCTTCCTGCAAGACCACCAACCTGATCAGAGAGCGTTACATCTCTGGCTCTCAAATTCTTTTGTAGTCATACAGGGTTCTGTGGTCCCGGTGATGGGAGATTACTCCCTATTTCCTGTGGTGTCCCTTATCCACTTCCATGTCTCACTTCTTTCTGTTTCCATTCCCCTTCAGAGATATTCACTAACCAGCCACTTTATTAGGCACACCTTGCTAGTACTGGGTTGGACCGCCTTTTGCCTTCAGAACTGCCTTAATTCTTCATGGCATAGATTCAACAAGGTGTTGGAAACATTCCTCAGAGCTTTTGGTCCATAGTGAAATGATAGCATCACACAGTTGCTGCAGATTTGTTGGCTGCACATCCTTGATGCGAATCTGCCGTTCCACCACATCGCAAAGGTGCTCTATTGGATTGAGATCTGGTGATTGTGGAGGCCATTGGAGTGCAGGGAACTCATTGTCATGTTCAAGAAACCAGTTTGAGATGATTGGAGCTTTGTGACATGGTGCATTATCCTGTTGGAAGTAGCCATCAGAAGATGGTTAACTGTAGTAATAAAGGGACGGACATGATGAGCAACAATACTCATAGTTGGTTACATAGTAGTTGAGGTTGAAAAAAAACATGTCTATCCAGTTCAATCTACTCAGGTAGGCCGTGGCATTTAAACAATGCCCAATTGGTACAAAGGGGACCAAAGTGTGCCAAGAAAATATCCACCACACCATTACACCACCACCCCCAGCCTGAATCTATAATACAAGGCAGGATGGATCCATTATTTCATGTTCTTTACGCCAAATTCTGACCCTACCATCTGATTGTCACAGCTGAAATCGAGACTCTTCATACCAGGCAACGTTTTTCCAATCCTCCATTGTCCAATTTTGGTGAGCCTGTGCTAATTGTGCCCTCAGTTTCCTGTTCTTAGCTGACAGGAGCGGCACCCAGTGTGGTCTTCTGCTGCTGTAGCCCATCTGCTTCAAGATTCGATGTGTTGTCTGTTCAGAGATAGTATTCTGCATACCTTGGTTGTAACGAGTGGTTATTTGAGTTACTGTTGCCATCTGGAACCAATCTGCCCAATCTCCTCTGACATCAACAAGGCCTTTTTGTTCACACAACTGCCACTCACTGGATATTTTCTCTTTTCCCCACCATTCTCTGTAAACCCTGGAGATGGTTGTGCGTGAAAATCCTGGTATATCAGCAGTTTTTGAAATACTCAGACCAGCCTGTTTGGCACCAACAACCATGCCACATTCAAAGTCACTTAAAGCGGTTGTCTACCCATCAATTTGATAGTGTCAAAAAAGAGTTAATATTCCAGGCATGCCGGATATGCTAGCTGTCTCCTTGATTGTGCTCTCAACGAAACTAGCAAACCATCCAATGAGTGGTGTCATAATGGATCACATGTGCAGCATCATGGCAGTTGCAGATTAAACAGAGGCTAAGATGTCAGCTTCCTTAGCTGAAAACAACAGGAGAGTATACAACCACTTTAAATCCCCTTTCTTCTCTATTCTGATGCTCGGTTTTAACTTCAGCAAGTTGATAACCAGACCAGTACTGGTTGTGGAACTAAACCTATCTGACAGCTGGGATTTGTGGTTCCTTCACACCTAAATGGGGGCAGGGTTTATCATAGATTGCCCACCTTTACCCATTTGGCTTGCTGTGGTACTACCCGGATCCCCTTACTTTTATCCCCACACCTGGGGTTTGGTCCTTTAAAGTGGTTGGATGACCGGTTTTTCATCGTTGCCCCAACCTGTGGATGCTTGATGTCCTGGGTGCCCGTGACTGAACTCGATCTATTATTATTATACAGGATTTATACACGCCTGTAACCAGTTACATCTGGTAAGAGTACCCTATTCATGCATGGTGGTGGTTTCACCCTGCACGGTTGAAGACTAATTTCACAGTTTATTCACGTTTTAGTCATTTGGGACTTCCCCATGTTTCATATTTCAAGAGACAATTTTCTTAATTGGTTAAATAATTTTATTTAATTCAATCTCACCACATCACAGTGTGGTTGCAATATCACTCTGATGTTTATAATTTTTCTTTTGTTCATTACAATTTTTCTTTTGTATATATGTATTCATGTTTAAGATTTATGAATTTTTCCTATTATGTACTTAGTGCTTTGAATAGGAGGTTTACTACCACTTTCATGTACATATGCGCTGCACATTTTTTGATATTTGTTTTATACCAAGTATTTGTTAAGGCTGATTGTGCTGGCTGCTCACATATCTATTGGCTAGCGCGGTATTCTTTTCTATTTTTCGTACCTAATAAAGTGGCTGGTGAGTGTATTCTGCCTATATAGTTTCTGAAAGTAGCCAAATATAAAGAGGAGCTCCAGTCTACACCCCAACCCCCCCAAAAAAATAAAAAATCAGCAACTACAGATACTGTAGCTGCTGACTTTAATATAAAAACACTTACCTGCCAATGGATCCAGCGATGTCCTCACCCCAGCCGACTCTTCAAACGGTTTTGGGTGCAGCTGCAGGCACTGGCCATCTTAGGTAAGGGAAGCCAGCAGTGAAGCATTCCAACTTCATAGCCAGTTTCCAACTGCGCATGCACAAGCCGCCGTGCACTTTGTGAATGGTCCCGCAGTTTTCTGGGACCTGTGATGTGTCCCAAATTTCTGCACAGATCGCTACAATCAATACCAGGTGCCCACTCCCCCCCCCCCAAATGTGGCAGTGGAGGGGGGTGGAACAAACAAGAGGAACTACCCCTATTGGGTTAAGTTCCGCTTTAATAACGATGTGGCTACAGGAAAACCTGACCCAAAAAATAGCCCCCTCGCACATTTGTAAAGACTAGCAGGAAATATTGCCTTAATACAAGGATGTCCAGCCTAGTAAAAAAAAACGGAATCTTTCTCCTGTTCCACATAAATATTCTTCTGAAACTCCGTGCCATATCTTATTTGCCAAACTTACATTTTCACTGGCTTCAGAAACAAGACAAATATCCCGATTCTGCACCAATCCCGCAGCCACAATCATTTCCCCTGAATTGACATTTTCTACCATGTGTCTTAGGTAGTCAGTACCAGCCTAGAGATGATTCTTTTTTCCTGCTGAGCCAAGTTAGGCAGCGGAGACTAATGAAAACACAATTTATTTAACAAAGAGACAAAGAATGTGGCTCTCTTAATCTGGCCACTGCAATGAATGCCTAATTCCTTTCTGAGATGGAACCACATAATTTTCTAGTGTGTCATATGTTGGCAAGTGTGAGATATTTGAATTACAAAGACTAAGTGAATTGCACACACGTACAGAAGAAAAAAAAAAAAAAAGTATGCATTCTTTTTCCACAGGACAACTTTATTTCCTTTGCTGCAATGTATGAAAGCCAAAAAAACAGCCGAAAACAATGTAACATTTGCTTGAAGGTAACAGCAGAAACAAAAATATAGTCTATTGCTACAAATAAAAACCATTTGGACCACCAAGCTTGGTTGATCTAAACTCTTCAGGCCTCATACACACGGACGTTTTTTGACGCCGGCGTTTTCTGGCGTTTTTTGCAGCTCTCCATGTTAGTCAATGGCCCCATAAAAACGTCGGCGTTTCTGAGCTGTAGGTGGCGTCGGCGTTAGTGAGCAGAAAGTAGAACCCATGGCCATCGCGTTCTGAGGCTGTAACATTTTGACGTTTTTTGACGCCGACGCCACAATATGCCAAGAAACGCCAACATATGCCACCATATGCCACCTATTATTATACCGGCGTTTTCCGGCGTTTTTTGACGCCGACGTTTTTAGGTTGAAAAATAGCAGAGGGATGATTTTGTTTTAAAAAACGCCTATTGACGCCTATTGACGCCGACGCTCACTAACGCCGAAAAACGTCAATACATAACGCCGAAAAACGTCGCCTTTTTTTCCTTGACGTCGGGCACGACGTTTTGTTTATTTTTTTATATACGCCCGTGTGTATGAGGCCTCAACCTTTCTCGGAACCTCTTAACAACCTGCAGTCATGTAAAGGACAGAAAGTTTCTAATACTGAGAACAAACAGACAGAGCTCTCAAATGTATTCTAAAAGGAGAACCGTATGTCTCTGTAGCAACCGATGCAATCCTGCTTTCATGTTAATGGCCTGGCTAGAAAATGGTAGGGTGGAAATGTCTTAAACAGTTGCTAAGGAAAAAAAAAGCAAATTTTGGTTAAAACAGCACAAACATTTCTTATTTCAGACACTTCCAGTCCAGACAGGTGAAAAAGAAAGAAACCAAATACAATAAAGTAACAGTTTGGGTTTCATTACAGCTTTAGTACATTTTTCCTATGAAATGTAAAAATCTTTCTATTTTAAACAAACAAAAAATAAAAATTAAAACTAAATGCAACGCAATGCTCTTGACCAATTTAGCACCAGACAATAAATAATCGCTTCCAAAAATTACTAGAAACATATTATAAGCCAGTTTTCAGAGGCAGCTTCCAGTTTCCTCTGCACTGCTTCCCCTGTCAGTTTACCTACTTATGGCAAGGTAGGGACTAATTTTCTCTGGCATGTAGCTTTCCTAAAACAGCAGAAGTCACCTGGGAAGTAAAAACAACTGTAAGGCTCCTTGGACATGGGGCCTCTGAGAATCACTGTGTCATTACTGATATTTTATTGCACCCGGGAGGGACAGGTGCAGCATCCACCCTATGCAGGAGGCAGTTGGATGGGGCTGAATGCTGTACCAAGTGGTATGCGCATTTAAGGCTCTGTGCATTCAGGGGTGAAAGTCCAGAACGCATGTCTTCTGCGGGTACCACTAGGTACAGTGTTTAACCCCGTCCAGTCGCAGCCTGCCATAGACTTTAATAGGCTGCTTGAAGTGGGGCTGGATGCTGGACCTGTCCCTCCTGGGACAAACATCAGGAAGGACAGACTGATCCTCATAATCCTTGTGTGAGAAGGGTCTTATGCCTCCCAGATCACTTTTACCTGTGTTAAGATGTTCCTACTTTAAAAAGTGTAAGTTCACCTTTACAGAAAATCCCCCTCCCCACTCCACGTCCTAATTGGTTGGCGCTGTCCATGCTACAGCGCTGACTAATTATAATGCCTCCTATACGTACCTTTAGGAGATTAAGCTGCGGGGATTTCAGATCCCAGGACCGGTGAAGCGGCGACCTGATGTCTCACAGCGGCCGATCGCCGGCCTCAGGTACAGCGGGATTGGGTGGGATGGGGAGGGGTCCAGTATAAGTTCACCTTACAGATTTTCTGTAAAGGTGATCTTGCCCTTTAAAGAAGATTACATGAATTTAGCTGCATTTTAGAGTGTCTAATTGGATTCTGGACGCACAGAATTCTAAATGCAGCTAAACCGACGGCACCTAAATGCAGTACATTATGAATGGCACCATTGAAAAATCACATACATGTTTAGAAATGTCCTCTAAACACATATAAATGTATGTTTGTCAGTGCCAGTGTGAATGAGGGCCAAGTGGGGGAAGGGGGATCTCATGCATAGATTAGGAAAAAAAAAAATACATACCTTCTTACATGCTCGTTTACAGACATGCTTGTATTCCTTCGCTTTTGATTCTGAATGATAGCCAGCACCTAAACAAATATACATGTTAAAGACCCAGTATCATTATGTGTATATTCCTTACCGATATTAAAGAAAAAAAAAAACACAGAAAATTGTGTTCAGCTGTATGTTATATTGCCTTTTTTCAGAGGTTGAACTTCAGGTATGCCTTTTATTGCATAGTTACAGTCCAGCGTGGACCAATGTGAGTATGCTTGTGTCATACCTGTGGGATTCCTGTGAAAGCTGCAAATCACTGTATTAGGAGCCACTACTAAAATGACCATCACTGTCTTCAAGGTACCATGAGGTGGAAAGGCAGGGCAGTAATGTCACAATCTCCACTAAATCCAATTAGAGAACGCCTTGCATTCTGTAAATGGTACCCATGCCAAGCAAGCAACCAGCCATGTTCACTATGCAGCAGGGCAGCCAATTGCTACAGGATCCAGAAGACCACAGAAATCACTGAAATAGTAGCACCTACTACAATGATTTCCAACTTCCACAGAGATGCCACATGTATTCCTCATGAATTCTTACACTGGTTCAAATGGGATCAATGCAACTATGAAAAACATTGAATACCTAAAATTCAGCTTTAAAATTAACATTTTAGGCCTGAATAGGACTTAAAGCTGCCATCTTTTCTGAAAGTGAAGACCCTATGCAATAAAATGGTAGCAGTAGCAATTTCTTATGTCACACAATATTAATCGCAATTGTTAATTATATATTTTCTGTAAAAAAAAAGAAATACACTCAGAATATTTTTTGTACACAGGCTTAACCTGTTCCCAACCGGCTTGCATACATTTACTGCTGCAGAATGGCTGTGTCCCTGCAAATCGCCATCTTTATACAAGCTCTGGGGGCTAGAGAGCCCTTTCTGACCTTCTTCCTGGATAGGGTGGTCCTAATCCCAATGCTAGGATCCAATCCTAAAGTTTCCTCAGTCTTTCATGAGAACCAGGAAATTGTTCTCCCCTCCTTCAAAACGCCTGAAGGCCAAGACTTACATCCCCTTGATGTGGGTGCCACCTTAAGACTATATCTAGAGACCTTTGCTCCTTTTCGCCAGTCGGACTATCTTTTTGTCTTATTCAGCGGGATGAGGAAAGGTCTTCCTGCTTCCATCAGATCAATTGCCGCATGGGTGGTTCAAGAATTTCAATGGGCATATAGGAGCGTTTTGACCTCGTGGGCAGCCGCACGGCATGTCGCGCCCGATGTGATCTGCAGGGCGGCATCCTGGTCATCTATTCACACATTTATGCCCCATTACTGTGTTGAACCTGCAGCTTTATCTTCTGTGAATTTTGGTTTGAATGCACTGTCAAATGGATGGTGTTAATTAAATCTTTGTTCAGCATTTGTTTTGCCCACCCGGGTGTGTCTGGCGAGTTATTTCCCACACGTATGGTGCCATGGAGTCGGTCAGGAAAACGGAAAATTTATTAATCAAATACTTACCGTAATTTTCCTTTCCTGATGGACTCCATGGCAGCAGCAGTTGCTCCCAAATGTCTAAGAGTAGGCTAGTTACAGAACACGGCATGCTGCTCAGAGCAAAGATTTATGGCAGTGGAGTCCTATAGGGTAGTAGAGGCGGGGCTAAACCCACATGTATGCTGCCATGGAGTCCATCAGGAAAGGAAAATTGCAGTAAGTATTTGATAATAAATGTTCAGTTTTTTTTCATCTGTATATTGCAGTCAGGTGATAAGCTGCAAAGAACCAGAACTTTCCAGTATTCTTGTGGGAGGAGTTTTCACTCTCTGATGATGCAACTTCCTTAGCATCAGTAACCCTTCACCCACAATCCGGCCAAAGCCGATTGGTGCTTTGAAAATGACCTGCTCAGTTCACAAATAATTAAAAAATGTAAAAATATAAAAAAAAAAACAATGGCATGCATGTTTGCAGTGGGTGGCCAGGTGTGATGAACAGGAGGATGAGGATGACAGGGAGTGGGGTTTTATGAATGTTTACAGTGGATGGCCAGGTGTGATGAACAGGAGGATGAGGATGAGAGGGGGTGGGTTGTTTGCAAAAGTAAAAGTATAGAAATATCTATGACCTCAATATGCACGACTGCAGTCTGCAACTGATGCAGAAAAAACAGGTACAATGGTGTTATCTCATTTATGGAGTTGCTGCAGCCTCTGTGTCCATGTGCTTTCATGGGAGGCGGATCTTCCATGATTCTATATGTGAAATCCCACCCACTGTGTCCTTTTTTAGTTACTGGGCGTGGAGGACGAGGGAGGGTCTGGGCATTCATTTGGAATCTGTATACACACCCACATTTGTGATGTAAATACCATGTGACCTGAAAACTCTGAAAAGGAAACACAGGTTTCAACAATGAATGACTGTAGTATAGCATTCCAGAGGTAGTCACTGCAAGCAGGAAGTATCTGGCCATACAATATTAAAGAGCCTTTTTATACAATGCAGAGTATTAACCCCATAAATTCCACAGTAAGTATAACAAGCAAGCTAGTAAATACAGACAGATTTTACAGTTGTGGGTTTAGTAACACTTTAACAGTGTAGGAGGACCCTAGAATTATTTCTCTCACTTGTTTGGTGGTGTCCCTCCCAATGTAGAAGTGTTCATGCCCCCTGAATCACTTCTAATACAGAGCCAACAGCCTCCCCGCTACAGCAGCCGTGAGTTTTTTAAAAGCTAGCACTGCAACTGACATAGAGGGGACTTGCCTAGAGGCACTATGCTGCTTGAGAAATGCAGGAAAAAACTCCCCCCAGGGGAACCGATGACCATGAGCGGCACTACCACACCAGAAGTAACAGGTCAAAAAAATAACAGGCAGCTGGAGTTGCCTGCATCAGTCAAGCAGCAAGATCCAGCACATCTTCAGGGAAAACCCTGAGGTAAGCAACTTGATGAGGAACACAGGCACAACAGAAGCTAGTCACCTGAGGGGGGCCCAACACCACAATGATCAGAGCCAGGGGAAACAAACAAACATGCCGAAGTGTACTCCTGGACGTTCGGAAACACAAAACAATTGAGGAGGGGGGGGGGAGGGACTTCTTAATCACTTTCTGCTTTGTGTTTCCTGTTGAATGCAGAGCTAATCATCTCTCAAGTAGCTGTCCTGGAAGTTGATTTGGGAAAAAGAAGTTTAAAACCCCATGTTTAGTAGCACTTTTTTCACATTTGTTTTTGTTACCCATGTGAAAGATGCACTTGTTGGAAGCTGCAGCATTAGGGCTCTTTCACACATACGGACCATTTGGGTCCGCCTGTCAGTTTTTCAGGTGGACCCAAATGGACACTCCATTGTGCTCCATGGAGCGGCGGATGTCTGCGGTAACATGTCCGCTGACACCTGATCCGCTCCGATCCGCCAGAAACAGACAGATGAAAGCCCTATTTTCCATCCACCTGGCAGATCAGATGAGCACGGACAGACGGTTCGTGTTCATCCGATTCTCCATAGAGGAGGAGAATGGAGCTCTGACAGGTCAGTCTCTGCACGGAGTGCAGAGACAATGCTGTCATCCGTCGGCTCAGCAGGGATCAACGGATGGATCCCCGCTGAGCAGCGGAGCCCGTCAAAACGGGCTCCGCATGTGTGAAAGAGCCCTTAAGAATATTTTGAAATACACAAAAAACAAATAGGTTAGAATTGTATAATTTTTATCACCAGCACAAAACACTCCTTAGGTTCAATTTATGTATAAAATAGGCCTTCAGACCCAGTCACTCCCGTGCGACTTGTCATGCGATTTGACAGTTTCAAATCGTGTAATAAGTCACATCTTATTTTCCACATTGGAAGCGGTCAAATCAGTGCGACTCTGACGTAGTTCCTGCACTCAGTTTTGCAAGTTCAGATGCGACTTACATAGACATCTATGCATGAAGTCGCACAGATATCTTTCAAGTTGCACCTGAAGTAGCACTGACATGCTACTTTGAAATCGTGCTACTTCAAGTGAAGTAGTACGATTTCAATGTCGCGATCAGTGTGACCAGGGTGTTACTGGGGCTCAAACTAGATTCTGCAAAACTAAAATAATGTATAAAACTGTACATCTTACCTTAAAGTTGTTGTCAACCCGTGACAACCACTTTAACCTACAGGTAAGCTTATAATCAGGCTTACCTGTTGGTTCCCTGCGTATCTTCCAAACCTGCACGGTTTAGGAGATATGCAGTGTACTTGCATGTGCCCACGTCATCGGGCACATGCGCAGTGAATAAATGGCCTCCGTGCCGTTCCTTCACTGAGATCGTTCCGTGACTGGCGGCTCCCAGGTGCATGCTCGGGAGTGACATCACGTGACTCCGGCCAGTCACAGAGCTGGAGATCGCAGCCCCGGAAGGAAGAGGAGCAGAAGATGGACACGCCTGGAGCGGGGACATCGCGGGCTTTCCAAAGCAGGTAAGTGGCACATAATGGGCTACTATGCAATGCATAGAAGCCCATTATGCTTTTACATTGCTGGGTAACAGAGGAAGTAAACCCCATGAGGGTTTACTTCCTCTTTAATATGCATACCCAAATTATCATTTTTCAGCTTTAGAGAGAGTAGAGAAGGGTTAATCCCCAGTCAGTTTATTTTTTGCTGCATGTGCCCCCATTTGAGAGATTTTTTTCTTCAATTCCAGTGGCATTTACACAAAAAGGAAGCGAGAGGAAAACTCACAAACTAAAGAGTTCCTCCCAATCTATGGCAACGTCTTTAATTTCAGATTTCTCATCACTCATCATGGACAGAAACAAAACAAAAAAAAAAAAAAAAAAAAAAAAAAAACAACAACAGCACACAAGGGTCTTTCATCCTTCTCTACTCCCCAAAAAAAAAAAAAGAAGATGTAAAATATATATGCTTTGCAGCATTGTTAGAAGCGTGCAAGAACAGAGGATACTAGGACATTTTATATCTGTTCTACCTTACCTGCATGCACCAATACAAAGCCAACTCTTTTTCCCTTTTGCGTTTTACTGGAGTCTGCGTCTTTGGTTGATTCAGTCTCTTTCCTACTTGAAACCTGAGATGATTTAGAAGGTGAGGTTTCTGATGAATTTACTGCCTTTTCCATGGTGTTACCCCAGATTTATCATTTCTGTCTTACGAAAGAGCACCCCGATAACCATAATTTAGAGGAATTCCTGGAAAAGAAATATAGAGTGCTGTAATATGCAAACAAATCTAAAACAGACTTCTACTATGAAAGCCAGGGAAGGACTCCCTTTTCATCCAATGAGCATACAAACACGGAGATATATTAAACAGCAGTCTCTATTGCTGCAACTACTTTCCATAAATCTGTATACTAAAAAAGGAGTTCAAATTATGGGTTTATGAAATAGCATGGCAATGCATTTATCTGTAAATATGACATGAGAGATGCCGTAATCTATAGTACAAATTCAATTCACACAGCATTAAAGAAGTTGTAAAGGCAGAAGGTTTTTTTTACATTAATGCATTCTATGCATGAAGATAAAAAGCCTTCTGTGTGTAGCAGCCGCCCTGGCACCCCCCAATACTTACCTGAGCCCCCTCTCTCTCCAGCGATGTCCACGAATCCCTTGGCCATCTGAGACTCTCCTTCCAGATTGGTTGAGGCAGAGCAGTGGTGCCATTAGCAGCCGGTGTTGGAAGGAGCCACCATTAAAGCGCCAGCCGGCCCTTCCCATCCCCCTGCACTGAGAACGAGGCTTTGAACCAGAGCTTCCAGCACTTAGAAAATACACCCCATCCAGGATTAATACCTGGCATCATCTGGTCAAACTAGAACACAGCCAGGTCGCACGCTCAATGAAACTACTAAGTGAGCCCTCGCCAAAGGTGCCCTACAGTGCAAACAGCGCACGCAGGCAGACATGGTGGCACACACAAAAAAGTCAGAGCCCATAGTGCTGGCAGGGGAGCCCAAAAAAGGAGGTTTGGGGCTGCTCTGTACGATACCATTGCACAGAGCAAATAAGTAGAACTTTAATACTTTCAGAGTTGATTAAAGACCGCATCCCCCCCCCCAAACCATATATTTTCTGAAAGCACATGACCAGCAGAATACAAATAAGGTGCTACTGATTTTTAGGGTACAATGATATTTGCGTAAAAGTTTATTAAAACAATATTTTCGCTATAAATACACTAAAATCATTATTAGCAGATAAAAACAAGCACATTTTACAAAATTCCTACTAAATATAAAAGCTAACCTGTGTTGAGCTACTAAATAACCGCTATTTGTACATTTTAGATTGTGCCTTTTTGCGAAATGGTGAAAATTGAAAACACACAAAAATGTAAATATCCAAAATTCTCTAAAAAATCTAGAAGTTTTGATTTTTCCCTTACAGCTTTCAGAGTTTGTTAAATAGCCCCCAAACCATATATTTTCTGAAAGCACATGACCTGTAGAGTAAAAGGAAGGTGCTACTGTTTTTAATGATCTGCGATATTTGCGCAAATGTTTATCAAAACAATATATTCGCTAAATATTCTCTAAAATCATTTTTAGCAGATATAAACACAGCAAATTTTACAAAATTCCTGCTAAATTCCTACTAAATATAAAAGCTTAAAGTGATACTAAAGGATCACAGTTTTTTTTTTTTAAATAACAAACATGTCATACCTCCTCTTCTCGAGTGACCACCACAGGGAAGTGCTTCCCTGGGGTCACCAGTGTGGGCGCACTCCCGTGTCCTGCTGTTGCGTGTATTCTCACAAACAGCGGGACTCGGCCTCGCCCCCCGAGTCACTGGACTTGATTGGCAGCAGTGGGAGCCAATGGCTCCCCTGCTATCAATCCAGCCAATGAGGACCAGAACAGCTTGAGTGAGCTGCGAGGCTTTGTCCCCACCGCGGGATAGTTTTTGGGCTCAGGTAAGTTTAGGGGGGGCTCAGGGGGGCTGCTGCAGGTGAAAAGGTTCTTCACCTTAATGCATTAAGGTGAAAAACCTTGAGGGTTCACAACCCCTTTAACCTGTATTGAGTTCACAAATAGCAAATATTTGTATTTTTAAAATTATGCCTAATGGCAAAATGGCGAAAACTGAACGTATGCAAAAATATAAATATCCACATTTCTCTAAAAATCTGAAGTTGTCATTGTTCTCTTACAGCTTTCAGAGTTTGTTAAAGACCCCCCCAAACCATATATTTTCTGAAAGCATAGGACCAGTAGAATAAAAAGAAGGTACCACTGATTTTTAAGGCCCCATGATATTTCAGCAAATGTTTACCAAATCAATATTTTCACTAAAAATACACTAAAATCATTGTTAGCAGATACAAACACAGCAAATTTTACAAAATTCCTGCTAAATAAATAAATATATATATATATATATATAGATTAGGAATTTAGCAGGAATTTTCTGTTCTCACAGCGCAGTAGCTGCTAGTAGAGGGGATGGAGGGGGAGGGGAGGTGCAGTGAGGAGGGGAAAGATCACCGTAAAATCGCCGTTCAGTGCGGAGCACATCTGCGGGTCAGATGCGCTCCCATTGAACAGAATGGCCTGGGAATTCGCACCGAATTGCACAAAAAAACGCACACGTTTTCTGTGCAATGCAGACTGCGAATGCACCGCACCTATGTGAACCTGACACATTGAAAACAATGTGTTTTCAAGTGTCATGCGAATTGGATGCGGTGTAAGCCGGATCCAATTTGCAGAGGTGTGAACCCAGCCTAAATGGAAGGTGCTACTGATTTTTAAGGCCCAGCGATATTTGCGCAAATGTTTACCAATCAATATTTTCACTAAAAATTCACTAAAATCATTATTAGCAGATACAAACACAACACATTTTACAAATTTCCTGCTAAGTTCCTTCCAAATATAAAAGCTTAACCTGTACTGAGTTAATAAACAACAAGTATTTGTAAATTTTAAAACTGCGCCTTTTTGAGAAATAAAAAAAAAAAAAAAATCGGAAGTATGCAAAAAATTTTCTAAGAATCTGGAGGTTTTCCTTTTTCACTTACAGCTTTCAGAGTTCATAAAAAAAACCCAAAACCATGTATTTTCTGAAAGCACATGGGCAGTAAAATAAAAAGGTGCTACAGATTTTTTGGGCCCCGCAATAATTGCGCAAATGTTCATCATATCACTATTTTCACTAAAAATACACTAAAATCATTAATATTGCACATAAACACAACATAACTTACAAAATTCCGGCTAAATTACTACTAAAGCATCGTTCACATGTGGCATACTAAAGTGTATGTCCATGGAGGGCCATGTTGACCCGCACAGGGATGCACAGGTGTTCCGTGGATCCCTGTATAGGCATTCCCATTTATGTCAATTGGAATGCAACGGCTGCACAGCCATAGCTGCTGTTCCCAATCTTACATCCGTGTGGGTGTGGGTACATGACCCCGAATGCAGACAGTGTGAGCTCAGGGACATGCACGTGGACCTACATGGATATAAAATTGGGAGCAATGGCTCTGTTCGCGCAGGTGCTACATCCCAATTGACATCTATGGCACTGCCTGCATGGAGATGCATGGAACCACCTGTGCATCCCTGTAGAGGTACGCTGTGTATGCCCTGTGTGAACAAGGCCTTATGGCCCCTTTCACACAAGCAGACCGATTGGGCTTGCCTGCAGGTTTTTCAGGTGGGCCCAATCGGACCACCCATTGTTCTCTATGGAGAGGCCTATGTAAATAGACATGTGTCCGTTTACACCCGCCTGCATCTGATCCGATGAAAACAGATGGATGAGAATTCCATTCCCCCATCCATCTAGCAGACCGGATTGGACAGACGGTCTGTTTCCATCTGACCGCCCCATAGAAAACAGCGGGCTGTGTCCGTGTCCGCTTTGCATTAGTGGAGCAGACACGGACCTGTCACCTGCTTGCTCAGCAGGGATCAGCAGACAGATCCCCCGCTGAGCAGGTGGATCTGTTTGACAGAGTCCGTGCCATGTGAAAGCGGTCTTACCAGGAGCAGTCGGTCCATTAGGGGTGCCATGTATGAGTTTTTTTTTTCAAGCCACATGATTAGAACCTGGAGGCTCCAATTGGCTTGAAAAAGTTTGGGCTTGTGGAGCAGAGCATTGCACCCCGAACCCACCCACTCGTGACAATAGCGAATTATATTCGCTATTGTCTTCTGGCTTCACACAGGAGATGGACCGGGCTGGCCGGAAGGAGAAGCAGAGGAAGCCGTGGAGGGGTGAGTGCAGGGAGCGAACGTCACCGTGGAGAGGTGAGTGTCCCAGTGGAAAGGCTGAGTGTGGGCGGACCTGGGGGGTTTGCCATCCCCCAAAAGTCACTGAGTCTATGGTTTTTTTTTTTTTTTACTTTTTTCATTATTTTACAGTTTCTTTTTTAATATTTTTTCTTTGCATTTTTTTTTTTGGGGGGGGTGGTCTGAACCCCCATATTTTTTTTTTTTTTTGAGACAGAGAAAGGGACTGAAGAAAGTCCCTTTCTCTGCAGCAATTTAATGAATAAGGAATCTGTTTACCAAGCTCCCCTGAGGCCTAACTTCACCCCCACTGCTCTCGCTCCCCCCCCCCACCGGAGCGGCCAGCAGTTGAAGGATGCGGGAGGGGAAGGAGGGATGCCATCCAAACAGCGATGGATCGGGGTATGGGGGCCGGCATGGGGGTGATCAGATTGGTGGGGGAACACATCTGGATCACCCCAAGCCCCATGCAGCACCTGAAGCTGACGGGAGCGGCAATGGACGGATGCCGACTTAAGATGGTAGCGGCACGGGATCCAGTTTGCGGGGGTCGGATGGGGCGGAATCAAAGGGATAGGAGAGAGTGAAGGGGGGACAGTTTTAGGTGGTAGGGAGCGGCGGGAAGTGAAGAGACTGGAGACAAGGAAGTGGCAGCATGGGTGGGTGGTCACATTTAGGGTTAATAACTCTGATCAGCGGATTGTAATCCGCTGATCAGGGTTATAGAATTGTTCAGCAGAGTCTGCTGAACAATTCAGCTATAAGTTTATGGTCATTGAAGTGACCATGAGCTTATAGGAGAGGGCAGAAAAGAGGTCCGTATGGCCACCTGCAGGCACTTCTGTAGGCCCACATGGCATACGGACCTGTCAGTGAAAGGGTTAAGTTCTACCAGGGGGATGTTTAACCTTCCTCTGACACCAGGTTTGGATATAAAGTAAAACAAGCTGCTCATTGAGTGTTGAGCACTTCTTGATCTGTTTTTGTTAGTGGGCCTCTGTTGGTGTTGCCTGCTGTATTGTCCATCCCTCAAGTTGGACTACTTTTGGACATCACAGTCATAATGATTTAAACAAGCCTTTGCCTGTACTTAACCCCTTCCTTACCGGGCACTTAAACCCCCCTCCTGCCCAGACCAATTTTTGGCTTTCAGCGCTGTCGCATTTTGAATGACAATTGCGCGGTCGTGCGACGTCTCCCCCCAAATTCACGGGCCATTCCTTCCCCAATTCATGTCCGTTTCCGAACAAATTTAGTAATACTGACACTACAGGTTTTCATCAGGTTGAACTCCCTACCTGTTATGTCGTCCGTTGTGGTTGTCTCCGGGTGATTGTTTTTGTCTAGTTCTTCACGAGTTGTGAGTTACTCGTCGAACAAAATGAAATATAGGTTTGGACCACAGTCTCCTTCCAATTTGTAGGGGGACCATCTTGAATTGGGAAAGTGACTGTCCAGGCATACGGTACACCCGGATGTCTTCACGGACGTCCACCGGTATGCCTGGAGAAAAGACGGGAGAGGATATTCGAGTACCAGTGAAGTTACTGGTATTTGAATATCGACTTAACAAGTCGTCTGAGACGACTTGTTAAGATATTGGGACTAGTCGCCTAATGTTAGGC
>BLSH010053187.1:3453086-3490695 GCA_018402905.1 Glandirana rugosa | reverse complement strand
CTGCAAATATGGGGGAAGGACGGGTCTGGTTAAAAGTCGAAAGTCGCGAGAGTGTGAAACTTAGAGTTAATGAGAGAGTACGATGTGACGTGGGTTTGTTTTAAAAATAGTAAAAAAAGTGTGTTTATCTCGAAAGAAAACCACCGTAAATTGGTGAAGTTATGATACGTGAATCTTGTGAAATGATGGTCTGGTTAAAAGTATTTACAAAGTTTTGTGACAAAAATAGAGATTTTTTTTTTTTTTTCAAAATTTTTCGGTCTTTTTTTATTTGTAGCGCAAAAAATAAAAACCGCAGGGGTGATCAAATACCACCAAAAGAAAGCTCTATTTGTGGGAACAAAATGATAAAAACTTTGTTTGGGTACAGCGTTGCACGACCGCGCAATTGTCATTCAAAGCGCAACAGCACTGAAAACTGAAAATTGGTCTGGTAGTAAAGTGTTCTAAGTGCATAGTATTGAAGTGGTTAAATGCCACCAAAAGAAAGCTCTATTTGTGTGAAAAAAATGATAAAAATTTTGTTTGGGTGCAGTGTAGCATGAGAGAGTAATTGAGATTCAAAGTGTGAGAGCGCTGAAAGCTGAAAATTGGTCTGGGCAGGAAGGGGGTATAAACGTCCGGTATTCAAGTGGTTAAAAGCACCTCAAAACTGACTTTTTACTTTTTTTTAAGCAAAAACCGCCACGCTAGCGGCTGAGAAGCGCGGGTAAAACGAACGGCGCTCTAGCACTAATGGTATGGCACTGCAGTGTGAAAGGGGTCCTAAACACTGTGTGTCTCATGTCACCTATAAATCATCACATAGGGGACCTTACAGCCACGCACATAAAATCCCCGCCTCCCCCCAAAAAAATGTTGAGGCTCCCCCACATATGAAGGTAAAGGCAGGTGTCAGGGGCACCTATGTGTGAAAATATTGATTGTGATACATGTTTATATATCACTGCGCACGCCAGAGTGAGAGCAAAATTAATAACATGAGACCTCCTCTGTAACACTAAACTGATCACCTATAGGGGGCTTTTGAAGCATTGCCTATAGAAAATCTAGGGTACTGAAGTTTGTCGCCATTTCATGGGGCGCACACAAATTTAAGGTTTGACAAATGTGGGTAGTTTATTGCATTTTGTTTGCTCTCAAATTCCCTTTAGTATGAAATTGCTCTTTGCGCTAATTTATCAAGTAAAAAAAAAAAAACAGTCAGTCTGTCTTTTTTTTGGGGGGGGCTTCAGAATTCCTTACCTATAGGCTCCTTAGATGTAAAGCCGGTGTTCTAATAGCAAACCCGTCAGATTCTGTAATGGAAGGGACGTTCCGTCCAGCTGCGCCTGCGTTCCACCGCTACCAGAAATTACTCAGAAATTCAAGATGTAGCTGGGTGTAGTAAGATGTCCGCTGCCTTCTTCTGACTGCAGGTGTTCTGTCAGATTAGCAAACCTGGTAGCGGTGGAACGCAGGCGCAGCTGACGGAAAGTCCCTTCCATTGCATTATCTGACGGGTCTGCTATTCTGACAGAGCACCGTCCCTGCTCCTATATGAACCTAGGACACAAGTACAGCCTGGGTACAGGAGCGGTGCGGGAAACCACATGCCATTCAGACAGGAAACACACGAAATTCCTGCTCAAATCACGTGCGATTTTTTTGCAATGCCATAGGAGCCCATTCGTTGTGTATGGGATCACATGGCACAGCAAAGGTATTGGTTTCAGGTGTGGGACGGGTGTAAATGCTTAGTATGGGCACCGATAGCGATATAACCCTAGTAGGAAAGACTATGCGATGCCCTATGGCACTGTACGCAAAACGTGTCCAAAAACAAAACGCAACGCACAGCTTGTCTCAGGTGTGAGCGCAGCCTTAGGTGCTGACCCCACATACACAATACAGGAGGGCTGAGGAGCGGGGACATTGCTCCTCATTGGTACACTGCACTAATCCCGCCCACCAGACGGCTCCGCCCACCAGGGTCACACACAGGACACAATGCGGCGCCTTAGGTGAGTCCCCCCCCCAGAATGGCAGGTAGGTGACCTGTCCATGCTTTCCGCATGTCACATGCACAGTCCGCTGCGGGTGCAGCTGTGGGGAGGAAGGGGTGGGGGATGGTACACTCACGGGTGACCGGCGTTCTCTCTGTACCCGCCGGGGCCCCAGCAGGCCCTTCCCGCATCCAAGCAGCAGCCCCGGAGCCGGCTTCTATGCGCATGCGCGCTGCTCATCAGTACGTGTCTGGTCACATGACGGCACCGGGCGGGCGGCTTGTCATCAGTGTTGTGAGGGGACGGGGCACTCTGAGACACGAAGTCTGACACTTGTAATAAGATCTAGTATTATAATGTATGCATTCTATCCATGGCCAGGCTAAGATACCAGAACCAGGCGTTTCATGAACGTTTTTCAAGCTCCAAAATTGCACACATTGCAGCGCCCTGTGTTGTTGATGTGACCGCGTTGTGTCGCATCATAACTCACCCGTGTGGCATCATAACTCACCCGTGTCGCATCATAACTCACCCGTGTCGCATCATAACTCACCCGTGTGGCATCATAACTCACCCGTGTCGCATCATAACTCACCCGTGTGGCATCATAACTCACCCGTGTCGCATCATAACTCACCCGTGTCGCATCATAACTCATCCGTGGGGCACAGTGTTGCCAGCTGTCCGCAAATTTACGGACAGCCAGTAAAACCAGGGCAAAAAAGTCCGTAGCAGCTGTTTTATGCCAGTAAAAACAGCAGCACCTCCTTAAGGTCAGAACTGCGCATGCGCAATTCCCGGAAATCCCTGAGAAGATCCGATTCTGACCTGAGTGCTGCCTGGTGACAGGAGGGATGGTATAATGGTGACACGAGGGATGGTGTAATGGTGACAGGATGAAGACAGGAGGGATAGTGTAATGGTGACAGGATGCATTGTGGGATGGTGACAGGGGGGATGGTGACAGGAGAGATGGTGTAATGGTGACAGGAGGGATTGTGGGATGGTGACAGGAGGTTATGGAGGGATGAAGACAGGAGGTCTTTAGAAGTGGGGACATAGATTTTGGTAATCCTAATGTCTACCAGGGATTTCACCTCACTTTCTGTGGTGGTTATGGAGCAGAAATTAAGGGGAAATCTCTCCAGTTGGACATAAGTGACAAAAGCTGATGGAATAAATAATCCACCCTTGATATATCGAAAATAACAGAAATATGTTTTTTTTACCTTGCTATCTACCTTAAATCACATTGCTATTTGCATATTGTACTTGTTTGTTGCCTAAATACTGGAATTTGCACTTAAAACTGTAATTTTGTAACTTTTGTAGAATGTCAGTAAAAACTTGGCTGTGCCAGTAAATTTTGGGTGTTGTGCCAGTAAATTTCAACCTGGTAAGTTGGCAACACTGGTGGGGCATCATAACTCACCCGTGTGGCATCATAACTCACCCGTGTGGCATCATAACTCACCCGTGTCCCATCATAACTCACCCGTGTCCCATCATAACTCACCCGTGTCGCATCATAACTCACCCGTGTCGCATCATAACTCACCCGTGGGGCATCATAACTCACCCGTGTCGCATCATAACTCACCCGTGTCGCATCATAACTCACCCGTGGGGCATCATAACTCACCTGTGTCCCATCATAACTCCCCCGTGGGGCATCATAACTCACCTGTGGGGCATCATAACTCACCCGTGGGGCATCATAACTCACCCGTGTGACATCATAACTCACCCGTGTGGCATCATAACTCACCCGTGGGGCATCATAACTCACCCGTGTGGCATAACTCACCCGTGTTGCATCATAACTCACCAGTGTCGCATCATAACTCACCCGTGTCGCATCATAACTCACCCGTGTCGCATCATAACTCACCCGTGGGGCATCATAACTCACCCGTGTCGCATCATAACTCACCCGTGGGGCATCATAACTCACCCGTGTTGCTTGCTAGGCTTTATCGCTCCCTAGACGCTTCCATTGATAACAATGTAAACGCAGGACAAGCGTCCTTAAAGTGATTGTGAGTGTGGGTTCACACTAGTGCGATGACAGACATTGCGTGTGATTCGCCGCGCATTGCTATTAAGCTCCAGTTCACACCGGTGCACTCTTTGATATCGCATGTGATTCACACCGCAGTGCCAACCACATACCATGTCTGCGCAATGCGATTTCAGCCATACAGATAGTATGCAGTTGCATCGCATTTGGACCAAACTCGCACAGGACCCTTTTTTTGTTCTGCACCAGAATCGGGTCGCATGGGTGTTCACACCTATCCAATCCATGTCCGAGCTGTCAGTTGGCAGTGTGATATGTGAGCTGAAATGGGGGTGTCATTAGCAATGTCATCAGAGCAAGTTGTGTCACCAGCACACCAGCATCTTCAAATGAGTCCAAACTTTAATAAAATGATCACATCGTTATAGCGAAGAGCGACGTTTCGGAGCCGCACAGGACCCCTTCATCAGGCATTTGTCACAGGGTCCGGTGCGGCTCCGAAATGTCGCTCTTCGCTGTAACAATGTGATCATTTTATTAAAGTTTGGACTCGTTTGAAGATGCTGGTGTGCTGGTGACACTACTTGCTCTGATGGCATGAGGTTCCAGCCATTGGTCGCTTCAGCACCCACACTATAATTAAGCCATTTACTGCACTGGGAATATCACAACAATGTATTGACACCTCCCTCAGTTCGCATATAACAGTGTGAACTGCCATGCGATGCGGGAACCCACAGTGGATTCGCACGGTTCCCGCATTGCACTAATGTGAACCGGGGCTCACACCCATGCGATCCGATTCATGTCCAAACTGTCAGTTCACAGTGCGATATGTGAGCTGAAATGGGCCCTGAAGGTTCAGCTTTTATTTTTTTTAAATAACAAACATGTCATACTTACCTCCTCTGTGCAAAGGTTTTGCACAAAGCGGCCCCCATCCTCCTCTTCTGGGGCACCTCCATGGTGCTCCTGGCTCCTCCCCGCATCGAGTGACCCGTCAGGGAAGCGCTTTCCCTAGGGTCACCCATGCAGATGCGCTCCCGAGTCCTGTTTCTGCGTCCCTTGTCAGGTAAGTAAACGGGGGGCTGCTGCAAAAGAAAAGGTTTTTCACATCAATGCATAGAATGCATTAATGTGAAAAACTGCGAGGCTTTACAATCCCTTTAACCCTCGTGTACACCTACTGCGATGTGCGATCCGGGTTCAGATCGCTCTTCAAAGAGCAATACACAGGCGGTGAAGAGGTGTTGTATCACCACCTCACTGCCTGTTTTAACCCCCTAAATACCGCACAATCGCACACATTGTCCTGCTGTAGCTGCAAAGCGTCTTGGCTGCGGCATTTGTACACCCCCAAGCACCAACCAGCAAAAGGGGGAGCGGATGAGGGGTGGTAAAAATGTGACCCAGCTGCAGGGTTTTACTGCCCCCAATCATATGTGTAAATGGCATTTTAGCATGTTTCAGATGCATTTAGAAAGCATTGCTAGACAAGATGATAATGCAAAAATCCATACAACAGAAAAAATAAACAATAGAGGGGGCATCTGATAAGCGTTTATTAACACAACCCAAACACGCTGTTAAAAGAAAAGTACGGAGGGTTTTTTTTGCCCGGATCATACTTACCTAGGAGGATGCAGCATCTGGCCCTCACTGGAGGGCTGGGCTGTGGAGGGGCGGGAGTAGCCGGCTCAGGCTCTTAGCGGTTCACCGGTTGCCACTGAGAGGCTGATCCATATGGTTGCGACCTTTCCCGAGCCTGGACCGGCTCTGTGATGTCAGCCAACAGTGAGCTTCAACCCTCTGTCAGCTGAAAAGGGATCACAGGAGTGCAGAATGAACTGCACTTCTGTGATCCACAGGAGAAGTACAGGCAAACAGCTGTACTTCTCCTTTAACATGTCCTATCACATTAGGTGTGTAGCCAGGTGCTGGGCTACAGCAATATGGATTAGGAGACATTGCCCTTTATTCTTCTCTCCCTCTACTGAGATACCGATATTAGGCTGCACCATTTTCAGCAGCCAGCAGGGGGTGAGCTAAAGCCAAGCAAGCCCATAGACTTCTATACAGAGCGCTGAGAATCCAGGGAGTTGCAGTTTGAGACAGAAGCCATATAATGGGATGAATAGACTACTTACTCTACAAATCCCAATAGTCAATGGGAGTTGGAGTGGAGAGAGGACTTTTATTAACCACTTCAACTCCAGAAGATTTACCCCCCTTTCATGATCAGGCCATTTTTTTGTGATGCAGCACTATGTTACTTTAACTCACAAATGCGCAGTCATGCCACGCTGTACCCAAATAAAATGCATGTCCTTTTTTTCCCCACAAATAGAGCTTTTTTTGGTGGTATTTGATCACCTCCTGCATTTTTTTATTTTTTGTGCCATAAACAAAAAAAGACCGACAAAAGCAATATTTTTCACTTTCTGCTATAAAATATATCCAAAAAAAAAAAAAAAGGTAAAAAAAATGAAATTTCTTCATCAATTTAGGCCAATATGTATTCTGCTACATATTTTTGGTTAAAAAAATCCCAATAAACGTATATTGATTGGTTTGTGCAAATGTTATAGCTTCTACAAACTATGGGATGTTTTTATTTATTTTACTTTTTTTTACTAGTAGTGGTGGCAATTGGCAACTTGTAGTGGGACTGTGATATTGCAGCAGACAATCGGACTTTAACTGACACTTTTGACAATTTTTGGAAACCAGTGACACTAATACAGTGATCAGTGCTAAACATATGCACTGTCACTGTACTAATGACACTGGCTGGGAAGGGGTTAACATCAGGGGCGATCAAAGGGTTAACTGTGTGCCTAGCTTGTGTTTATCTACAGTGGGGGAGTTGCTTTTAGTAGGGGAAGACATGGATCCATGTCCCTGCTTTGCAGAGACACAGGATCCATGCCTTCCCTCTTGTCAGAACAGTGATCTTTCTGGTTAATATATTCGTTCTGCCTCTTTGCTGGATCATCAGTGGATGCCGGCAAACATCGAGTCCACGGTACCCACCGCTTAGCTCCCGCTGTGTGCTATCACAGCGAGAGCAGGCGGTTGGCAGCACACATACGTGCCCCTACCTGGAGGAGCCGGATCACGTATATATACATGATCTGGCACACAGGTGCCGTCCTGTAGCAGGAAAACTGCTATGGGGCGGACCTGAAAAGGTTAACATGTCGTACCACATTAGGTGTGTAGCCAGATTCTGGGCTACAGCAATATGGAGTAGGAGACATTGCCCTTAAGGCCTCATACACACGGGCGTTTGCAAAAAAATAAGCAAAACGCCGGGCCTGACGTCAGGGAAAAAATTGCAGTTTTTCTTGGCGTTTTGCATTGACGTCAATGCACGTTTTTTCACGCTAGCTTTCAGCGGCGTTTTCTGCCTCTATTCAAAATCAATGGTTCATTGATTTGAATAGAAGCCACACCAGAAGTCGGATCACGGTGATCCGACTTGCGGCGCGATTTGTGTGCTAGGTGTCTTAAAGGGGAGCCCCCGCAAAAAATTTGCGTGGGGTTCCCCCACCCCCCCCCCCCCCATGAGCATACCAGGCTCTTCGATCTGGCATGGATTTTAAGAGGAGCCCCCACGCCGAAAAAAACGGCGTAGGGTCCCCCCCAAAATCCATTCCGGACCCTTATCCGAGCACGCAGCCTGGCAGGCCAGGAAAGGGGGTGGGGACGAGCAAGCGCCCCCCCCTCCTGGACCGTACCAGGCCACATGCCCTCAACATGGGGAGTATGGGTGCTTTGGGGCAGGGGGGGCTCTGCGTCCCCCACCCCAAAGCACCTTGTCCCCATGTTGATGGGGACAAGAGCCTCTTCCCGACAACCCTGGCTGTTGGTTGTCGGGGTCTGCGGGCGGGGGCTTATCGGAATCTGGAAGCCCCCTTTAATAAGGGGGCCCCCAGATGCCGTGCCCCCCACCCTATGTAAATGAGTATGGGGTACCCTACCCATTTACCTGGGGGGAAAAAAAGTGTACAAGAAAAAAAACACTACACAGCTTTTTAAAAAATTTTATTAAATCCGCTCAGGCATCTTCTCCCTCATCTTCTTTCTTCAGCTCTTTTGCGGGGTCTTCTGCTCTTTTGCCGCTGTCTCCCCAGCTAGCTTCTCCCGCCACTGCTTCTTCTTCTTCTTCTGGAGATGTTGACTCGTCGCTCTCTTCCACTCGAATGCCGGGTCCGTGCTGCGCGGTTGCCTTATATTGGCATGGGGCGGGGCCACACAATGACGTCATCATGAGCCCACCCTCATTATGTCACATCCTGGGGCGGGGTTGTGATGTGATGCCCCACCCCAGGATGTGACATTAGGGTGGGGCTCATGATGACGTCATCGTGTGGCCCCACCCCATGCCAATATAAGGCAACCGCGCAGCACGGACCCGGCATTCGAGTGGAAGAGAGCGACGAGTCAACATCTCCAGAAGAAGAAGAAGAAGGAGGAGGAGAAGAAGAAGAAGAAGCAGCGGCGGGAGAAGCTAGCCGGGGAGAGAGCGGCAAAAGAGCAGAAGACCCCGCAAAAGAGCCGAAGAAAGAAAATGGGGGAGAAGATGCCGGAGCGGATTTAATAAAATATTTTAAAAAGCTGTGTAGTGGTTTTTTTTTTTGTACACTTTTTTTTTCCCCCAGGTAAATGGGTAGGGGTACGATGTACCCCATACTCATTTACATAGGGTGGGGGGCCCCCTTATTAATGGGGGCTTCCAGATCCCGACAACTAACGGCCAGGGTTGTCGGGAAGAGGCTCTTGTCCCCATCAACATGGGGACAAGGTGCTTTGGGGTGGGGGGCGCAGAGCCGTGCAGTCAGAGCTCGCACTGAGGGGGAGGGGTGGGTGGAGCTGCAGCTGGATCCAACTCTTCTGGCAAGAGCCGCCCCGTCAGACACACTGGAAAGGTAAGGTGGGCGAAGCCGCAGTATAGTCCCAGGTGACGTCAATCCTCGGACCTGTGGAGCAAGGCTGTAGAGTGACTGCCTCTCAACCTATCCTGCTGGTCGGTGGTAGTTCCTCTACTGCTATAGCAACTGGTCTTCGAGCCTGACCCCTGATCGTGGCAGAATTATTTGGCCTAAACATGGAGGCCGCTATAGCAAATGCTGTGACTCTTAGGCAGCAAACTGCAGAGCTTCAAGAGTTCAGCGTTACCTACCAATAAAAATTTCCATACTGGAAAGTATGGTAAAAGGGGAACAGGAGGAAATCTATGCTCTGCACAGATGGTTGCTAGACTTAAGTTCCCGAGATTATGCTAACGCGCGTATGCCTCTACCATTCAAGTTCAATGGAGACCGACTCCATTAAAGGGGTTTCCTTAACCAAGGTCGCATTTATTTCCAAATGCAACCTGCTGCATTTCCTTCTGAGAAAAGGAAGGTAATGTTTGTTATCAACCTCTTGACTGAGGAAGCAGTCCTGTTCTTTGTTGAAAAGAAAGACTCCACCTTGCATCTGTGCATCAATTACAGGGACTTGAATAAGGTCACTATTAAAAACCGTTATCCACTCCCCTTAATTCCTGAAATGTTGGAAAGACTCTGTTCTGCTAAAATCTTTACAAAACCAGACATATAAGGGCATATAACCTTGTACACCTTTAGAATCAGATATGGGCGTTTTGAATCCTTATTTATTCCTTTTGGCCTTAGTAACGCCCCCACAGCTTTTCAACACATCATCAACAATGTTTGTTGGACCAGTTTGTGATTGCCTATCTAGATGATATTCTCGTCTTTTCCGATAACCTGGAGAAGCATCGCAAGCATGTTTTCACTGTTTTTGAAAGATTAACGGGATTTTAAAGTCAGAAGGTTTTTTATCTTAATGCATTCTATGTATTAAGATAAAAAGTCTTCTGTGTGTAGCAGCCTCCATAAGGCCCCTTTCACACGGACGGATAGAATCAGCTGTTCTGCCGTTGCTAAATGCAAGTCAGATAACCAGAGGTTAAAGCACAACGATTACTTGCATTTGTTACATTCCGATTAGCCACGGATACATGCTGCTGCGGTGGAAACATTGTTAACATTCTTGACATTTCTGAAGTGCTTCCTATTGATTTCTATGCTTGTTGCCGTTGCTATCCGTAGCTGACACAGTTTACCTGCAGATTCGTGCAGATACGTGCGCTTAGCTGCATAACATTGTTCCTGGACCCATTCCAATCCGTTTTTTCTAATTGTTCTAAATCGTCTGTAATAAAACCGTTGCTAAATGCAGAGTGTGAAAGGGGCCATAGGAAAGCATTGTCACAGTATAGCTGCGGTAGATAACTTCATCTATCCGCAGCTAAAAGCTGGAATCTATCCATTCTTGTGAAAGGGGCCTAACACTCTGCCCAACGATGTCCACAAGTGTCTCAGCTGTCCGAGATTCTCCCTCCTGATTGTCTGAGACACAGCAGCAGCGCCATTGGCTGCCGCTACTGTCAATCGAAGTCAGCTAGCCAATCGTGAGAGAGAGGGCGCACGGCCGGGTCGGGGCTCCATGTCTGAATAGACACAGGGAGCTGTGACTCGGGTGCCCCCATAGCAAGCTGCTTGCTGTGGGGGCACTAAACAGGAGGGAGGGGCCAGGAGCACAGAAGAGGGACCCGAGAAGAGGAGGATCCGGGCTGCTCTGTGCAAATCCACTGCACAGTGCAGGTAAGTATAACATGTTTGTTATTTTTATAGGGAAAAAAAACAAGACTTTACAATCACTTTAAGGAAGAATCGACTTTCCATCAAACTGGAGAAATGTGATTTTGAATGAACCAATATCCAGTTCTTGGGGTATTTTATTTCTCCAGAAGGAGTGAGCATTTATCCTGGGAAGATCAAATCAGTTTTAAATTGCCCAGTCCCTAGAAACTTTGAGGAACTACAACAATTTATTGGGTTTTCCAACTTCTACAGAAAATTCATAAGAAACTTCTCTAAGGTAATTGCACCAATTACTGGGCACAGCTGACAAAGAAAGGGATGCCCTTTGTATGGTCACCTGAGGTACAGACTGCTAAAGACTCTTTTCACTTCTGCACCAGTATTGGTTCATCCCAACCCTGAACTACCTTTTATCATTGACGTGCATGCTTCAGACTAATGCCGTGGGAGCTATCCTTTCTCAGCAAAGCAGAGAAAAGATGCAGCTTCATCCTTGTGCTTACTTGTCTCATTTACTATGTTCAGCCGAAAAAAATGATGACATTAGGAATAAGGGGGTTGATTTACTAAAGGCAAATAGACTGTGCACTTTGCAGTTGCTCCAGAGCTTAGTAAATGAGGTAAGGCTTCACTTTGCAAACAATACCCAATCACGTGCAAGGAAAATAAAGAAAACAACATTTTTGCTTGTACAAGATTGGATGATGGAAGTCAGCAGCGCTTCTGCTCATTTACTAAGCACTGGAGCAACTGCTCTTGCAGAGTGCAACTGCACTTTACAAAGTGCACAGTCTATTTGCCTTTAGTAAATTAACCCCAAAGAGTAGCTAGCAATTAAGGAAGCCTTTTCTGAATGGAGGCATTGGCTGGAAGGGGCTAAGCACCCTGTAACTGTTCACACTGATCATAAAAATTTGAAAATAACTCGTACTGCCAAGAGATTGTCTTCTGGACAAGCACGTTGGTCTCTATTCTTTTCTAGGTTCAATTTTATTATCTTGGATCGAGGCATGGCAAGGCTGATGCCCTATCAAGGATGTAGCCTGAGCCTCTCCAGAAAGGTGACTCTGAATGTACAATCTTACCTCAAAAAACCTTCCTAGAGGCCACAAGTTCCAAGACAATGATATTCTTGAGTCTTCTCAAAAAGGGGTATGAAAATGACCCACTTCTCAACTTTTCTCACATTCCTTTTGATGACCTGGTTACAAGAGAGATGTCAAAAGCTATGTAGCCTCGTGCCTGACCTGTGCGCGCAATAAGACACCCCGAGCTTCGCCTTTGGGTTTGTTCCAGCCACATGGAAGTGAAGAAAGGTTGCGGCACATCCAATAATTAAAAGCAATATCTTTATTGAGATTCTATAAAAAGATGAACCATGAAACACAGACGACCCAAAGGTGCTCAGTAGACGCGTTTCACACAAACGTGCTTAATCATTGCTAATTGCCCCTGGCATGCATGCTCTCTTAACCACTTAACAACCGGCCCATAGCCGAATGACAGCTACAGGACGGTTGCTTAATTCTGGGAGGACGAACAATGACGTCCTCCCAGAATCGCGCTTCCCGTGCGCCCCCTGGGGTGCGCCCCCTGGGGTGCGCACACGGGAACATCCATGACCGCCGGGTCCAGGGGAACCGGCGCATCAGGGATCGCGGTGAATGGCCGATGTGAGCGGCCTTTTACCACATGATCGCTCCGTCAAATGACGGAGCGATCACATGTAAACAAGCCGGCGCTTGACAGTGGGAGACAGGCTGCACCCCCCCACCATCCATCCACACACACCACCCACCCAGCCATCCTCACCCCATCCATGCTCACCCACCCAGCCATCCTCACCCCATCCATGCTCATCCATCCATGCTCAGCCACCCATCCATGCTCATCCATCCAGCCATGCTCACCCATCCAGCCATGCATGCTCATCCACCCAGCCATCCATCCATGCTCACCCACCCAGCCGTGCTCACCCAGCCATCCATCCATGCTCACCCAGCCTTCCGTTTTCACCCATTCATGCTCACCCAGCCATCCATCCATGCTCACCCGCCCAGCCATGCTCCCCCATCCATCCATCCATCCATGCTCACCCGCCCAGCCATGCTCCCCCATCCATCCATCCATCCATGCTCACCCACCCAGCCATGCTCACCCACCCACCGATACTCACCCACCCATCCGTGCTCAGTCATCCCCCATCCGTGCTCAGTCATCCCATCCGTGCTCATCCATCCTCACCCATGCTCATCCATCCCCATCCATGCTCATCCATCCCCATCCATGCTCAGTCATCCTCTTCCGTGCTCATCCATCCCCATCCGTGCTCATCCATCCTCATTCATGCTCAGTCATCCCCATTCGTGCTCAGTCATCCCCATTCGTGCTCAGTCATCCTCTTCCGTGCTCATCCATCCCCATCCGTGCTCACTCATCCCCATCCATGCTCATCTATCCCCATCCACGGCTCATCCATCCCCATCCATGGCTCATTTGTGCCTCAGTCCATGCCAGTACAGTTCCCATCCGTGCCACTACAGTGCCCATCCGTGCCACTACACTGCCCATCCGTGCCACTACACTGCCTTTCCATGCCACTACACTGCCCATCCGTGCCACTATACTGCTCATCCGTGCCACTACACTGCTTATCCGTGCCACTACATTGCCTATCCATGCCACCACAGTGCCTCACAATAGTGTAAAAGATAGTCAAATTAGATTTGAAATGTATGCCCCTAAAACACCTGACGGTGCTCCCTACATGTTGGGCCTCTGTATGTGGCCAGGCTGTGTAAAAGTGTCACACATGTGGTATTGCCATACTCAAGAGGAGTAGCAGAATATATTTTGGGGTGTAATTTTTGCTAGGTACATGCTGCGTGTTAGAAATATTGTATAAATGGACAACTTTGTGTAAAAAAAAAAAAATGCGTTTTCATTTTCTTTCCACATTTTCCAAAAACTTGTGGAAAAAAATTACATGTTCAAAAGACTCACTATGCCTCCTAGAATATACGTTGGGGTGTTTTCTTTCCAAAATGCTCACCCAGCCATCCGTTTTCACCCATACATCCATCCATGCTCACCCAGCCATCCATCCATGCTCACCCGCCCAGCCATGCTCACCCATCCATCCATGCTCACCCACCCAGCCGTGCTCACCCACCCAGCCATACTCACCCACCCAGCCATGCTCACCCACCCATCCGTGCTCAGTCATCCCCATCCGAGCTCAGTCATCCCCATCTGTGCTCAGTCATCCTCATCTATGCTCATCCATCCCCATCCATGCTCATCCATCCCCATTCGTGCTCAGTCATCCTCTTCCGTGCTCAGTCACCCCCATCCGTGCTCATCCATCCTCATTCATGCTCAGTCATCCCATCCGTGCTCATCCATCCCTATCCACGCTCATCCATCCCCATCCGTGCTCACTCATCCCCATCCATGCTCATCTATCCCCATCCATGGCTCATCCATCCCCATCCATGGCTCATTTGTGCCTCAGTCATGCTCATCCATGCCACATCAGTTCTCATACGTGCCACTACACTGCCCATCTGTGCCACTACACTGCCCATCCATGCCACTACACTGCCCATCCATGCCACTACAGTGCCCATCCATGCCACTACAGTGCCCATCCGTGCCACTACACTGCCCATCTGTGCCACTACACTGCCCATCCGTGCCACTACACTGATCTTCCATGCCACTACACTGCCCATCTGTGCCACTATACTGCTCATCCGTGCCACTACACTGCTTATCTGTGCCACTACATTGCCTATCCATGCCACCACAGTGCTTCACAATAGTGTAAAAGATGGTCAAATTAGATTTGAAATGTATGCCCTTAGAACACCTGACGGTGCTCCCTACATGTTGGGCCTCTGTATGTGGCCAGGCTGTGTAAAAGTGTCACACATGTGGTATTGCCATACTCAAGAGGAGTAGCAGAATATATTTTGGGGTGTACTTTTTGCTAGGTGCATGCTGTGTGTTAGAAATATTGTATAAATGGACAGCTTTGTGTAAAAAAAATGCGTTTTCATTTTCTTTCCACATTTTCCAAAAACTTGTGGAAAAAATTACATGTTCAAAAGACTCATTATGCCTCCTAGAATATACGTTGGGGTGTTTGCTTTCCGAAATGGGGTCATTTTTTGGGCGTTTCAATTATCCTGGTGCTCCAGGGCCTTCAAAAGTGCAAGAGGTAGTCAAGAAATTATATGTGCAACTCATGCTCCTAGAACGCTCGATGATGCTCCCTGCATGTGGGGCCTCTGTATGTGGCCAGGCTGTGTAAAAGTCTCACACATGTGGTATCGCCATACTCAGGAGGAGTAGTAGAATGTGTTTTGGGGTGTAATTTGTGGTATGCTTATGCTGGGTGTGAGAAATAACCTGTTAACATATGACAAGTTTGTGAAAAAAGAAAAAAAAATCTTCATTTTGCAAAGAATTGTGGGAAAAAATTACAACTTCAAAAAACTCGCATTCCTCTTACTAAATAACTTGGAATGTCTACTTTCCAAAAAGGGCTAATTTTGGAGGGTATTTGTACTTTCCTGGCTTGTTAGGGTCTCAAGAAATGAGATAGGCCGTCAGTACATCAGGTGTGATCAATATTCAGTGATTGGCACCAAAGCTTGTAGACTCTATAACCTTCACAAAGACGAAATAATATACAATAATTCGTTTTTTTTTTACCAAAGAGATGTAGCAGTATACATTTTGGCCAAAATTTATGTAGAAAAATTACTCATTTGCAAAATTTTATAACAGAAACGAAGAAAAATTCATTTTTTTACAGAATTTTCGGTATTTTTTTAATTATAGCACAAAAAATAAAAAACCCGGCAGTTATTAAATACCGCCAAAAGAAAGCTCTATTTGTGTGAAAAAAAGGACGCAAATTTCATATGGGTACAGTGTTGCATGACTGAGTAATTGTCATTCAAAATGTGAGAGCACTGAAAGCTGAAAATTGGTCTGGTTGTTAAGGGGGTTTAAGTGCCCAGTGGTCAAGTGGTTAAAGCCAGGGGTCTGCAGGTGAGGTCAATCAATGTCCAGGGAAGTGAAACACCCACCCGTCATGAAAGAACCCAAACATCACGCAGCCCAAGTAAAATATAAATGAGCCAAGCACATATGCATAGACCAATCAATATTAATTCATTGTGAAAACCAAATTAAATATGTGCATAAAGAAAGGAAAATGTTACCATAGCTTAAAAAAACAACTAAATGAGAACATATATATGAAGAAAAAAAAATTACATAGAAAACTATATCCATATAGAAAAGAAAAATGGGGGCTCAAAAAACGGCACCCATACAGACACAAAACAGACAACTCAAGTAAAAATGGCATAAACTCTCTGATGGAAATAACCAAAACCAATTCCCTGTGATAATATAGCTTGTATGGTGGAAAACCCTGTCCCAATATCATGGATGGAGATCTGTCAGGACATGGGGTGCCACCATAACTAATATGCACTCACACCCAGGAGGTATGTGCCTAACACAAATCAAAAATTAATAAATATATACAAGTGTAAGGAAGTGAAAATACAAATACATGTAGAATCAAGAATATATAATCTGGAAAAATGAAAACACATCAATGTGTATAATTATAGTATTCAAAAATAAGTATGTCCCTAGTGAATAACGGGCAAACATTACCTGCCATACTACAATCTTCTACACTCCTCAGGGGTTTTTGATTTGTGTCAGGTACATACCCCCCCGTGTGTGAGTGCATATATGTGCACTACATATATATTGGTTATGGTGGCACCCCATGTCCTGACAGATCTCCATCCATGATATTGGGACAGGGTTTTCCACCATACAGGCTATATTATCACAGGGAATTGGTTTTGGTTATTTCCATCAGAGAGTTTCTGCCATTGTTACTTGAGTTGTCTGTTTTGTGTCTGTATGGGTGCTGTTTTTTGAGCCCCTGTTTTTCTTGTCCATATGGACATAGTTTTCTATGTAATTTTTTTTTTCTTCATATATATATGTTCTCATTTAGTTGTTTTTTTAAGCTATGATAGCATTTTCCTTTCTTTATGCACATATTTAATTTGGTTTTCACTCTAATGAATGAATAATGAATTAATATTGATTGGTCTATGCATATGTGCAGCGTATGTGCTTGGCTCATTTATATTTCACCTGGGCTGTGCGATGTGTGGGTTCTTTCATGACGGGTGGGCCATGGCTGCAGACCCCTGTCTTTAAGAGAGTATGCATACCAGGGGCAAGTCGTAATGATCAAGCACGTTTGTGTGAAACGCATCTACTGAGCACCTTTGGATCGTCTGTGTTTTATGTTTCATTTTTTTATGGAATCTCAATAAAGATATTTCTTTTCATTTCTGGGTGTGCCGCCACCTTTCTTCACTTCCACTGTACTTCTCTTGCTTCCTGACCAGGTAGGCATCTATTGGGCACCTTAAGAGTCCTATTATTCTCTTTCTCCTTTTACAGGCAGGCACCCAGGCTCTTCACAGCAGCTCAAAAGGATCTCGCAGGCTGCTTAGAAGCGGTGTGTACCCAGCTCTCTCATATGTTGTTCCAGCCATGCCCTGTACCGTCAGAACCGTGGGAGTCAATTTCTATGGACTTTGTGGTTGATTTACCTCCTTTAGAAGAAATGACCACTATCTTGGTAGTCGTCGACCATTTTACTAAGATGGCGCATTTTATAACAGTCAAGGGGGTGCCTTCTACTGAACAAACTGCGGAGATGATGGTTTGAGAAATCTTCAAACTACATGGAATTCCTGATGATGTGGTGTCTTCCAGAGGAGTGCAGTTTACAGTTTTAACCTATCCTCTGCTTTTCATCCTCAGTCTAATGGTCAGACCGAGAGACCAATCAAACATTTGAGCACTACCTTCGATGTTTTGTTTTGTCAGTTATCTTCAGGATGACTGTGTAGACTTCCTACAGCAGAGTTTGGTTGTAACAATTTTAAACATAGCTCCACTTATCAAAGTATTTTTTAATTAAACATTGGGTATCATCCAGTTTTTATTCCTTATCTGTGACAATGGTTATCTACCAATAATATGAAGGCTTGTGTTCCATCTGCTAAACTGGGCCAAAAATTTGTAGAACCTTTCCAGATTTCTGCTCAAATCCATCTGGTTACCTTTCACTTAAAACTTCCAGACAGTATGAAGATTCACCCTATTTTTCACATACTAAACTGTGCACATTTACAAGTGCATTTGCTCCAGAGCTTAGTACATGAGGTTAGGCTTCATTTTACAAAGAATACCCAATCATATGCAAGGGAAATAAAAAAAATAGTATTTTTGCTTGCACATGATTGGATGATGGAAGCCAGCAGAGCTTCTCTGCATCTCTGTGTTCCTCATACATATTCTTCCCCTTGTGCTCCTGTAAGCTCAGCATCCATCTTCTGCTAGAATAGTCCCCTCTCCCTGTGAACCCTGCACCCCACTGCTGTAAGTGTCTTTTGTTAGTATTTTGTGTCTTGTCTGCCTGTAAGACCAGCACCCCAGTGGCGCAATATACTCCTGTCATCCCTAGATCCTCATCTCTTGTGTTTCCCTGTACCAGGCCAGAACGTAGGCTGCACGGAGGATCCATGATCCCAGCCATTGGTAACAGTCCCCTTTATAACTTAAAAAATGTGTGTGACCGTACATAAACCAACAATCAATGACAAACCTCCACCCCTATTATTGAGACACAAAGAAAAAGAAGGGACACGGGGCTTTAAATGAGGCGAGTCATTGTAGATGATAATTGATATACAACAGCTGTGTGCATGAAATTCATGTTTCTGATGTTTGACTGTCATGATCACATTGGATATATCATGATCCCAAAAAACATTTGTTTTCATTGATAAATAACATTTTAATAGGAAAAATTCATATATAAACAACTCAAACATAATTTTTCAGAAAAGTAAATTCACATATTATAAGTCAATAAAGACAGTAAAATTACATACCATATTTATGCAAGTAAATATGGGAACATGATTGACCATCAGAATTCATGATAAACACAAATTGATGCAAATAGCTTAATGAATAAAGAACTGTATAAAAACAGACTTGCTTGGCATACTTGATGGATATAACATAGGATTTGTAGTCTTAACCATTCACAGATCCCTGTGACTGGATGATGCGGCAGTACAGGTGGAGCCTTGCACAGCCACGCCAAATTCCAACACATATAGAAGACCACAAGGGGAAGCATGCCATGACTGAGGTAAGTGAGGGCAGTTTGACGGTGTGAAATAAAACATGTTCACAAAGGTAGAATTAGCGATGGTTCTGTTCTGACCCCATGTGTCACTGTAGGGCTCAGCAAGACTTAATTTGTACAAACTGCACTCTACATTTTGATTGGTCACCATTTTATTATTTTTTTCTTTAATTGCTTTTTTTTTTCAAACTTTAATTTGTTCAATCCAAACAAGCCACTTTCGGTGTCTGGTTTCAGTTTGTGCCCCCATGTCATAGCCACAGATCCACATCTGACCTTCAATGGCCAGCTTATCATAGAAAATTCTTTAAGGTGAATAAGTGGTTCTGAAGCTGTGGCTTTGTTAAGAGGTCGGTTTCACATATAGCAGTTGAGAAGAGTGTGCAGAATTACTGTGCACCAGTGTCTGCTTGTTGTGCAACTCAGGACTGCACATCATAGGGTGAGAACACTGTATAGATCAATACAGTGGACAGTGTACACTCAATGAGTGTTGCCACCTCAGGACAGGAAGAAGTAGGGCCAAAGCTCTTTGGCCCTACTTTTCCTGGGGATCAGCACTTTGTTCTGTACTCCTGTGAATCATATTCTTTGTAGAATCACCTTTCACTGCAATTACAGCTGCAAGTCTTTTTGGCGATGTCTCTACCAGCTTTGCACTTCTAGAGAGTGAAATTTTTGCCCATTCTTCCTTGCAAAATATCTTAAGCTCTGTCAGATTGGATAGAGAGCATCTCTGAACAGCAATTTTCAAGTCTTGCCACAGCCTCTCCATTGGATTTAGGACTGCACTTTGACTGGGCCATTCTAACACATAAATATGATTTGATCTAACCATTCCATTGTAGCTCTAGCTGTATGTTTAAGGTTGTTGTCCTGCTGGAAGGTGAATCTCTGCCCCAGTCTCAAGTCTTTTGCAGACTCTAACAGGTTTTCTTCTAAGATTGCCCTGTATTTGGCTCCATATATCTTCCCATCAACTCTGACCAGCTTCCCTGTCCCTGCTGAAGAAGAGCATCCCCACAACATGATGCTGCCACCAACATGTTTCACGGTGGAGATGGTGTGTACAGGGTGATGTGCTGTGTTATCTGCCACACAAACAGTGTTTTGCTTTTAGGCCAAAAAGTTGAATTTTGGTCTCATCTGGCCAGAGCACCTTCTTCCTCATGTTTGCTCTGTCCCCCACGTGGCTTCTCGCAAACTGCAAATGGACCTTCTAATGGCTTTCTTTCAAAAATGGCTTTCTTTTTGCCACTCTTCCATAAAGGCCAGATTTGTGCAGTGCACCTCTAATAGTTGTTCTGTGGACAGATACTCCCACCTGAGCTCTGTAGCTTCTCCTGAGTTACTATGGGCAGGGCTGCCTGTTGTACCAGGCCGGCCAGCAGGGGGCCCAGGCAATCCAAACAGAGTGCAGAATATATATAAAAAAAAATCTTTCTCCAACCAGCGCAAGCCGCCAACCCTCACTGTGAGGGTTATTTTCAACTTTCTGTATAGATGTTCTTGTCTGGATGGCAACTGCTTGTGAAAGGGGAGGGGCTGAAGGAGACCCCATTGGCCTGATGTTGGCACAGGTGTCTCTGCAGATAAAGTGAGTTGTGTGTATGTATATATATATATATATATATATATAATTACCCTGCCCTGTGTGTATATACTACCCTATCCTGTGTATATATTACCTTATCCTGTGTATATGCTACCCTATCCTGTGTATATATTACCCTGTCCCGTGTATATACTGCCCTATCCTGTGTATATACTACCATATCCTGTGTATATATAACCCTATCCTGTGTATATACTACCCTATCCTGTGTATATACTTCCCTATCCTGTGTATATATTATTCTATCCTATGTATATACTGCCCTAGCCTGTGTATATATTACCTTAGCCTATGTATATACTGCCCTATCTTGTGTATATACTGCACTATCCTGTGTATATACTACCCTGTCCTGTGTATATGCTGCCCTATCCTGTGTATATATTACCCTATCCTCTGTATATATTACCCTATACTGTGTATATACTACCCTATCCTGTGTATATATTACCCTATCCTGTGTATATACTACCCTATCCTGCGTATGTACTGCCCTATCCTGTGTATATACTGAGCTATCCTGTGTATATACTACCCTATCCTGTGTATATATTATCTTATCCTGTGTATATACTACCCTATCCTGTGTATATACTACCCTATCCTGTGTATATACTGCCCTATCCTGTGCATATACTGCCCTATCCTGTGTATATACTATCCTATCCTGTATATGTATTAGCCTGTCCTGTATATATACTGCCTATGCTGCGTATATATTACCCTATCCTGTGTATATATTACCCTATCCTGTGTATATTACCCTAGCCTGTCTATATACTACCCTGATAGCATTATGCTTTATTTAATTTTATATAGCATGATTAAATTGCTTATTGGAGTTATACTTTAAATTCTAATACTGATTCTGAAATTCTCTCTTTCTCAACTTAAACATTCTGTGTAGAACAACGGTCCCCAACCTTTTTGGCACTAGGGACTGGCTGCGCGGAAGAAAATTGTGCGGGGGGGGGGGGGGCGATGCACAGGGGGGAATAGATTTTTCACAGCAATTTGTCGGGGAAATGGCTGATGTTGGCACTTCAGTCATCACAGCACCATGGTTGTTATGGTGTCAGGATGATTGGAGTGCATTATTTCTTATATTACATTGTAATATAAAATGAAATAGTTCAACTCACCATAATGCATAATTAGTGGGAACCCCGAGTGTGTCACTTGCCACTGTCGCCTGCCACCAGATGCGGGTTGTCACTTACCACGTTGCCTGCCCCAGATGCGGGTTGACACTTGCCACGTCGCCTGCCACCAGATGCGGGTTGTCACTTGCCACATCGCCTGCCACCAGATGTGGGTTGTCAATTGCCACGTTGCCTGCCACCAGATGTGGACTGTCACTTACCACTCTGCCTACTACCAGCTGAGGATACCACTTGCCATGCTGCCTGCCACCAGATGCAGATTGTCACTTGTCACGTCGCCTGCCAGTGCCACCACATTAGGTTGCCATGCTGCCTGCCACCAGACAGGGATGCCACTTGCCACGCTGCCTGCCACCAGATGAGGATGCCAATTGCCACGCTGCCTGCCACCAGATGAGGATTCCACTTGCCATGCTGCCTGCCACCAGAGGAGGATGCCACTTGCCACGCTGCCTGCCACCAGATGAGGATGCCACTTGCCTGCCCCCAGATGAGGATGCCACTTGCCACCCTGCCTGCCACCAGATGAGGATGCCATTTGCCACGCTGCGTGCCGCCAGATGAGGATGCCACCGGCCACGCTGCCTGCCACCAGATGCCGATTGTCACTTGCCACGTCACCTGCCAGTGCCACCAGATGAGGATGGCACGTGCCTGCCACCAGATGAGGATGCCACTTTCCACGCTGCCTGCCACCAGATGAGTATGCCAATTGCCATGCTGCCTGCCACCAGATGAGGATTCCACTTGCCATGCTGCCTGCCACCAGAGGAGGATGCCACGCTGCCTGCCACCAAATGAGGATGCCACTTGCCATCCTGCCGGCCACCAGATGAGGATGCCACTTGCCATCCTGCCTGCCACCAGATGAGGATGCCACTTGCCTGCCTCCAGATGAGGATGCCACTTGCCACCCTGCCTGCCACCAGATGAGGATGCCATTTGCCACGCTGCATGGCACCAGATGAGGATGCCCCTTGCCACGCTGCCTGCCACCAGATGCTGATTGTCACTTGCCACGTCACCTGCCATTGCCACCAGATGAGAATGCCACTTGCCTGCCACCAGATGAGGATGACACTTGCCATTGTCTGCCACCAGATGAGGATGTAATTTTCCATTGCCTGCCACCAGATGAGGATGTCACTTGCCACGTTGCCTGCCACCAGATGCCGATTGTCACTTGCCAGTGACACCAGATGAGGATGTCACTATGGTCAATTCTGAGGCAGGAGAGCGGTGATACGGTGCGGGCGGTGAGAGATGTAATCTCACTGCTCCCCGCCACACCTCCGACACTGAAAAGTCCCACGCTGTGAGGGCGGAAGAGCGGTGAGTGCAGTGAGAGATGATGTCATCTTTCTGCTCCCTGCTACACCTCCAACACTTAACAATCATGCTGTATGGGCAGAAGTCGGAAGAGCGGTGATGCAGAGAGATATGTTCTCTCTGCTCCCCCGCATCTCATGCCACCAGCCAGCCCATGGCCCTACTGCAGAGAGGTCACGGCCCGGCAGTGGGAAGATTGAGTACAATTATATATGGGTTATACTTGGATCTCTTTTCTGAGTTACGCCATGTTTAAAATTTTTTTAAATTATTTCTGCATCACTGCTTCCTTTGATGCATGTATGAATTGTCCATTGTTCGTAAATATTATATGTATATTTTTAGTTGGTCCGGGAAACTTAATGTCACATCCCCTTTCTGAACTGTATATAAGCTGTCCTGACTTGAATCTAGTGGAATACCGACTGAAAAACCAGACGAGTTTGATGTCTTATTTCCGAGCACTCGTACATTCTTTACAGGTTGAAGGGAAGCTGGCCAGCAGAAGTGTACCTACCAAGGGGTATCTACCTAACAGAAACTGGTGATCAGAAGTTGGGATGTGACTTTCACCATCACAGGTATGTAGACATTCTGTTCTATGATACCTTGATTGCGGGCACATTTCAAAGAACCCTGGTGCTGCGGGAGCACAGGAAACAGGTCTGTTTGAAGCTGAGGTAGCTTACAAACAGATTATTAGCCTAGGCAAATTTAAATAGTGGTAGGGATACTCCCTCCAGCCTGTTAAGAGTGATATGCATGTTTTGCTTATTGTGTTTTTGTTTTGCTTATTGTGTTTTTGTTACATTGTGCTGTTGTCATGAAATGTTGACAGGGATCAGTAGATCTCCTATGTCCCCATGGAAAGAGCTGGGAACCACCGTGTTTACATCGGCGGTTCCCCGCTCTTTGGCTGTAGCAGCTCATCGCGGCTCGCCGGCGGACATCGAGTCCGCCTGAGCCGCGGGCACACTCCTCTGGAGTGTGTCGGAGCACAAGAGCGCGACGCGTGATCGCCCCCTAGCCGCACCTGCGCAAATCGCCGCCTTTTTACGGCTATTCGCGCTCAGCGTCCACACCACCGCCATAAATATACAGCGCGCGGTGTGGAACCGGTTAATTAGGCCCAGTGCCCCCACTCCCATTACTGGACCCAGTACCTCTTTCCCCATTGCATGCCACTTCCAATCTGCAGATTTAATGGCACCTTATATCATAGTTGGAAATGATGCTATGGTTAAACCAATGGACATGCAATACTGCATGGACATTATCAAAAATTCCCCAGATCCTAGAAAAAATCCTTCAGCTACCGTAAACTATTTAAAGAGAGCTACAAAGGGTAGGCAGTGTTCTATAGAAGACTATAGTTTAATTATAGATGGGATATTGGGATATGACATGGAATCGGGATGGAGTTGGGATAATGTGGATACATTAGACTTAATAGCACCAGTCGGCAGAGCAGCAGATTATCCTTTGTGAACAGATACTGATGTAGAAGCAAGTTGAGGCAGAAATGAAAAGATTGTGGCAAAATAAGAAATCAATTTCTACAGCCATAGCCTGTAAGCAAGGTCCTAAAGAGTCAGTAACTGACTTTATTAAAAGGTTTAAGGTGTGGAAGGAAGAAGCAGGAATGACCACTGAAGGTGATATGGGCATGATATACACACAGGCTATTATGCAGGCATTTAAACCAGAGGTTTCCCTTTTTAATCAAGCAGCTAGTTTCTAAATGGTCTGAGCTGGATACAAAGGGATTTGAGAAGGAAGTTATGTTAAAGGATCCAGCAGGTTGTTTTGATATTCCCAAAACCTCATCAAAGGCATAATTCCAAGGACGTCAGCATAGCCCAGGGAAATGTGATAATTCCTGATATGGAAATAAAGGGGGATACAGAGGTAGAGGAGGAAATAGAAGAGGAGGTTCAGATGAGCGATGCTTCATTTGTGGGGGAGGAACCAATGCCCACAGTCCAAGGGTGGTACTTCAGGATATAATCCTGGAAACCACCCAAACAAAGACAGCAACTCCAGGGTAATAAGGAGCAGCATACTATTAAATACCCATTACAATGGCAGGGAAAACAACAATAGGGTTGCCAGGAAGGTAGTCCCCTCATGCTCCCTCAGATATCCTCTCAATATTCTGATCAACCAACAATACCTTTAACAGTAGACAGCATATATCTCCATTTTATAATAGACACAGGGGCTACCCAGTCTACCATATGATCAGAATTATATGAAGGGTACCTGTTAGAGTGTGAACCTTCTGTGGGTATAAATGGGGTATTGACTCAAACCTGGGAGACCCCACCCCTTGAGGTAAACCCTTATGGTATAGGTAACATTTTATAACATTCATTCAGAATTATCCCAGACTGCCCTGTAAATTTACTTGGAAGGGACTTACTAGGCAAATTACAGAGCAAAATAGAGGGAATTTTACCTTAATGGTGGCATACACATGGAATCGCTGTATTGGTTCCTAGCAGCTGGTGAATTTGATGATATAAATCCACAGGTATAGACAAAGGACAAGTTAGACATAGGGTTAATTCCATGCACACCTTATGAAGTTACACTGAAGCTCTTCACTAATCCTGTGTACCAGAAACAATACCCTTTGTCACAAGAGAAAATAGAGGGAATTAGGTCAATAATTGAGTCCTTCTTAGAACAAGGTATATTAAGGTCTGTGATATCTCCCTACAATACACCAATAAATCCAGTAAAGAAGCCTGATGGCTCTTATAGATTTACCCAAGACCTTAGGACTGTTAATAACTTAGTATAGACATTTTTGTAGGTGGTTCGTGCACTAGACCAAATGACAACACATACTTAACTGGATATGCTGTAGTACAACTCCCAGACATTGTATGGGAAGCCAAAGCCATTCCCCATTGTTCAGCACAAGCAGCAGAGTTGATTCCTTTAACCCTTGCATGTCAGTTATTTAAAGGGGAAAGATGTAAACATTTACACAGATTCTAAATATGCTTTCGGAGTGGTACATGATTTTGGTAAAATATGGCAAAGAAGAGGGTTTGTAGCAGCTGATGGTAAGGGGATTTCACATGCTTCATTGGTAAATGATTTGTTAGAAACCATACACAAACCTTGTACTGTTGCACTGATAAAATGTAAGGCACATACTAATTCTAATGACCCTGTTGCCCTAGGTAATACTATTGCTGACAAAATCACCAAAGAAGTTGCTTTTGTTACCCAGGCAGGTTCCATTGCCCCAAGAAATCCCATCTTTGTCTTCTAGAGCCACCCACAATTCCAGAACACCAGTTGTTGAAAGAACTACAGTATACAGCTACTGAGGAAGATGTAGAATACTGGAAAAAGGTTTGTCCTTAGACCAAAATGGTCTCATGACAAAAAGGGGATCATAGGCATACCTCAACATAGTGCACCTATCATTATAGCACAGTTTCATGGTATAGGACACAGAGGACAAGAGTTAACAATACAGGAATTAAAGAAAAGATTTTGCATTAAAAATATCAAACACAGAGTCCAGAACCAGTTGAGCAGATGCATAACATGTATTAGGAACAATACACAGGGTGCTCAACATGGGAAACATGATCATTTACCGCCACCCCAAGGTCCATTTCAAGAATTGCAGACTGATTTCACACACATGCCTAAAGGTAGCAGAAATAGAACAAAATATCTGATAGTTATAGTAGATAAGTTTAGTAAATGTCTAGAAGTCTTTGAAACTCATAAGGAAGACGCACTTCCAGTAGCCAAAATTTTGTGTAAAGAAATAATCGCAAGGTGGGGTTGCCCTTTAACAATTGATTCGGACAAAGGTCCCGCATTCACTTCTAAAATTTTGCAACATATTGCTAAATTAATGGTGATTAATTGGAAGTTTCATATTCCATACCATCCTAAGAGTTTGGGGGTGGTAGAAACAATGAACCGTACAATTAAAGAAAAATTGGTATAAGCTATAGGAGGCACTTATGTTAGGTGGGAGGCATACTTGCCAGCAGTACTGGCAGAAATAAGGATGACTCCTAACAAAACTACTAAAATGTCTCCTTTTGAAATTTTGATAGGAAGACCCTTTCCCACACCTTGGACAAGGGGCCCAGTGGTATTAATGCCAGGTGATTTGGAGCTGATTCAGGAAAAATATGTTGTGAATCTTATGCGGTTTTTGAATGGCATCTATGGTGATGTGTCTCTTTCTTTTCCATTCCTTCACAGGAACCGACACATCCGTTTAAACCAGGAGATTGAGTAGTGATCAAAGCACTCCACAAGCACAAGGTTACAGATCCACCATATGGGGAGCCAACCGTGGTGACTGCGGTAACAAGAACCGCAATCTTATCAGCCAATTTTCAACCCTGGATCCATGTGTCAAAGGTGAAAAAGGTCCCAGAGGATCCTAGGATACAAGGCACAGATAAAGAGGGTGAAGTAGGTGTAGAAATCCCTGAAGTAGATGAGAAAGAGAGTGAAGCAGGTGCACCAGTCTCTGAAACAGATGAATCAGAAGACATAGTGCAAGATGTCGATTCTCAGTCCCCAGACATCTTGGACATTCTTCCTATTGATAGGCTTTCTCTCACTGACAGTTTTCTTGCCGGTATGGATGATTAGTACCGGTTATTATCATCCGCAGGACTTACCTTTCTGTCCAAGCACTGTGCAGCACAATGGAACTCAATATCGACAAGCAAGAGACTTAACATCAGTAGATACCACATCTCTTACTGATAAGATGTTGTTACAATTCAATTATAGTTATGCACAAAAGTCAGAGTATGATAAATGTTGAGTTTGCAGTAAATTACATCCAAGTACAATGAGGATTCCTTTACTGGCTGCTCTGGTGAACATCACTTCTTTTTTGAATGGCACTCCCGCAGTAAGTATACAAGACATATCAGGAGTCCAGAGAAATTAATCAATTTCCTTTCCTATAATCGCTCAAATTTACCCACCAAGCTGGTGTTTTAGACTAGGAAATGTTTCATAAATCACAGTTTAACATATCTTTAAGCTCAGACCTATCTTTTATGTTTAACATTTCTAGCGAAGACTTAAATGCCACAATTTGGTCCATAATGAATGAAACACACCCACTACATAATTCATCTGGTAAAGTTTTGCCAATACTTACTCTATCTAGTTATTCTGACCAAGTAAAAAAGACACTAGGCTTGCATCCTTTTACATTAGGTAATAGTTTGTTTATCTGTTGTGGTAAGGTATGTTACCCATGGATCCCTATACAAGAAAGAGGGTGGTGTTATTTTGCCTTTCTGGTTCTAGTTATGGAGATAATTGGGAATGGCGGTCCTTGACATGTATTTCAAGCAAGTAACATCTAAAATATCCCCTTAAAAATGTAAATAGGAGGGAACTCTAATAAAGGAGACATGACATGGGCATGGTTTCCATCATGGACAGGGTGGGGAATTGAGTTAATGAAAAGGTTAAACAAGTATTCATTTATAATGGATGAGGTATTAAATAAAACGTCAGATACATTGCTTTGCTTAATCAGGAACAAAGGGCCTTACGGATAATGTTAAACAGTTAATGTTACATGAGCTAGCAATTGAATCCATGGGAGCTGCACTTACCGGTCTTTGTAAAGCAAGGATATGCAATTAGCGGACCTCCAGATGTTGCAGAACTACAAATCCCATGAGGCATAGCAAGACTCTAAGAGCCACAAGCATGATACCCAGAGGCAGAGGCATGATGGGATTTGTAGTTTTACAACAGCTGGGGGTCCGCTAATTGCATATCCCTGTTGTAGAGTAACAAAAGATTATGAGTGTTGTACATGGATTTATAATAAAAGCATAGAAGTGCCTGATTATTATGGAGTAATTGATCAACATTGAAAGAAGGTAGCAGGACTTCAAGCAGAAGCCAGGAAAATTGTTAATGATGGGAGGAATCCCTTTAAGGGACTGGGAAGTTTTGGAGATTTTTTTAGATCTATATTATCATGGTTTAGACAAGCCGGAATGTTAATTTTAATGTGTTTATTTTGTGTTTATTACTTCTAGTCTTTATATATTTGCTAATAAAGATAGGCCAATTAATTTATAGAAAAGAACACAAGATGATGCATATTGGAGACAAGATTTATAATTGTCACTTTGTGACTAATGGAAGGGAATAATAGCATTATGCTTTATTTCACTTTATATAGCATGATTAAATTGCTTAATGGAGTTATACTTTAACTTCTAATACTGATTCTGAAGTTCTCTCTTTCTCAACTTAAGCATTCTGTGTTGAGGATGTAAGTTTCCACAGTTTTCTGAAGATGGAGTACAATTATATATGGGTTATACTTGGATCTCTTTTCTGAGTAAGTCTTATTGTTCTATACATATGGCTGTTTAGTTTAATGGAAATATGCCATGTTCAACATTTTTTATAATTATTTCTGCATTACTGCTTTCTTTGACGCATGTATGAATTGTCCATTATTCGTAAATATTATATGTATATTTTTCAGTGGTTTGGGAAACTTAATGTCACATCCCCTTTCTGAACTGTATATAAGCTGTCCTAACTTGAATCCAGTGGAATACAGGCTGAAAAACCAGGCGAGTTTGATGTCTTATTTCCGAGCACTCGTACGTTCTTTACAGGTTGAAGGGAGGCTGGCCAGCAGAAGTGTACTCACCAAGGGGTATCTACCAAACACTACCCTATCCTGTGTATATAGAACCCTATCCTGTGTATATATTACCCTAGCCTGGCTATATACTACCCTATCCTGGCTATATACTACCCTATCCTGTGTATATATTACCCTACCCTGTGTATATATTACCCTATCCTGTGTATATACTACCCTAGCCTTTCCATATACCAGCAGACCACGGCTGGAGTGAGGAAGTGAGCCAGTTCCACCACCACCTGTCTTCAGGCCAGGTTCAGAGGCGCAAGTGCCTGCCTGTGGACCATGGCTAAAGAAATAGGTGGCGAGGCGCTGCAAAAAATCTCCAACATATACATGGGCAGGGCAAAGGGGCTTGGGTCAGGGGCGGAGCCAATGAGGGTGGCAAAATTGGGTTTCTCCTAGGGTCTCAAAACTCCTTGCATCAGCTCTGTTCTTGCTGGTGTGTGGGAGGGACTATTTCTTCTATTTCTGGTGCATGTCACTTCCGCGCCTGCCCTTCATTGCTGGCTCAAGTCCCGGCCTGTATACTGCCTTCCCTGGCGGAGTGATTTATCTCCCAGCTCTCTGCTCTGTTCCCCACTCGGCTTGAGACTGGAGAAGAAGCAGTGAGGTGAACGGCGGCGGCTGCAGAGGAAGCAGCTCAGCTGAAATTCTGAATTGTGACTCCAGGCAACAGCAGGATCAGAGAGGAAGTGGTTCATGGGGCTAACACAGGTGTGTGCTTGCTTGGGGGTGATTCAAGATCTACTACTACATGATGATTACACACTGTAACTTATAACTGGCTGGAGAAAGATAAATAGCGCTTGAAGACAAACCTGCACTTTGTTTCAAGGTGGGTCTGGGGTGGGGCTGAAGGAGGGACCAGGGGTGGGGCTGAAGGGGGGTCCCGTCAGGTGGGCTGTATAAGGTCCCATGATTTCTATCAGCGGCCCTGACCATGGGCCTCTTGGCTGCTTCTCTGATCAATGCTCTCCTTGCCCAGTTTGTCAGATTAGGTAGACGGCCATGTCTTGGTAGCTTTGCAGTTGTGCCATACTCTTTCCATTTTCAGATAATGGATTGAACAGTGCTCCATGAGATGTTCAAAGCTTGGAATATTTTTCTATAATCTAACCCTGCTTTAAACTCCTCCACAACTTTATCCCTGACCTGTGTGGTGTGTTCCTTGGCCTTCATGATGCTATTTGTTCACTAAGGTTTTCTAACAAACCTCTGAGGGCTTCACAGAACAGCTTTATTTCTACTGAGATTAAATTACACACAGGTGGACTCTATTTACTAATTACGAAAGCAATTGGTTCCACTATATTGTAGTTAGGGGTATCAGAGTAAAGGGGGCTGAATACAAATGCATGCCACACTTTTCAGATATTTATTTGTAAAAAAAAAATTGAAAACCATTTAACATTTTCCTTACACTTCACAATAATGTGCCACTTTGTGTTGGTCTATCACATAAAATCCCAATAAAATACATTTACAGTTTTTGATTGTAACATGACAAAATGTGGAAAATTTCAAGGGGTATGAATACTTTTTCAAGGCACTATATATTATGTTATGTTAATATAACATTTATTATGTAAAATACTGACATTTACCAGCCCAAGAAGTCCAGTGCTGTGTTCCTGGCAGCTGATTCTTCTTAGGTCTGTGGCTCTTCTGCACCACTATCTTGCATTTGGGATTCATGTTCACTTTTCTTTTCTTCTTCATATTAGCATGCGTCTTGTCGCAACACTTTACTTCAATGGTGTAGTGTGGATGACTGTTCCGAAGGCTGCATTGGCTTCCTCTGCATTGCATTTATGCATACATGCATTTGTGCAGCTCTGTGTTCAAATGCAAAAAGCTGCATTTCTTAACAACGCCCTTCTACACAAGCGCTAACAATTCTATGACTTCTGTTGCACCACCTAGATATCAATGCTGACTAATGACAATACCTATGTTAGCAGGGTCCCATTCTCTGCCAGCAACAGCCATGCTGGCCAAGGGCCCCACCCACCGCTCCCTCCTGCTCAGGAACAAGATAGGGTACACACACACCTGTAACATGGAGAAACTCCTCCATCTTTGATCACTCGCAATTTCTTGGCTTGATGTCCACCTCCAGAAATAAGGAATGTCCATACATTCAGCCTTTTACTGTAGCAGAAACATAATGGCCAAAACACCCTTCACCTCCGCCTCTTTAGTCCCAACATCAATAACTCTGCACATTGTAAGTCCAACCACTATGATCACCGTAGGTCCCTATAGGTGGGTTCTCCCGCTGAGCCTGTACCAGGCCTACCCCAAAAAAAAAAGTTTACATGGCAGTATACAAGGGGTAGCCTTTTCCCATAACCCTCTGCCTCAGGTTCTTCTGGCTGTAGATAAGGCAACAAGCTATCCCCATCCACCACATCCACCCACGGGAGAGGTTTCCCTAAAAGGGGTACTAACCCCTGCTCACACCTGGGACCTATGGATCAGATCAATGTGACTTCTACATGTGACAATGCTTGTAATCAGTCACAACAGAGTGTGGACATCCCATCATGTATTACTGTGCAAAGTGCCTTTTCTAGTCCTGAAGTTTTTAATGTTGGCTAGAGTAGTGTACCACTTTAAAAATCAGTACAAACCCAGTCCCTCTATTATCTGTTTGATATGTACATTTTAGAATACGTCGGCATATATATTATTATATTATGACTGTATAGAATTATTATAATTATCTTTAATGCAAGCAATTACCTGACTGATTATATCCACGCATTGTGCACAGCCTGATATACTTACCAAACATGACAGAACTCTCTGAAGGCCTGCTCTAGTTCTCTTGAAGATTTATATAGTCTTTGAAATGCTGGGCAGTTAAGAGATCTCCCTAAAGAAAGTGAATGTGATTACCCTGATTTATGGATTTGGATCTTATACTTACCCATTGGTGGCTGGGTCCATCTTTTTCTGATATTTGAGATGTTTCCCTCAGTTACAAAATCAGTTCATCTGCCATTTTACAATAGGAACTTTGCCGTGAAGGATTAGGGTGAATATCTGTGTTTTTCTGCATAAAAGTCACATATTTGTATTCAATGATTTTGTTTTAATGAAATCCATTTGTAAAAACAAATGTTTGTTTTTTTATGACTGCAATGTTAGCAGTATTGCGAGCTGATTTTCTGTTGATGTAATTTAATAAAAAGTATCTCATTGCAAGCGGCAGTGCTTGGAAATTCAGAAATTCACAGTTAGATTAAGAAATATATTTGTGCTGAGGTTGTCAGTTTCAAGATTGAAGCTGTGTTCACACCTATGCAAATTGGATGTGGCTTACACCTAATCTAATTCGCAGGACACTTGAAAAGATGTTGTTTTCAATGTGTCCGGTTCACATATGTGCGGTGCATTCGCACTCCGCATTGCACAGAAAATGTGTGCGTTTTCTGTGCAGTGCGGTGCGAATTCCAGGCACATTTGTTCAATGGGAACGCATCTAATCTTTCCCCCTCCTCACCGCATCCCCTCCCCGTTCAGCTGATGCTGAACAGTGGCTTCTATCCTTCTCACAGATAACTGAGCTGGAATTTGCACCGGACAGGTGTGAATCCAGCCTAAAACAAACCTGAGATTAGACAAATCCATGATCTGCTAGTGCTGATCTCCTATGAAAATGGTAATTTGCTGTCATACTGACCCAGAATCACTTAGAAGCTAGTTGAGTCATTAAAAGTTATTAAAGTCATTAGGTCCCTTTTAACACAGGTGGTTGGGGGGGTAAAAACAGGTGTTTGAGCAGTGGTTTTGCCGCCAACTTAAAGGCCAAACACAGCCAGAGGAGGCTGTTCACACTCTGCATTGTTGCGTTAGATTTGCCACTGCAGCAAAACAAAGCATTGCAGCCAGGGCAAATCTAACGCAACATGCCAATTTGGCAGGCCGCAGTCAAAACAGCTATTAAAGTTAATAGGACCATGCTAAGACCACGTGCCAAATGCTTGCCTCGCAGTTACGGCACATTAGCCCCAATATAAACTGCTGTCCGGCAAAAAAAAACAGGCATTAAGGAGGCAGCATTCAGGAGGTCACTGCGGATCACTTTTCATAGCTTTTGCTTGTGTGAGTTTGATGGGAGAGAGGAGTCCCCCTTCTCAGAATACACTATAACAGTGGGAGAATTCCCTGCATCAAACATAGTTTGTGTTGATGTGGGGATCTGCCCTTTTTTTTTTTTTTTTTTTTATGTTCAAACCGCAATCACAGCTTTAAGCTGCACTGAGATGGATTAAAGAAGAGGTGTGGGGTTAAAATAAAAACAAAATACAGTACATGTAAGGTGCTCCCAAAGGTTCTATGTGTTAAAACATTTTTCTGCTGTTAAACATGTGCCCTGGGGTTGGCCCTTTTCAACTATGCTTATGTATGTATTGTGTTCCTAGTTGACCTGAGACTTGGTGACTTCGTGTTTCCTGAGAAGGAAGGGTTAACTCTGCTGGAAGGGGCGTGTCCAAGATGGCAACCAGGCCAGATGTCTAGGTGCTATTCAACCTCGGCGGGGGGGGGGGGACATCCTATATCCCTATACTAGACACTCCTAATCCTGCTTGCGGTCTCCACTGAGTTCCCTGAAGGATAATGACAAGTAGGAGAAACCAGAGTGTCGCAGCAGTGATCGACATCCGATAAATCCAGTGGAGCGGCACTCCACGTGGCAGGAGCCTCCAATATGGTGACACAGACTGTGGACACTGACCTGGCTCTCACAGAGCACGCTAACTTCACAACCCTAATGCTGGTGATCCCCGGCTGCCAGACTGTGCTTGCCTCAAAAATTGATTCCCTTCAGCTTGAGATGGGCCTCATTCAGAAGGACGTTGACAAGATTCATCACAGGGTGACGGAGGTCGAGCACCAGGTTGGGGACGCGGAGGACTCGGTGAGGGATCATACTGCTAAAAATGGTGGCTAAAAACAATTCGAATCCAGGGCTGAGGATGCTGAAAATCGGAATAGGCGCAATTATTTCCAGATCATTGGCCTTCCAGAGGGAATGGAAGGCCCTGATACACCGGCCTACATGGAAAGACTCCTGCACACGCTCTTTCCCCAAGTGGCCTTCTCACCCCACTTTGTTGTGGAAAGGGCCGACAGGATGCCACCTGCCTGCAGAGGCGCCTCTGTGCTCTTTCATCTTCAGGCTGATGAATTTCAGAGATCGTGACCTGGTCCTGAGAGAGGCTCGGAAAATGAATGTCATCCGCCATGAGGCCTCAATGTTTAGGTTCTTCCTGGACTTCTTGGTGAACACCCAGAAGCTCCGTAAATCCTTTGATTCGGTGGTATCTTTGCTCTTGAGGTATCAAATATGGTATGCTGTTCCCTGCCCGCTTGAGGGTGGCTGATGGAGAAATGGCTCAGTTTTTTACATCACCTGAGGAAGCCACACAATGGGTCAACACTCTGCCCCACCAGTGATACTTGATTTCCCTGCTGCCCCGTTGGATGGCTCCATGTGAGTACAGTTCTAATGTTTATTCTTCCCTCTGAGCTGGGGTGGACATGGCAAGCTGCCCTGTTTGAGTGCCTGTTGGCACCTATGTTATGCCATGGACTGCTTTGGAGCTGTTAGTATCCCTATATACCATTAACTAGTACGGCTGTTTAGCTTTGGCTGCTGAACGTTCCATTGCCTGGCTGGACTGTCGGATGATTCTCCTGATTCCCCAAAGCTATTGGAATGAGACGACATCTATGCTGGATTACATTTACATGCATGGGATCTGCTGCAGCTATGGTACACCCCTCTTAGACATGCTTGCGGGCTATGTTTATCTCTCTTCTATTTGGTTGATCCTGACTATATTCCCCAGTTCACTTGCTCTGATATCTTTTACCTAAGTTTGTGCCCCCGGCTTCGGCCAGGTGATGGCAATCCTTTGCATTATGCCCCATTGGCGGCAACTCTGCCTTACACCTAATCACTGTGTGCCTGGACCAATTTCACCAACTTGACTGTTGTTCATGACCCCAAGTGTTATTTCACCATGCTTAGTTTGGGGATCCAAGTGCATTCAAGTTGGTATGGATGCACGGGGGTGGGGGGGTTGGGGGTAATCCATTGATAACTTTTTTTTTCAATAATAGTTTTACTTTTTACCAGTTTTTCTTTTGTTTTGAAAGGAATGTCTGATATATGTTATTGGCAGGTATTGCAGTAGCAGAGGGAGTCTTTATCCAACTTCCCCTGGTGCCAACCTCTATTTCTGATCCTCCCTGGGATCCAGATGCAGTAGTCGAGGTACGCCTAATCTTTCATCTACTACTGGAAAAGAAGAAAAGAGGCGCCTCTAAGTGCAGACTTTAAAAACAGTTTATTAAAACCAACAATTGGCAACTCACATGAGACAGAAGATAATTGTTGGTTTTAATAAACTGTTTTTAAAGTCTGCACTTAGAGGCGCCTCTTTTCTTCTTTTCCAGTGTTATAAGGACTTTGCTTCTGGTTCTAAGAAGGCTGACCTTTGTGCTGGGACTTTTTACTAATGCTGGTTCTTATACCAGCCACATATGGACTATTTTAAAGACTTGATGGGATTTATATGTTTTTTCAGGGTGTTGCGCCATATACTTGTTTGCATTGTTTCATCTACTACCATGGCCCCATTGACACTGATTTCCTGGAATGTCAGGGGATGAACTCCAAAATTAAGTGGGCTCTGGTTTTTAGTTTTCTCAAAGCCTACAGGCCTGACATTTGCATTTTTCAAGAAACGCATTTGGTTGGGAGCAGAATACTTACACTTAAAAAAATGTGGGTAGGGCACTACTACTACGCCACCTATACCACCCATGCCAGGGGGGTTAGTGTACTGATTCATAAAACTTTGTCCTTTGTTCTTCTGGACCTGCACCCATGGTAATAGTGGTCCTTTATATTCCACCACCAGCCACGGTTGATCTCCTCACTTAGGTGACACAGTGAGTGGCTACTTACCCTATTACTACGGTAACAGGGTAGGTTACTTCAGGGTTCACCTGAAGAAGTCACCTGGTGTGACACAGTGCTTAGGGCATGGCCTGATGTAGCCCAATACCGGAAGTGACATGAGGCAGATAAAAGGCGTTTTTTTATATGAAAAAGCGATTTTAATTGTATTTGATGTAAGCAAGACTAACTTTTAAATAAACTAGTTTGATTGTAATCACTACACTATGAGAGATACTCTATCTATTTGACCCCTACATGACCTTGAAGTGTCCTTTGGTGACGTGTGAGCAGAGCAGCCGGAGCTAAACAGAGCAGAAGGAGGTGACCCGCAGTGGATACTTAGATCTCCTAGTGTGGATACCATATCTTCTTAAGGATATTGGCTTGGTGAAGCTATATACAAGTAGCTCTGAGGTAAGAGCATAGAGAGCACAGTGGTGTTGGTGAAGGCACAGGAATTGTAAGGCACCTGGACAGAGAAGCTGAACATACTTGCACTGAAGCACTATGACACTTTATGAAACAAAATTTATTATTATTTTATAATCACGGATTTGATAGATGTGTTGATTAATGTATGTACTATTGCACATAATAATTTACATATGAATTGAAAATGTTAATATTTATTTTACACAACTGGACCTTGTGCAGTACCATTTTTGAACTTTCATAACTGTTATACTCGAGTCCGACAGCTAGGGTCCGCACAAATGGAATTCTTTTGCCTTCCTTCCCGCTCCACCGAGGTGCTAGGCAGGGTTGCCCCCTCTTCCCTACCCTCTTTGCTTTAGCCATTGAGCCTCTAGCAATGATGCTTTGGGCTTTCTCTGCGGTTGATGGTATATTGGTGTTTCGTTTCT
>BLSH010053187.1:3392048-3443451 GCA_018402905.1 Glandirana rugosa | reverse complement strand
GGGAATCTATACTGCGGGAGGGAGGTTTGTAATTAGTGGGGGTCTGTACTTAGTGGAGGGGGGTCTGTACTGAGGGAGGACTATAGTTGGTGGAGGGGGGTGACACCATGTTTTTCCACACCGGGTGACACCAACCCTAGTTACGGCACTGTAAGGGAATAAAGCTGCACAGCATGCAGAAGGAAAGAATAATAATATACAGGCAGTCCCCTAGTTACAAATCGACTTGTCTCCTGTCCCCTAGTTACATCCGACTTACGAATGACTCCTACTTACAAACGGAGGTAGACAACAGGAAGTGAGAGGAAATCTACCCCTAAGAAAGGAAATTCACTCCTGTAAGAGTTATTATGGAATAAGGGTGTCTCCACTGATGCTTTATCACCAATCCTTGTTTCCACAACAACCCAAAATTTTCAAAAATCCAATTTTCGTCGGGACAGGAAGTGAGGTGAAAGCACCACCGGAGCCCAGACCCCATGAATGGATCTATTAGACTATGTAATGCAGGCCCACCCCACCCTGAACCCTATCCCATTCATGTTGAAAGTAAGCTTTTTGCACTGTTTTTTCAACATCTTCTATGCATACAGTAATTGTATTAAAATTCTTTAAATAAAGATTATATATAAAGAAAAAACATTGCAATGGTGTTACCCCTTCCCTATGCTATCCAAAAAGCTTAACATTTTTTTTTTTTTGACTGTAGCTACACTTATAAAAATGTTCCTGTTCCGACTTACAAACAAACTCAACTTAAGAACAACCCTACAGTCTCTATCTTGTTTGTAACCTGGGGACCGCCTGTACATACTATATTGTCAAAAGTATTGGGACGCCTACCTTTACACGCACATGAATTTTGATGGAATCCCAGTCTTAGTCTGTTGGGTTCAATTTTGCGTTTCATTTCCAATAAGCAACATAAGCTGCATGCTGCATGCCTGTCATCTGCCTACTCCTGTCAAGTCCACATCCACCCCTTTGGATAGTGAACTCATTGTGACTGGGTTTTCTTGTTCGTCTGACTCCGGCCAAGTGAGTTCTGATTGCTTGCAATAGGTTATGGCAAGTAATACTTCGATTTCTGCACTGTTTTTGGAATCTGGAGTATAAGCACTTTAATTTGTCATAAATAAAAATTAATATATCTCAAATGTCGCAGAACCAAGGCCTTGGCGTGGCAATATATTTTGTGGATAGGAAAACACTTTGGAAAGCTTTTAATTTTTAAAAGGTTACTAACCTCTTAAACCTTCGATATTTTCATGGGCATTGTTCCCTTTTAAACAGTTCTTTTTTTTTATGTCAACATGTTTAAATTCTCTTTTCTAGGGTACTTGCCTTTATAAATATTATGGTGTAACATTTCACCGCCATAACACTTTACACCCAAGGAACTTTGAGAGTCATTTATGACTTGGTATAAATTCCTGGCAACCCATCCATGGCGCTCTAGCAGGAACACAAATTCTGAAAGCTCAGCAAATAAGCTGGTTGTGGATGTAGTAGCTTGTAATGTAATACAGCAAAATAGAACTGTTCCTATAGCTAGCGCCAAGGATTGGTGTGAGCAGACATTATGAGAAGGCGAGATCTGATTAGCGGCATTGTGCTACTACAAAGTACTTGTAAAAGCACTTCCTGCATTAAGAAACAGTCAGTATATGTTGATTGACTTTGAGGGGATTTTCATTGTCATCAAAACTGGACAAATACAGAGCAATGAATTGTGCACCTTTTCGTCCGATACTGCCACTATGATTAGCTTAAAGTCGAAATTAACCACTTCAGCCCCGGAAGGATTTCCCACGTTAGGACCAGAGCACTTTTTGCGATTCGGCACTGCGCCGCTTTAACTGACTTGCGCGGTCGTGCGACGTTGTACCCAAACGAAATTTGCATCCTTTTTTCCCACAAATAGAGCTTTCTTTTGGCGGTATTTGATCCCCTGTGCGTCATTTCTGATCACCGCTATAAACAAAAAAAAAGAGCAACAATTCTGCAAAAAAAAACAATATTTCTTACTTTTTGCTAAAATACAAATCCAAAAAAAAATATAAAAAAACATTTTTTTTCTTCGGTTTTGGCCGATTTATATTCTTCCTCATATTTTTTGGTAAAAAAAATCGCAATCAGCGTTTATTGATTGGTTTGCGCAAAGGTTGCCGCGTTTACAGATGATGAGAATTCATTTCTGGTGTTTTTATTTTTTACTAGTAATGGCGGTGATCTGGGATTTTTAGCAGTACTGCGATATTGGGGCGGACAAGTCTGACCATTTTGTCACTTTTTTTGGGACCATTGGCATTTATACAGCGATGAGTGCTATAAAAATGCACTGATTACTGTGTAAATGCCATTGGCAGTGAAGGGGTTAACCTGCAGGGGGGGTTCTAGGGGTTAACTGTGTTCCCTAGGCATGTTCTAACTGTGAGGGGGGTGGGCTTTCAGGGGCATAAGAGATCTAACTGATCCCAGTGACAGGGATCAGTAGATCTCTTATGTCCCCACTGTCAGAATGGGGAACCGCCTTGTTTACATCGGCGGTTCCCTGTTCTTTGGCTCTGGCAGCTCATCGCAGCTCGCCGGTGGACATCGGGTCCGCCCGAGCCGCAGGCACACTCCTCCGGAGTGCGGCGGGCACGAGCGCCCCTAGCGGCCACTCCGCAAATCACTGTTTATTTATGGCGATTCGCGGTGTACGTCCACACTGCCGCAGTAAATATACTGCGTGTGGTGTGGAACTGGTTAAAGTGTCACTAAACCCAGGACCCTGCATTCACTACATCTGGTCTCCCACAGTACACGGAACATGGAAATTTAATTATTTTAGTAAATATAACCTGATAAATACCTTTTCTCATCAGCAGTATATAGCAGTCTTGTGATTTCTATCAGTTCCTGATGAAGCTTGTAAGAGGAGCTTTCATACTGCACTGAGCTGTCCTATGAGGCTGCAGGGCTCCTGACACTTTGTCTGGATAGTACCAATTGGCCCTGTGCTGATCACATGCACTCTCCCAAGAAAAAAAAAACTCTCTAGCAATACACACCAAACTGGGCATGTGCAGCCTGACTCCAAAGGCTTGGTCTTATATGGACTTGTCCAGGGAGACAGTGCAGGGAGGGGAGGATCTGTGAATACAAGATCAAGCAGCCTTTTACACAATGCAGAGAATTAACGCCTTAGGTTCCACAGTGAGTATAACAAGCATGCTTTACTGCATATACAGACTGATTTTAATGTTGTGGGTTTAGTAACACTTTAACTGGATCTGAGCCCCACAAACTCAAAACACTATTTAATTCATTTTAATATTCAGAGCAAATTCACCATCCATTATCCATCCATGTTTTTGTGCTTCATTTTGTTGAGGAATCACTTTGAAGCCCCTCTGCTTCTTGGAATCTATCTGCCCTTAAATTGTTGCAAAACCCACAACAGTAAAATCTGTCGGTATATGCAGTAAAGCATGCTTTTTTTTATACTGTGGAACCTAAGGGCTTTTTGATCCTACTAATTGAACAGAGCCTTGAGGCAAACTACACAAGCTCAGTTTGGTGTGTATGGCTAGAGCAGTGGTTCTCAACTCCGGTCCTCGGGCTCCCCCAACAGGCCAGGTTTGCAGGATAACTGAAATACATCACAGGTGATATAATTTGCTGCTCAGTGATTGCAGTATTCTAGTCTGCATCTCCCCAAGGTAATACTTAAAATCTGGCCTGTTGGGGGGGCCCGAGGACCGGAGTTGAGAACCACTGGGCTAGAGAGTTTTTTTTCTTGCCAATCAACAAGAAAATCCCCTCAAAACCAATCAACATATTCTGACTGTTTTCTAAGGCCCTGATCTGCATGTGATCACCACAGGACCATTCAGCACTGTCCAGCAGAGTCAGGGGTCCTGCAGTCTCATAGAACAATCAGAGGAAAATGAAAAAATCCTCCTACAAGCTTTAACCAAACACTAATAGACGTCACAAGACTGCTATATACTGCTGATGAGAAAAGGTATTTAGCAGTTTATATTTACTAAAATAATTGCATTTCCATGCTCTGTGTACTGTGGGAGACCAGATATAGTGAATGCAGGATCCTGGGTTTAGTAATACTTTAATTCAGACTTGCAAGCAGGACATTCCCCTCCTCCAGATGAAGGAAAGAAAAATACCTATGAAGACTCTTGGGATATATGACATAAGTTTGGCCTAGGCCAGAAACCAGGAAGTAACTGAAGAAATTTTAAAAAGTTTGAAAAAAGTAAATATAATATGCCTTCCTCTCTATTTACTAATGTTAGCAGCATAAGAATTAAACACAGTTAATCTTGATCATTGATTGCCAGTTCGGTTCCCCTTACCTGCTTTTCCTTTCTCTCTTTTCCATTTCTAGCCCTCTCCTTTATTCTCTTCTTTTTATTTTGTCATCCCTCTCCTCTGCCCCTTGAGAGGCCCCTGGTGGACCCAATGTTAATTATTGATTGTTCATTTTCACTTGCACAATGTCTGCGTATGGTTCTAGGGACCTGGTTACACCTTTAAATGACTTTTGCATATACATAGCTGCCAACAGTCACGGATTTCCTGGGACATTCCCGGGAAACTGACTCATGTCCCGTGGAGTTTTTGTCCTGGGGAAAACCCCGAAAAAATTTCCCGGGCAGCAGCCAGCCTAGACTCTGCTTTGTAAAACCTGGCTACAGTGCTGGGGTAACACACAGGTTAAAAAGACTGATTTCTCAGATCCTCCCCCTGCCTCCTCCTCTCCAAGAATTAGCATGTGCGGAGGATTTCTCGCCTCTCAGTAATTGACTGGGACTCAGAGGGGGCGTGGCCAGCTGCAGAGAGGTGAAGAACAATATGGCAGCCAGACCTGAGCTCAACTGCAGCATGTGTGCATCCAAGCAGAGTTACGTGTGTACCCTGCAGTTTGGGCTCAAAATCATGATAGGTTGGCTCTTTGGCTCTTGTTTTTTTTTTTGTGAGGGAGGGGGCCGAGCAGCAGGTATTCAGGGACTCTTTCTCTCTCCTGCATCATGCCTGCAGTCTCTGGCCATGCATTGTGTCATGTCTGCGGTCTCTGGCCATGCCTTGTATCATGCCTGTGGTCTCTGACCATGCCTTGTATCATGCCTGCGGTCTCTGGCCATGCCTTGTATCATGCCTGCGGTCTCTGACCATGCCTTGTATCATGCCTGCGGTCTCTGGCCATGCCTTGTATCATGCCTGCGGTCTCTGGCCATGCCTTGTATCATGCCTGCGGTCTCTGGCCATGCCTTGTATCATGCCTTTGGTCTCTGGCCCAAACCACGCCCAATATTTAGCATAATTTAAACGATACCCCTTTTTCACCGTGGCACGCTACGCTCTGCATTTTTCACACTCCTTATATGTCACGTCTACAAATGAATGCCCCACCCCCTAATTAAAACAGTACGCCGCCCACAGATGAAAAAAGTGTCCCTATACATTTTTTTAGAATGTTGGCAACTATACATACGCATGCATTGTATGTCATGTTCTACACAATTGTATTGTTATACACATTTGTTACTGTTGAGTCATTGTTTACTATCCCTGCTCTTTCTCCTCTATTGTATTTTCACTGAAATGTAATAAATACATATTCAACCTAAATAAATATGTGCGGCTCTGTGTTTGATTCGGTGACAATGCACTGGATAGAATTTGGAGTGGGGAGGACCTCCTCTGATGGATCTGTGTTTTGACCTTACTTGCAATCTGCAAGCTATGACCTTACTTCCCAGATTATAATTCAGGTCCATCTGAGTAGATGATGGTGCACAAAGGGTGTTTATTAAAAGATTGCATAATGATTGGGGCAGGGATTGGAAAGTGAAAAAAATAAAGAAACTGTACAGAGTTGCTGTTTATAATGACTTTATTCTATAAAAATACACTGGTGTGCACTGTAGTAAAGAAACGCAGTAGGATATATTCATTAGACATGTGCATTTTGTTTTGTTGCAAATCGAAATTCTGATGAAATTTTCATTATTCAGACATTCAGATGTGTCCGGATTTTGGATCACAATAGCAACGAATTTCAAGGAATCCAAAATAAATTATAACAAAAGGAAATAACAAATTATCCGAATTTAAAATTGAATTTGAATTTGAAATGGAAACATATTGCAATAAATGCAGTAAGGTATAAAAGTGAAACAAGATGATGATTCCTACTTAGGCTGCTTTCTAGAATAGAAGAATAGAATAAAACAGAATAGAATAGAAAATACAAATTAAACAGAATAGAATAAAACAGAATAGAAAACAATAGAATATAAAAAATAGTATAGAATAGAAAAAAATAGAATAGAATGAATATAGCTGTCTTTTGAAATTGGAATCAATTCGAATAGAATAGAAAGGAAAAGAACTGAGAATAGAATAGAAAAAAAAATAAAATAGATTACAATAGGATAAAATAGAACGAATTTAGCCATCTTCCGAAATTCGTATAGATCAGAAAATAACAAATACATTAACTGAATCCAAATATATGAAACTAATTATGAAAACAAATCATTCTAACATAATGATTATGAAGAAACAAAATTAATTATTTAACAAACAAATCTGAAACTAAACTAATTTTTTCGTCGTGCAAATCCTTATATAGCGTTTGCAAGATTTTTTCTGATGCAAATTATTCTGATGCAATTTAATATTTATGTGTTATTCCTTTGGGGTGGTGTTTAGGGGTTAAAGTTCTCCAATGGGAAAAGTTTTATCTTTTTTCCGAAAACTCTGCTTACCCTTTAGGACCTTTTTTTTTTTTTTTTTTACACAACTGGAATGCATGCATAATCCAGTAAAAAAAATGTTGAAAGTAATTATAAGAGCAGCAGAAAGGTATTTTCTCTTGCTGAGTGTTAATAACCCCTTAAGACTCGGGACATCAGTTGGACCTCTCCATAAACGTGGTCACTGCAGGAGCTCATGCCCCTGGACCCACTATGTGATAATGAATTCATCAAAGCTGGGGTTACCAAGACAGCTTTAAGAGGAGAGCTTGCAGATATGTAAACCAGATGCCAACGTATGTTTTAGGGCTTCTTGCCCACATTTATTCATCAGCCTTGCAGAAAACACATGCAAAAACAAAAGATTCCCTTGCAAGGGTAATAATCACAGTCTAAAATCCAAGAAAAAAGTTATTTAGCTTCCTTGCTAGTAGCGAGACCATACTGGGTCTGCTCAGACCTGCAGACCTCTTTTGCTTTACATCTTTTAAGGTTCTTTGCGGTAAACCCAAGGAATCTATAAAACTTTTGTAGTGTATTAATGTGATTTTACTAAATGAAATTCTGTACATACAAACTATTAGAATTATAAGACTACAATACAAGAATGACAGATATACATACATACATACTTACTTACATACATACAACAAGCATGCAGAAACACAACCTATCTATACAATAGGAATATGCTAACAGTTACTTAGCTCAGGTTATAGCGGCTTCACGTAAGCAACCAAGTCTCCAGGCTCACTCTACAAGCGAATTATAAGAAATCAGGAGCTGGCGTCATCCTCAGGTGAAGTTTCTTCTTTGGTTCTGTGAAGTTTCCTCTGGCATAGATTTTCCTTGTTATCACATTATGGAGCCCTCCTGTCAGCTTATCCTACTGTCCTTTTATTTGAAAAGTTTAGGTAGGCAATCCCACATGGGTGCATCCTTAGGCCTCATACACACGGACGTTTTTTGACGCCGGCGTTTTCTGGCGTTTTTTGCAGCTCTCCATGTTAGTCAATGGACCCATAAAAACGTCGGCGTTTTTGAGCTGTAGATGACGTCGGCGTTAGTGAGCTGAAACTAGAACCCACAGCCATCGCGTTCTGAAGCTGTAACGTTTTGGCATTTTTTGACGCCGATGCCACAATATGCCAACAAACGCCACCTATTTTTATACCGGCGTTTTTTGACGCCAACGTTTTTAGGTTGAAAAATAGCAGAGGGATGTTTTTTTTAAAGAACGCCTATTGACGCCGACGCTCACTAACGCTCAAAAACGCTGATGCATAACGCCGAAAAACGCCGACTTTTTTCCTTGACGTCGGGCCTGACGTTTTGTTTATTATTTTAGAAACGTCCGTGTGTATGAGGCCTTAGTTTGTATGGCCGAACAGTTCCCAACTCAACCGCTAGATGACGTTGTTGTATCATACATGCCATATGTCAAAAGGTCAAGCTATTTTGACCTTGGCTTCAGAATTGTGGACCTCAGTTACAGAATTCTTGTAACACAATGGAAGCATCTAACTGCAAACTGGCATTTGCCCAACATACAACAACAGTATCTATGTTCTCACTGTATTAGAGGACAGCTTGTGGAAACGTTTCAAACAGCATTTGTTTGAAAAGTGCCCACTGAAACACTCAAAGAAACCTGAAGTCTGCTTCTAAAACAAACAGAATTTTTTGTAAATATATATATTTATCAAATGCAACACAGTACCAGAAGGGCCTGCATACATCTTTTCACCAAGAACACTGATTATCCCAGGGAAAAAATACATTATACCCCAGGTAGGGAGCAGGGTGTGGCCAGTGCTGAACCTCCTGTACACTGCAGCAGACCTTTCACAGCCACCAGTTGATCCTATGAAATGCTGAGACCTATGCAGCAGGTACACTCCATCCTCATCTTTTTTCTTGGACTGACGGGCAGTCCCAATACCTCTATAATGTTTGTCCTCATATCTCCTCACATGCAGGATCTCTTTAAGAGCAAATATTTCCCCAAAATAAGGAATATTCAGACTGTAAGGCACTTGCTAAAACAAGGGTTCCTTAACTAATCATAACACTTCCAGCAAACAGACTTTCAGTATTCAATGCTGTTCCGTGACAACCAACATATCTTTACAAACAGTGTCACTAGGAGAAGCTCAGTGCTGATCAAAATTAGCAAAGATGTTTTTTAATGTCCCTTTGCGCCATAGTGTGAGTATGTTTAAATCTGTTTAAATCCTTAAACAGAGTAAATGAATTTGGAAGGTGGGAAGGGGCAAAATGTAATCCTTTTTCATGAGAACGCTCTCATATGTGGATAGGGTGTGGGATGATAGATTAAAGATCTTGATGGAATCTGGGACTACTCCATCAGTAGCTGTTTTTTTCCTTTTGATTACTACCTCTTCCTCACCTTCTTTCCACTGGGATTTTCTCCTGGCCAATCAACAAATCTTGTATCTTGGGCAAGGGGGGGGGGGGTGGCAGTTTAGGAGTATTAGTAGCTGAATCAGTGTTGTCAACAGGAGGTGGTTAGAGGATGCAGACATGGTACAGGAGGTGGTCAGAGGATGCGGACATGGTACAGGAGGTGGTTAGAGGATGCGGACATGGTACAGGAGGTGGTCAGAGGATGCGGACATGGTACAGGAGGTGGTCACAGGATGCGGACATGGTACAGGAGGTGGTCAGAGGATGCGGACATGGTACAGGAGGTGGTCAGAGGATGCGGACATGGTACAGGAGGTGGTCAGAGGATGCGGACATGGTATAGGAGTTGGTCAGAGGATGCGGACATGGTATAGGAGGTGGTCAGAGGATGCAGACATGGTACAGGAGGTGGTCACAGGATGCGGACATGGTACAGGAGGTGGTCAGAGGATGCGGACAGTAATCTGTCTGGGGCACATATACTTTTACTTTAACAAATGACACCAGCACTAAGAAGGTGAGAAGACCTCCTCCTTGCAATAAAGTAAATACTCTCTATATGATGCACTTATACATCTTACATTGTCATTGTTCCCTAAAAAGTAATGTTTATTTCACAGGTGTTTTGAACACAGTCCTGACCATCCAGCAGGCAGATAAGGTTGCTGAACCATAAGCCTTGTTATTTTTCTACATAGTGTCTTCAACTCTGATTTTCTCCTGGGTGGTGGAAGGGATTCCGTTGTCCCAAGGATCAATTTAGTATTCAGTATAATGCAACACACTATATGACTTATTTACTTATGCACTTATCTGTCAATCTGGTGACTCCTGAAACAGGCTCTTAGATCCCTTGATAAAAAAAAAATAAGCGTTTTCTGGAAGTTGCCATTTTGCTGAAGCCCAAAGCCACAGCTGGAAATCCTAAGGCAGAACTAAACCCATTGATGTGTCAGTTTCAAAAAACTGTTTGATTTGCTTGTGACCTCAATCATACTGTCAAACCATCAGATGGCTGGTGTCATAACTGATCGCATGTGCAGCACCATGCCAGTTGCAGTTCAAACAGAAGCAGCTTTAAGGCTGTCAGTAGATCGGCCTCTACAAACTCAGCAGTGCCTAAACATGCCCAAAAATGTAGAGCAACTGAGCATGTGCAGAACAGGGTGAAACAGTGTTTTACTTGATTTTAAACAGTATAGGGACTTATTTTTAATGTTTTACATAGCTATACCTGCAAAAGGGTCCAGCCTGAAGAGATCTAGCAGGACTTAATTTTCTTACTAAAGCTGCAGCCTGTATTACAGATTGGCTCTGGGACTAAATAGCATTACCAGAGTTCTGTGGGGAGAAAAAGGCAGAACTATTCCAAAAATTGGGGAAGGCTCAGAGAAGACATGATGGAAGCTTCTGTTGGGTATCAGACATCTCATGGTTTGTGGGTACGCCACTGTCGAGCCTAGTGTTGCCGTCTGAGCGTGGAGAGGATGTCATTGCAGATGTCATCACTGAGCCACAAGCAGAGAGTGGGAGGAGCTAAGTCAACACCCTAGGAGACGGTGAGAGGCCACTGTCCATACCCTACCACATCTTACTTAAAGGAACAGTATTGTCTACTGGGGACACTGTTCTGGTACCTATACCTGTGTTGGGATGGATTTGGGCCACAACACACTGGCCAGTAGGGGGATTTGCTAAAGACTGCCAGACCATTGTTCTTGCTAAGACGGGACCCCCCATAGTATAGGGATAAGGGGTCAGTCACTATTCTGCCTATTTGTTACCAATTGAATATGTTATTTTGCAAATGTTTCAAATATTATTTGAAGTGTTGATTGCCATTTTCCATTCTTTGTTGAATTATTGTGCATTGTTGCAATAAATATTTCACTGTTGCCAGTAGATGTTTCTGGTATTACTAGTCATAGTATGAGATTTTACAAACAAACCTAAGTTATAAATATTTATATTTCCTTCAGCCAATCCATTAGGAGGTTTAGGCCACTAGTGCATGTTGGGGCAGGATATAAATATTCGGGACAGGCCATGTGCTCACTCTCTTTCCCTGGGATGAGGCTCAGGGAGGTGCTGTTGGACTGAGCTCTGCTGTTAGGCCCAATAAACTGGTTTGGGGCTTAACATGTGCTGAAGTGGCCCTGAAGCTGTCCTGCCTAGTCTGAAGGAAGCTCAACAAAGAGGAGTCCCAGAGGAGGCTCTTTGCTGGACAGAGCCAGGAAGAAGGCTGGTCTCTCAAAAGGGCTTGTTGACTCACTTGAAGGACACACTGAAAATTGGGAATGTGCTTGCAGGTTTGATGGGTCCGCTTAAAGGTTCTGACACTGTGAAGTCCTGACGAAGCTGGCTTGACCAGCGAAATGCGTTGACAGTGTGCACACCTCGAGGATGCTCTGATTCACCCCTCGAGTCACACAATCTAGCAGCGGTTTCTTCGGGGGGTCCTTTGCTGCATTGGATGCCTAGGATCGCCGGCGGATGTCTGTGTCACGCATACACACAAGCACTTGAGGTACACTACGGGCCATTGACAGTTGGATGTATGAATTACACACTCCCTGGATTGCTACGATTGCACTCCCTCCCTTCATATGGTACCGCCCGTGTTCCTACTGCACTCTGCATTTATCTGCAGGTATCCTCGGACGGGTCTGCCTGTAGCCGACCACTGTGGATTTTGCTATCATCAGCCAGACCAGCAACTTCAAACTACTTGCAGTTGATCTGTCTGTAGCCTGCCTAGTCGGTTTTCCATCATCAGGCAGATCCTGCGCTGAATACTGCTTCCTAAGGGATTTGTGCCTAAGTGCTTAGCCTCACAGACTGTCTAACTCACCTCTATGTCCGCCCGCAGACGACCAAATCGGGCATCCGTGCATTGACTTCTGACCCTCCCCCTACAACAGGCGCTGCTTTCAGTATTTATATGTGTGATTCCTTCATGCCTTATGTGATATTTGTTATCTGCTTGATTTAATGTTCTTATGAGGGATTGTGCTCTGGGGCATTTAGGTGGAGGTGCCTGTGTGGGTGGTGGGTGTGGGGGGGCCCTTGTTTCCCCCCTTTTTGACTCATGAAAACGTCTATGGTGGCGGTTCCCTGATCAGTGTTATATCTATTTTTGTATTCTCCATTTGGTATTACCCCTTGCATTCATCAATAAAGTGTATTTTTACAAATTCTGTTTTTTTATCAATTAATTCCTTTTCACATCAGACTCCAGTGGCTTCAGTATATGGTGTCTTTACGAACAGTCCCCTGTGCTGCCCATGCTCGGTTCTGTGTCTCCCTCTTACCATTAAGCCCTTACCATTGAGTGAGTAGACGTGATTATTTCTTACACTTAGTCCTTTGGCCCCCGTTTGAGGTCTCCACATTTCTTTGGAAGCTGGACATTGATCTGGATCGCAAAAATTTGGAAGTGATCTGCTACGGTATCTGGGATCCCTAACCCTCACTTCTTTAGCATCCTGCAATAAAACTTTAAAAAGACAAAAGTGACTGGCACCCAATTTCCTTTCTCAGTCCCCTCATTTTAGCCATGGTCCCAGCCCTGGGGTGAAATTCTAGCCTGCCCCTGCCTCTGGAGGGATATTACTGCCTTTGGGGTGTCAGGGGTGTGCTACATTAAGAATATGCTCATAGGAGAAGAGAGAAAAGGAATTACCTTATCAGTGTCTGCTATCCAGTCACAAGGCTGGAGGCAGAGAGAGGACACCACTGTATTTCCCAAGTGTAAGTGGCCACCTGAATGGGCTGTGTGATAGAGCTGTTTAAATCTCAGGAAAGGATAGACAAAAATACAAATCTTTTGTCAGGAATAACAGTTCCTATATATATATATATATTCTATCAATGTATTTAGCTGTTTGCCTAAAGCCCAGCTTTAAAGAGGAAGTAAACCCAGATTGGGTTTACTTCCTCAATATAACCCCGTAAAGTACAAGCATAATGGGCTTTTATACATCGCATAGTAGCCCATTATGTGCCACTTACCTGGAAACTAAGCCTGCGGCATCCAGCGATGTCCCCGCTCCAGGCCGCGTCCATCTTCTGCCCCTCTTCCTTCCGGGGCCGCGACTCTGGCTCTGTGACTGGCTGGAATCGTGTGACGTCACTCCCGCGCATGCACGCGGGGGCCACCAGTCACGGCACAGGGTCAGTGGAGAAACGGCACGGAGGCCGCTTTTTCACTGCGCATGTGCCAACATGACGTTGGCACATGTAAAACATTACATATCTCCTGAACCATACAGGTTTGGGAGATATGCAGTGCACCTACATGTAAGCCTTATTCTAGGCTTACCTGTAGGTTAAAGTGGTTGTCACAGGTTGACAACCACTTTAAGCATTATTTATTAGGGTTGCATTGATATTGATTCTGATACTAAGCATTTGCGCGAGTACCTGTACTTGTGCAAATGCTCTGATACCTAAAACCCACACTGCTCCTGTGTAAAAACTCAGGCTTGTCATAGTGACTTCAGCCTGAGTTCACACAGGAGTGGTGCGGGAAACCACATGTGATTCGGACAGGAATCACTTGTGATTCTTTGCAGTGCGATTTGAGTCCATTCATTTTGTATGGGCTTAAAGCACACCACAGTGCACGGTATCAGTAATTGGTATCGGCAAGTACTTGAGCACAAGTATTGGTACTTGTACTCACGTTTAAAGGTATTGGTGCATCCATACTATTTATCATGCCTTGAATGTCATTACAATGTGGTTCCGACCCAATGCCTGATGGCAGGTATGATTTGCATTTTGCATGTCAAATTTATGCGCACCGTTAAGCCAGCTTTCTTTCTTTCCTTGTATGCTGTGCTACAATATTATGCTGAAATTCTGCTTTGGAAAATCTGATCTTGCTGCCCTTAGGAAATGCAGTTATCACCTGCATGTGTGATAACTCGCACCTCTGAAAATAATGCTAATAACCCACGAGGACATTCTTGATTACAGGATGCCAGATTATCACATCTTTGAACTTTCAGAGAAAATTACATCTGTTTCCTCTTGTATATGTAACCTTCCTTTGTAGGCCAATTAGTACAAGCTTGGAAAGGAAATGTATCAGAATTTACATATAACACAAAAAACAAGGACATGTTCCGTTTAATACTATTTTCCATTCACCAGTTCCCTTTTTATTTCAGGAAAATATTATAGGATTTGTACGCATTGGAAAGGTCAAAGGAAAACTTATGATTAAAAAAAAAATAACATATATAATTGCTATATACGCTTTTTAGTCATTTTAAAGCTGTTAGGCAAACAGCTAAATTGAAAGTTGGAATACATATATGGGAAGTTTTTTGCCATGTAATGCTATCCCTGGAGCGTCCTCTGGACTTTCTTGGGTCCTCCTGCTCTTCCAAGAAGACAAGTCTTGCTGAGAGGAAGCTTGGGAGGACTTCCCCTCACTTGCCAGTGCCCCATTATTATTCCCATGGGGCCCATTAACACCAGAAACGAAGTGTTTTTTCCTGCATTGCCCCATATGCTTTTTTATGCGTTTGCAGTGTTTTTTCTTAGCATTTTTGGCATGGGGAATGACGGGTGATTAAAGGAACTATGGGGGGAGGGAGGGGAAACACTGAAACACCATCTCATTACAGATTCCATTTTAGATTTCCCCGCCATTTCATGCCTTATGCCTCACGTGCAAAACATTTACTTTCGAGTTTCGATTTCCTCTTTAATGAAACTTCTAGCTCTGGGCTGATTTCCTCCTTAGGTGATTGCACAGGAATGTACCCCCCTCCCCACTTAGGAGGAGTTCAGTCATAGCTTCTTACCTATAGCTTTATATTATTCTGGAATATCATTAACTTTGCAACGCCCTTCATGACTTTGTATAAATGTTAACTCACTGAAGTAAACTTAGAGACTGACTTTAGCTGCAACCTGTGTCTGTGTCATGCTTTTCTGTGCTAAGGTCATTCTCCCAGGATCCTGAATAGATATACTGAGATGGTCCAAGCCACAAGAAGAACAGGGTGCCTAGCAGAAACCCCAACAGGAACCAAACTTGTTTTTTTGCTCCCAGAGTCACAATTAAGTGATTTGCTTTTTTGTGTGTTATCATGCATTTTTGTGTTGCTAAAAAAAGCCACTTTATGTACTTTTCTTTCACTGCACTGAAACACAATGCAATGTTGTGAACTATTCTCACTGTCTAACACTGATTTTGGTCTGTCTATGCATCTGGTGAAAAAGGTAAGAATGCCTAGGCCTTTTATAATCCTAGCAACACTTGTAGATACACCCCAGCCTGTGTGAATTGATATTGCAGCAGTGCCTTTTTTAAAGCTTCCAAAAAGTTCTAAGACCCCTTTCAGACTGAGGCGGTTTTCAGGCACTTTTGCGCTAAAAATAGTGCCTGAAAAGCGCCTGGAAATTGCCTCACATTCATTTCAATGAGTGCTTTCACACTGTGATGGTGCACTTGCGGGGCGGTGAAAAAAGTCCTGCAAGTAGCATCTTTGGGGCATGTTTGGAGTGCTTTAAAAAGCGCTTCAAAAACGTCCCTGCCCATTGAAATGAATGGGCAGCGCTTCCAAAGCACCTTAAAAGCGCTTCAAAAGTGACGCAAAACAGCTCTTTTTTTGACCAGTGTTTTAGCGGCAGTTTTTGCAGCTCCTCAGTGTGAAAGGGATCTTACTTAAAACTACAGGGGCTACAGTATATTGTTTGTATATAAAAAAAAAACATATTTCCTACTGATGTGATTGATGCAACACTTTTCTTATAACTTCTGTGTGTACAAGGCACCTTCAAAAACCTAATTTCCTCTTGAGGGCTCAACCATTCCATTACTGCGCATTAATATGGAATTGAGTTAAGACAGCCGATTTATTTGAATGGGCTACATAAAAAGAACTCTCAGCACACCTACCAGGTAGCATACAAATTTGACCCTGTCTAACAATTAACGTTAACGTTAAATATATTTGGAAGCCACAGTGCCTACGTCAAGGCTCCTCTGTTTACTGCGATCGTAACTCTGTAATTTTTTACAGTCTTCCAAGTATATGTATATAGCAGTGGATAAATTAAAGGCACAAGGACACGTTGGACGCCCAGCAAGAGCACAATTGGAGCTGGAGGCATCCAATGTGTCTCTCTATGCCAAACCCAGTGAACAAGCTATAAAAAAAGATGGCAGCCACCCCAATTTATAGCCTTTACAGTAAGGTGCACGTGGGTAACGCACAACACAAACAGACAAAAAATTCCTAGCCAAAAAATGAAAGACGTACCTTGAAACAAAGCCCTCCAGAGGCACTGTGTCACCGCAGCAGATGCTTTCATCTTCGCCCGGTCTTCTTTCCAGGTTTGCGGGCTGCGGCCTCTTGGCGATGGCACAGAGCTCTTGAGGAACGGCACAGGTATGCCCTTCCTTCAGAGCACATGCGCTGATGACATCACTGGCTGCTGCTTACTAAAATATCTCCTAAATGATGCACGTTTAGAAGATAATATATATCAATTTATAACTTTTTTTAAATGCATTTTTGATGTTATTCAGTCCCTCACTGTTAAAATAAACCTACCGTTAAAATTATAGACTGATCATTTCTTTGGCAGTGGGCAAACGTACAAAATCAGCAGGGAATCAAATACTTTTTTGCCCCGCCATTTCTGATTTTAGTATTTGTGCTGTCTTAGCAAGCACTTGTACTATTTCTGGCAGCCCATCGCATCACAACAGACAATAAGCAAAATGAATAAAAATGCATTGCAGCAAGGTATGTAACACAATTCAATAGTGTGAATGGGCGTTTTTTATTGGGTCATTGCTTTTTCCATAAATTTTCACTGAGCTTGAAATTACACAAAATACCTCTGTTGCAACAGCAGTTTCAGTTTTGGTGAGACACTTTGAAGGAATCCTCACAACCAAAGCCTATTCCATTCCTTTCCTCAGAATTGACACTGATCAGGTGGGGACAATGAGGTAAATCTTATCATTTAGCAGCCAGTCTGCTGAGGAAGCCCAATAGGAAGGCGCAACGCATCTAGTAGGGAGGAGCCCAGTCTGTAACGTCACGCCACCAATACGGTCGATTCTTGAGTGGTGAGCTGACTGTTGAGAGTACTATACAAACGCATGTTGTTTTATTCCTTGTAAATGTTTTTAAATGAGTAGGGGACAATAAAACAGTTTATACAGAGAACACTATGGTGTTGCTTTTTTGTCCCATATGATATACAGTGGAGTTTGTGAGAGGAGGAAGAGTTGGGGGGAAAAGCTGACTCTTAATATCTGGGGAGTGGAGTGAGGAGGTGGCTATCTGGAGTATACAACACTGGTTAGATGATATTGAAAGACATTATTATTATACAGCTGGAGGTGAGCAGGCATTACAGCTGGTGATGGATTATTTGTCACAAGAAGTTTGATACATTGTTCACACAAGAAGCTTGATCATTTGTCAGTAGAAGCACTGGTGCTGGACGATATTTTTTTGATACATTTGTTTCTTTTGGATTGGGCTTTATTTTTAACTGTTGATAGTGTTGAACTTCACTACATAAAATAACCATTTCACTGCGATGTGTCCCCTGTGATTCTGTCCTCAAGAGATCCTGACTATGCCTTCCTTTTACGACCAACTCCTTCTTTGATAGAAGCCTTTACTACAGCTTCTATCAATGAAACATGATCTATGAATGGAGGATGGGCCAACCTTTCAGTCATCTCCCTCCTCCATTTATAGATGGCTTTTCATTCATAAAAGCTGTAGTATGGCTTCTATGATTGGAGGATCTGGGTGGAAAGGGCAAGCATTGTCAGGCACTGTGACAGCTTCTCAGTTCTACTACCTCCTGCCACCCCTGAAGAGTGTGTGGGGGGGGGGGGGGCATTAAACGATGGAAGATTTATACTGATTTAGGAGAATGAAGCACAAGAGACTTATCACACTGAAGGTAAGTAATGTCCCTTGTGCTTATTTTATAATAAATTAAAATGTTAGGTTTTAACCACTTCAGCCCCGGAAGGATTTCCCACTTTAGGACCAGAGCACTTTTTGCGATTCGGCACTGCGTCGCTTTAACTGACAATTGCGCGGTCGTGCGGCGTTGTACCCAAACTAAATTTGCGTCCTTTTTTTCCCACAAATAGAGCTTTCTTTTGGTGGTATTTGATCACCTCTGCGTCATTTCTGATCGCCGCTATAAACAAAAGAAGAGTGACAATTTTGCAAAAAACACAAATTTCTTACTTTTTGCTAAAATACAAATCCAAAAAAAAATATAAAAAAACATTTTTTCCATCGGTTTTGGCCGATTTATATTCTTCCTCATATTTATGGTAAAAAAAAATTGCAATCTGCGTTTATTGATTGGTTTGCGCAAAAGTTGCCGCGTTTAAGGATGATGAGAATTCATTTCTGGGGTTTTTATTTTTTCTTTATTTTTTACTAGTAATGGAAGCGATCTGCAATTTTTAGCGCTACTGCGATATTGCAGCGAGTGGTGTATTTAGGTTTTGTGCTGCCCTAGGCCTGACTAAACTCGTGCACCCCCTAATTTAAATATTGCCCACCCCTTCCTGGCAATGCCACACCCCTTCCTGTTTAAGACCCGCCCTGTCAGTTGTAAACCACACCCCTTCATCTTTAGGCCCCACCTCTTCCTCTCTGTACATTATGTCCAGGTTCACATTACTCGCATAACACATAACTCCCACGATTTCAAACCAGTAATGCAGTTTGACTTTGGAGGCGATTTGACAGACATCTGTGAGGGTTAATGTACAGATGTCTATTCAAATCGCACTCAATGTCGCCAAAAGTAGTGCAGGAACTACTTTTGGGAATCTATGCGGCGCCGTAAATTTGGCATTGTACCGATTCAAATGTTGCCATTGCCAGCAATAACTGCCAATTTGGCATGCGATTTCACATGTCAAATCCCATGCCAAATCAGCCCAATGTGAATGTGGGCTTAAAGTGGGTACCAAGTGCAGCCTCACCAGTGCCCATCAATGCAGCCTCACCAGTGCTCATCAATGCAACCTCACCAGTGCCCATCAATGCAACCTCACCAGTGCCCATCAATCCAACCTCACCGGTGCCCATCAATGCAGCCTCACCGGTGCCCATCAATGCAGCCTTACCGGTGCCCATCAATGCAGCTTCACTGGTGCCCATCAATGCAACCTCACCAGTGCCCATCAATACAGCCTCACCTGTGTTCATCAATGCAGCTTCACCGGTGCCCATCAATACAGCCTCACCTGTGCTCATCAATGCAGCCTTACCTGTGCTCAATGGCGCAGCCTCATTAGTGCCCATACAGGTGGTGAGGAGGGAGCACACTGATACCTCCACTGCCTGTCAATTACCTTTTGTACCACCTCCCCCTCCCTTTAGATTGTAAGCTCTACGAGCAGGGCCCTCCTATTCCTTCTGTATTGAACTGTATTGCAATTGTACTGTGTCCCTTCTTTATTGTAAAGCGCTGCGCAAACTGTTGGCGCTATGTAAATCCTGTATAATAATAATAATAGTTGCCTCTGAAAAGCAATCTGTGTGGATTGCTTGTCAGAGGAGTGACAATCTATTTCAATAAGAGCAGCAGAGGGGGGCATTAGTATAATTGTCTAGGGAGGAGGTGGTGTTTAAACTTACACCAATTTTCGAGCCTCTATCTGTGCATGTACTTCAATTTGCCACCTGCCCTGCACACCTTAACATACACACAGTTCACTCTGAATAGACATGAGTAGGTAAAGGGACAAAAAAATAAGAAATATCTGTGAGTCTCAGGCTGGGTTCACACTCCCAGCAGGGGTCTGGTGTGTCCTGGTTCCCTGTTTTAGGTCCAATTTCAGCCCAAATTTTGTGCTGAATTTGGACCTGAAAATGGTCCAAAAGATGCACAGCGTTTTTGTGCAAAATGCACCGGAGCTGCTAAGGAAATATATGAGCCGGTCAATATCTCCTGCTATTGTGAATTGGATGTGAGGAACCCACCTCCAATTCGCATAGGTGTGATCCCAGCCTAAGGCTGGGTCCTCTACATCCAATTCGCAATAGCAGGAGATATTGACCGGCTTTTTATGGAGCCGGTTCACATATTTCCTCAACAGGTCTGGTGCGTTTTGCTCAAAAACGCTGTGTGTCTTTTAGACCATTTTCAGGTCCAAATTCAGCCCAAAATTTGGGCTGAAATTGGACCTGAAACAGGGAACCAGGACAAACCGGACCCCTGCAGGTTCCACTGTGAAGCCAGCCTCAAATGTAGTTAGTGACCTATAATGAGAAATGAGACTTTTCTTCATGTGTCAGAAGGCAGGTTATCATATACTGTATATACAAGCAGACACTAAGATGTTACGTGGCATTTATACCAGAAGAACCACCCTGCAGATATAAGCTGTAATCATTTAGGTAAATAGCAGGGTCCATTGAAGCAGAGAAGCACAATCCTCTCCTAGCACCAGGCACACAGAGGGTTAATTACCAGAGACGGCTTTCAGATAAGGAGATAGGAGAAACAAAGCTGGAAAGTTGGAGCACAGATAAGGGGCTGCATGAGGTTTGCAGAGATAGTGAGGATCGCTATCTTACTCTCACCCCTCCAGGTCTTATATACCGATTATACAGTAGCTGGGTCCGCTCCTCACTACAATCCTGCCAGCCCTGATATCTCTCCATGTGCAGTTTGCTGTCTGTGTGGAGAGGAGGGGGAGGGGGGAGCTGTCACCTCTATGAGAGATGCTCTCCAAACGCTGCAGCCAGCAGTGAATGGGCTGACTCGGGAGGAGGGATTTTTCATGTGGGGGCGGCGCCGCCCCCCCCAAAGTGCCGCCCAGGGCCTCGGCCTTGTCGGCCTAGGCCAAGACACAGCACTGATTGCAGCGGACATGTCCGACTATTTTGACACTTTTTTGGGACCATTGGCATTTATACAGCAATCAGTGCTATAAAAATGCACTGATTACTGTGTAAATGCCATTGGCAGTGAAGGGGTTAACCTGGAGGGGGCGCTCTAAGGGTTAAATGTGTTCCCTGGGTGTGTTCTAACTGTGTGTGGGCTGCCCTGGCTGGGGGAAGGGACTGGTCATGGCTTCCACATACAGGAAGCCTGTGATCACAGCCCTTCCCCCTCTAACAGAACGGAGATCCGTGTTTACTTACACAGACCTCCGTTCTTTCACTGCGGGGGGGTATCACGAGTAGCCGGCGGTGATCGAGTCCACCCTACCCGCTCCCTGCCCCCCCCCGAACACAGTGAGCGCGCCTCCAGCGGCGTGTGCGTGCTCACAATACTAGTTTTCGCGGCCGCCGTCGTGTGACGGCGTCTCGCAATAATGAGCGATCTTGCCGCCGTCACGCTGCGGCAGGCGGTCAGCAAGTGGTTAATCACTACACTCTCAGATTTATAAAAAAGAAGCTTTGCCATGTTAATAGTAGTTAGTCTTTTCAAAAATACTTTTCTATATTTTAAATGCGCAGTTATTTTTAATTATTAGCTAGTGATCCTGCAATGAAAATCGCGCTTCAAGCACTCCTTATTCTTGGGTGACAACTGTCTCCAAATTATAAGCCTGTGTAATCACCCAGTCACATGCACATCTGGTGGAAACTACAAGCGGCCATGCCAACACACCTACTGCAAGCATGGCCTATCATTGTCACTATCAGAAAAATGACCCTGAGCAATGATATGTAACCAATGCTGGAGTGAGCCCCCGCATAGTGTGGAGATCCTCATGATTAAGCTCTGAGGGGCGGAGCAAAACATGTTGGGGGCATGGCATGGTTGGTGGAATTGTTCAGATGTACAGCTAAAGGGAGACCTTTCTCATACCCAGTGCTGGAGTGAGTGCATATAGACAAGAGTAGGCTGCATAAGAGGATGGAGCTGATCAGTAGTATTGGAATACAATTAAAAGAATTGCATCTCAGTGTAATTAAAGTGACTGTAAAGTTATTTTTTTAAATAACAAACATGTCATAATTACCTGCTCTGCACAATGGTTTTGCACAGAGCAGTCACGAACCTCTTCTTCTGGGGTCCCATGCCAGCACTCTCCGCTCCTGCTCTTCTGTGTCTTCCCCCATAGCAAACGATTGCTATGAGAGTAGACGAATGGACTCAATCCCAAGCTGGGCTGCGTGTGCCTTTTGACACACACAGTGTGGCTCAACCCCACACCTTGCTCCCTCCTCAGAGGATTTGATTGACAGCAGTAGGAGCCAATGGCTCCCGCTGCTGCCTCCATGTCCTGTGAGAAGAGAGAGCAGCGCCGCTACTCTCAGACACAGTGCTGAGTCAAGATCGGGCTCAGGTAAGTATTTAGCGGGCTGAGGGGAGCTGACCAGGAAGGTTTTTTACCTTAATGCACAGAATGCATTAAGGTAAAAAACCTTAAGCCTTTACAACCACGAAAGAAGTAAAGTATATTGTCAGGGGAAAAAAATGCAAGTTTTAATGATACACAATGTTTTATCAAACTAAATTTCACCCATTTGAGTTTAAGTCTACTTTTAATTGCAAGGCTTAAGCTCTCCATACATGTTACAATAGGACTGTACAATCTTTGTACAATATCATTTAGATTTGCCAAAACTATGCAATATGAGAATATACCTGAATGAGAGGACATACCTGTTAGTAGTAGATGGATCAAAATTTGTCGGGGTTAGTAGGGACCGGCCAAATTTTGATCCATCTTAGGTTGTTCCCATTGGAGAGGCAGTGGACTCTTCTTAAAAAACAACGATGGTAAATTTTTGTTCGATCAGCGCCTGCAACCTTGGCTGCAGCACTGATCAGTGTATTTTGACAGCAGAGGAGTCACGCTGTCAGAATACGATAGTGGGGAGGATTCTCTATTCACCTCACTTATGTGGATGGGGGAATATGTTCAGTTTTTGACGGAGTCATCTCAAGCTCCACCGCATACAAGTTAAAATGGAGTTCCACCGATTTCTTTGTTTATTAAAAGTCAGCAACTACAAAAAGTGTATCTCACCTGTCCCACGGTTCAGCAATGCGGCAGGCTGAAGCCTTGCTCCTCTCACTCTTCTCTCCATGGTGCCGGCATTGCAAGTGTGGGCGCCCAGCTATGACAGCTTGCGTCTGCACAGCTGGGAGCACACTGCGCATATGTGAGTTGCTCTGCATGTTCTGAATGGTCGGGCAATTTTCTGGGACCTATGAAGTGTCCCAGAAGATTGCAGGGAGGGAGGAGGGAAAGGAGAACTTCCACTCAGTGCCACGGCACCTTGAGCAGAAGTGGGAGCTGGGTACCTGTCAAAACTAGGTAGCCCCCCCAACCCCCCCAAAAAAATGACATGCCAAATGTGGCATGTCAGGGGCTAAGGATTGCTTAAAGCGGAAGTTCCACTTTTGGGTGGAACTCCACTTTAAGCCCACTTCTTGTCTATGCTGCACCCCACATATATACTGAAATCTTCATCACTTACTTCACATAAACTGCTCCTACATAGCATTATGTTTATCACCACATTTCACCCGCCTTACCATACCTACCTATTCTACACATTTAATTCCTTTAATACATACATACTTTAAAGTAATGCAATCCTTTGCTCTTAGACTAGTGGAGCATTCCCAATAACTAATGAAAATGTACTTTTCATCCAAACATCTAAAACACAGAATAGTAAATTATTACCATTTGGGGCAACATCCATCATTTCTGATTTACAAGAAAATGTAGCAGACAAATATGCACGTGGATTCGTGATATTCCGCAAGACGGCTGCCAGAGGGTTACACTTAATGTTCTCGACCATTCTGCTTTGCTGTTTGGTTCTTTAGCAACCCTGCATGTTTAAAGTATGTGTCAGTAGGGTTTCAAAATGTTATTTTTGGATGATGCAAACAATACGATACAGAAACAAAGGCCAACTGTCATTTCTGATTGGAAACAATAAATGTAATTTCGGAAGGCAGGAATAATAAAAAACATACACGAATGCTTATTGTGGGTCTCTGATCTTTGTTTTTTCTTTTTTCTTTTCCAGTTGTTAAATAAATCAAAACCCTCTTGTGGATTTGACCTGTAATCTAAGATCTCCAAAACACTCAATTCCACTTTCGGTAATCATTCATAATAATGTGTTAAAAAAATGATGGCCAAAGTCTTGGATACACCGGCGTAGAGGATTAGCAGCCACATTTGCTCTAAAGTAAATTTGTTCTGTATGAATAAAGGCAGCCATATTGCAGACTGGTGCTTGGGCTTTAGTAAAGCAATATTTATGAATTGGGACCAGGTCCAGGCTGGCAAGGTGGGGTGGCTTCTCTGGTATTTGAAGCCAAAGTTTAGTAAATTTTTAAAAAAAATTAGCATAAGGGTCATTACTTACTATCAATATGATGTGTCCCTTGTGCTGCCGGCAGCTGTGTCATTGAAATCTTCTGTCCTCCAATGCCACCCCTACCTCTGCTGTTTTAATCTTCCCATGTGGTGGGGGTCAATAGAGCCGAGGGACCTACCAGTCTATACACTCATCAAGAATGACGTTTATGCCTACCCTTTCTGCCCACCTCTTCTATTCATAGAAGCTGCACTATATCTTCTATGAATACAAAAATGATCTAAGAATTGAAGACGGTAAATGAAAGAAAAGCCTGCCTCCTCCATTCATAGATTGTTTTACATTGATAGAAGCTATAGTACAGCTTCTGTGAATGGAAGAGGAAAGGGCCAGAATAGCCAGCTGTATCTGCGTATTTAGCTTGCCTGGAGACAAGCTTTAAAAAATGAATTCAGGGCAGTTTTCATCATTCACCTCTATAAGGTGTTGGTACAAAAAAAAGTAGCTCATGGAAGACAGCTATAGCAGTTTATACTATTTTGTATGGGAAACCACAGTTGAATTTAGATATACATGGCCACCTCCAGTAAAGCAAACCTGAAATAAAATAAGAACACCTGTACATTCAGAAAAGATTCTACATATATTTCTTTCAGCCCACTCACAATTGCTTAATTTTGGCTAAATTATGATGTGTTGATCTGCCCTTCTTCTTTGTATGCCTCTATGAAATTCTAGCCACAAGCTATACCCACCTGTGAAGTGTCCATCATTTCCATTCTGAGGATAGGTATGGAAGTGTTCATTTTCTTACAGTTTAAAGATGAACTTCAGATAGATTTTTAAAAATCTAAAAGTCTTTTAAAAATCAGGTACTTAACAGTGCCTGGGGCCCAGCTCTGTCTTCCAGCAGCCGTTTCTTCTTACCGCTACAGGTCCCCAGCACTGCCATCTTGGATATAGGAGCCAGCTGTGGCTTCCTGACAAACCACAGCCAGCACACAGAGAAGCCAACCACAGAGAAGCATATCAAGCCCCTGCATTATATGCCTGTAGCACCCTATAGTGTGCTAGAAGTGTAAATAGGTTTTTTGTACAGTGTAGGTAAATTGTTCAGGCTTGGTTGGCAGCCAAGCCTGTGTGTGTTTTTCCTGGGTTGGGCAGAGATCCAGGGAGGGCTGGATGACTCACAGGCAGCATCAATGAGACCTCCCCTTACTTCTCGAACTTACTAGAAACTTCCAGAAGAATGGGAGGGGAGGTAAGGTGTAGCTGTCTGGAGTATTCACAAGGTCCCAGACCATTTCCCAACAGATGGGATGGCAGGCCCCCCTCAAATACTCAGGGTCAGCCCAGCTGGGACAGTGGAGTTCAGGTGGAAGATGGAGATGGAGTGTTAGGCTGTCTGTGGCCCTTGAGGGAGCCCCTAGTCTGGGGGGGTAACCTCTGGCCTAAGCTCGGGTGCAGAAGGGACCCTTCTCATGACACATGGAGGGATCCTGACCAGGAGGCACGGGAGCAAGGTTGAGGATAGCAGGAGAACACTGCCGGGCAAGTCCCTAGGGAGGAAGACAGCCAGGAGGGCTAGTGAGTGCACAGTCAGAGGATTGAGAGGCATACCTGAGAGGACTGGGTGCAAGCAGTCTGGGATGGATGCAGAGTCAGTTTGGGAGGACTGCGGAGTCTTAGCCAGGAGGGCTAGTGAAAGGGGCAGTGCCTGAAGAGGTGGTACTGGGATCATTTAACATGAACTCATCTGTTTCCAGCCCATGTGCTAACACAGGGCACTGTTTCAAACATTTGGACTTTGTTTTACTCACTCTTGTGTATTAAATAAATGAGTAAATACTGGATTACGCTATGAGTGTTTCCGTCCATTCTTCTACATGTGCCGATATGGAGAATTGATTTATTTCTGAGGCGTGATCCCCACTGGAGACCAGGACACCGAGCAGTCTGTGTATATGCGGTTTACCCCTGCAGGGGTGTCGTCTTCTGGTGAGAAAGGACACATAAGGGGAGCATGTGTGGACCCACAATTTTTGCACAAGAATAAGCCTGAGCCCCGGCTCACATTAGTGCGCTCTGCAATATGGCATATGATTCGCACCGCTTTGCAGTGCAAATCACATGCGATGTCTGTGCAATGCGATTTTAGCCATACAGATAGTATGGTTGAAATTGCATCGCATTTGTTCAAACTTGCCCAGGACCCTTTTTTTGGTCCGCACCAGAATCGGATCGCATGGGTGTTCACACTTATGCGATCTGATTCATGTCCGAACTGTCTGATCGCACTGCGATATGCAAGCTGAAAAGGGGGTGTCATTAACAATGCATTAATACCTCCCTCAGTTCACATATGGCAGTGTGAACTGCAGTGCGAGTCGGGTGCGATGCGGGAACCCACAGTGGATTCGTAGGGTTCCCGCATCGCACTAATGTGAATCGGGGCTTAATATTGCACAAGTCACCTTGGAATTTGGCACATTGGCAGAACAGCTTTGTTATATAATTTTTTGTATATGAACTTTTTTATATAAATATGCCTATTTTTTTTCACATGGGTTTATTTTTTATATGATTTTTTTTTATATGTGTAGCCAATGGCCCCCTTAGGGATGGCTGAGTGTTGTGGTTCACCTGCTCACACTGCCCACAATCACATTCATACCGCACCCGGAGTCACAGAACAGGCTGGTACTTTGTTTTGTTTTAGTAGGGGATTGAGCTTGGATGGGGATAGGGATTGTTATAGGATGCCCATGGAATCAGTTGCAAACTTGCATAGGACCACTATATACAGCTCCGTATATACATCTCCTCTTGTCCTCCAGCACTTCGCTTGTTTCTCTAATTACACTTCTTCCTCCGCACATCACTTGTTTCTCTAAGCTCCGGTTCCTCTCTTCTGCACATTTCTTGTTCCAGGCCCTGAAGGAAATTTACTAGGCCTTCTCCATTTCTCCAGCCTGACTAGCAAATGGTGAGACCTGCCATTCTGTGCGCAGGGCCTCAGAAACACCCATTACAGGTGGGGACAGTTGGTCCCCTAGCAGTGTTGCCAACCTCCCGCAGCGTTTTTTACTGGCAAAACATGGAAAATTTACTGGCGGGGCACATTTTTTACTGGCAACCTGAAAAATAACTGAACTCCTATTAAAAACTAAGACAATTGATATTTAAACACAACATGGAAACACTGACAATACCCATATCAAGTAGTTTGCACGGTTTACACTTAAAAGTCAGCACAGCATGACAAATTATCAGACCCTGATATTTATAGACAGTTGTAAAAATCACTGATTTTTACAAACTGTCAGTAAATTTACTGGCGGTTGGCAACACTGTCCCCTAGTGTGTAGGTACACTGATGTGCTAGCCGACCTGATGGACTGCTACTCCCAGGCCATCCTCTTGCTCTAGGCCCTGTCAGCTACTCCAGCTGCGTTGGCCTTCTCCACTACCACCATGACATCACGGTGCCTTGCTGACTTCTGCATCCTTCCCAGATTGTCTCTCACCCCAATACACACCAGCATGCCTCTACAGCTTCCCAGGGTGTGTGCCACACACCAACAACCTGGTGGACTCCCGACTGAGCTTCTCCAGTAGCGCTGTCTGTTGCTCTCCTGCTCCCTTGTGCTGCTCCAAGATCTCTCTCCTCTCCTTCTGGCTGCAACCAAGCCCAGGTCTCAAGGTCACCCCCCCTCAGACTGGGGGGCTCCCTCCCGGATGAGGCCTCCGCAACCTCAGCTACATTTAAGCTCCAACTCCTCCACCCGAACTCCTCCCAGATTGGGCTGACTCTGAGTATTTAAGGATTTTATATATAAAAAAACCCGTTCACCCAGCTAAACACTGTGCTATCATCCCTAAATATAACAAATTGGCTAGAACCCTCACAGATGGGATTTTTATAGGCACAAAACCAAGAAATTTTAATAAAAATTTAAAATGTATTTATTTTACAAAATTTAAAATTGTATTAATTCTGAAAAACACACTGAACAACATCATACAAATACAAAATATGCTGTGTACAATATCCAGTTATGCACAAGAACTAATGCATTTCGGTGTGGATCACCTTCATCAGAGGTATATACTTGAACATAACAGCATAATTTGGTCTCTAAAAAATACAAAAGAGCATGTGAGAATTAAACTGTATATAAAACTGGTGATTATAGGACTTGGTTTTGTGCCTATAAAAATCCCATCTGTGAGGGTTCTAGCCAATCTGAGTATTTAAGGAGGCCTGCCCCCTGCCAATCCAGATTGGGGATTGGTCAGGGCTTCTTAGAATACTCCAGATGGCTACACCTCCCTCCCAGCCCTCTGTCCAGAAACCTTCCACAAGTTTCTAGAAAGAAGTGGGAAGTCCTGGTGACCTCATCTGTGAATCACTCAATCCTACCTAAGCCACTCCCAGCCCAGAAATAAAAACAATCAGGCCTGCACACCAGTCAGGCCTGACCAAATTTTCTTCACCTATCAAAAATCGAATCACACTAGCTCCCACTCACCCGGGGGGCGCTACATCTAAAATTCTGTATATGAATGTTTTGAACATTTGCATTTTTTGATGGACTAAAAAGTTGAATTATTGCTTATTATATGAATTAAGCACGGTTTAGCATGCAGCACTTTTTTTAGAGATCTATATTTATATTTTGAATTATTCACCTATAATATTTATTTGATTATCTACAATTGATTTCTCATAGCATTTAGAATCACACACTCATCTATAGAATACATAGACAGCGCCATTCACCCCTGTATTTTACATACAGTATCTCACAAAAGTGAGTACACCCCTCACATTTTTGTAAACATTTTATTATATCTCTTCATGTGATAACACTGAAGAAATGACACTTTGCTACAATGTAAAGTAGTGAGTGTACAGCTTATATAACAGTGTACATTTGCTGCCCCCCCAAAAAAAATTCAACACACAACCATTAATGTCTAAACCACTGGCAACAAAAGTGAGTACACCCCTAAGTGAAAATGTCCAAATTGGGCCCAATTAGCCATTTTCCCTCCCCAGTGTCATGTGACTCGTTAGTGTTACAAGGTCTCAGGTGTGAATGGGGGGCAGGTGTATTAAATTTGGTGTTATCGCTCTCACTCTCTCATACTGGTCACTGGAAGTTCAACATGGCACCTCATGGCAAAGAACTCTAAGGATCTGAAAAAAAGAATTGTTGCTCTACATAAAGATGGCCTAGGCTATAAGAATATTGCCAAGGCCCTGAAACTGAGCTGCAGCATGGTGGCCAAGACCTTACAGCTGTTTCACAGGACAGGTTCCACTCAGAACAGACCTCGCCATAGTCGACTAAAGAAGTTGAGTGAACATGCTCAGCGTCATATCCAGAGGTTGTCTTTGGGAAATAGACGTATGAGTGCTATAAGCATTGCTGCAGAGGTTGAAGGGGTGGGGGGTCAGCCTGTCAGTGCTCAGACCATATGCCCCACACTGCGTCAAAATGGCCTGCATGGCTGTCATCCCAGAAGGAAGGCTCTTCTAAAGAGGATGCACAAGAAAGCCCACAAACAGTTTGCCGAAGACAAGCAGACTAAGGACATGGATTACTGGAACCATGTCCTGTGGTCTGATAAGACCAAGATGAACTTGTTTGGTTCAGATGGTGTCAAGCGTGTGTGGTGGCAACCAGGTAAGAAGTACAAAAACAAGTGTGTCTTGCCTACAGTCAATTATGGTGGTGGGAGTGTCATGATCTGAGGCTGCTTGAGTGCTGCCGGCACTGGGGAGCTACAGGTCATTGAGGGAACCATGAATGCCAACATGTACTGTGACATACTGAAGCAGAGCATGATCCTCTCCCTTCGTAGACTGGGCAACAGGGCAGTATTCCAACATGGTAACGACCCCAAATACACCTCCAAGATAGACCACTGCCTTGCCAAAGAAGCTGAGGGTAAAGGTGATGGACTGGTCAAGCATGTCTCCAGACCTAAACCCTATTGAGCATCTGTGGGGCATCCTCAAATGGAAGGGGGAGGAACGCAAAGTCTCTAACATCCACCAGCTCCATGATGTTGTCATGGAGGAGTGGAAGAGGACTCCAGTGGCAACCTGTGAAGCTCTGGTAAACTCCATGCGTAAGAGGGTTAAGGCAGTGCTGGAAAATAATGGTGGCCACACAAAATATTGACACTTTGGGACCAATTTGGCCATTGTCACTTAGGAGTGTACTCACTTTTGTTGCCAGCGGTTTAGACAGTAATTGCTGTGTGTTGAGTTATTTTGAGGGGACAGCAAATTTACACTGTTATACAAGCTGTACACTCACTACTTTACATTGTAGCAAAGTGTCATTTCTTCAGTGATGTCACATGAAAAGATATAATAAAATATTTTTAAAAATGTGAAGGGTGTACTCACTTTTGTGAGACACTGTATATCACTGGGATCAGTAGCCACAGGAGTAGGACAGCTGAGCACTGGGACTTCTTTTTGCTACACAATCAAAGGAGCCCACGGTCCCTGCAAAGGGCATTTGCTATGGTCTGATTATGCTTTTGTCAGACCGTCCTTACAGTGACAGCTGCTCCTGGGAGTTGTTGTTCTACAAGCAAGATTGTACTGGAGGTAGAAGGAGAAGTGTATACTGTATATACTGGATGTATGTAGTTTGTGCCCCTGAAGAGTTCTGAGTTTGATCAAGTTGGCATCCCATAATACCCTTAGCCCTATCCAAGCATAATTCCCTTCATAAAATACAAAAACAAAGTTGCAAGGACTGTTTTCTGACTACAATGTGCTTGGAAAATGTGTTTGCCTGACTGTGCAGGGTGGGAGATATTTTTTTTATTTAAAGATATTTTTATTGATTATAAAGACATACAAACAAAAACCAGCAGCCATCGTTCGGGCAACATGCCCGACAATTAAGTACAAACTATTGGCGACTTGTACATGGTCAACAGAAACTGTTCCAGTTACAACTTTCAATAAATGACATTCGGGTATATCTCTAAGTGGTCATATTAGAGTACATTGGGTATATAACATTGTATATTTCTATTTACGACAGGTCAGGCGGGTCAATGCCCACCTGGGGTCTGTTAAGTGGCATTGCTCCCTAAGGTGAGGCGGGACATAATGTAAGAGGGCTGGCCAGCCATCCGCCCCAAATCTTATGAAATCCTTTACTCCGTTTTCGGAGCTCAAAGGTGATCCTGTATAGGGGTAGGGTGGGAGATATTTAATTCACCAGCGGCTCCTGAGGGGGTAGCGCTACATGCCCTAAAGCAGGGCTCTCCAAGCTATGGCCCTCCAGTTCAGGAACTACAATTCCTATAATGCCTAGTCATACCTGTGAATGTCAGAGTTTACAATGCCTCATGGGACATTTAGTTTGGCAACAGCTGGAGGGCCATAGCTTGGAGATCCCTGCCCTAAAGTATAAAACAATATACACTTATAATATGAAGATGCAGCTAAATGAAGAGTCAGCTTGGCCATCCAAGGAATGTCCAGTCCTCGAGAAAGTGAGAGTTAGGGTTGTTGGAGCTCAATTGTCAATATCTATTCATAGTGAAAATTCTGTAGCCAAAGAGGGGAAAGTCTGCTATGCATACCAAATGCTGCCAAAGTACTTAGAAAAACCATTCAATGAAAAATATGTGTAGTTAGGTACCATGACTCTAGTATCTGGGATGATCGTCCCTCTTAGACCAATCACATAGCACAATAGTGCAGCACTTTCTGAATGGTCTTGCAGCCTCCTGGGATATATGATGTGTCCCAGGAGGCTGTGGGACAGGAGGGGGCAGGGCAAAGTGTGCCATTCTCCCCTAGGCTTGGATTACCGAAGTGGGAGCGGGTACCAATAAAAATCATTACTCGCCCCCCTCCCCCAAAACAATCTGTAACTCTGTTCGCTCAGAAGGGAGAGAACTAGTGGGAATTCAATTTTTTGAGTGAAGTTTCATTTTAATATTAAAAAAATATTGGATGAACCAATAAGACAAGATATTCTTGTCATGACAACCATATCCAGGTTCACAGATCGTATACCTGCAGTTCGTAAAAGACTATAAAAACCTGTGGACAGGTCATCCTGCAGACACCAAATATAATAATACAACATAACTATAACAGCATTCTGATATATAATAATTTAACTGCCTATTTACATTGGAAAATCTAAGACGGCACTTTCTGTTTCTGGTGGAAAGTACAAGTCAAGAGATTTAAGTAATGTTTGTTATAGTCATAAAGAGTGTAATGTATATTATAATAGCAAAGAGCTTTACAGAATGTTCACTTTGATCCGGGTTCTTTCCATTTCCTACTCATTAACAGTAGAGTTAGACTGCCGAGTGCTCAGTTAAGTGTTACATTTGTCGCCATCTTTCTGATGACTTTGTAGTCTGGTAGAATGCATTCTTCAGGAAAATATCATATTAAGAGGAAAAATGTGTTATATGCATAAGTATATATATATATATATTTATATATATATCAAGTGTGTGGCCATTCCTTTGACTGGTGATTAAGATTATAAAAGAATATTATAGAAATATAATCACTTCATGTGGCAGAGAAGGTGAAGGGGACAGAAACAGATAGTAAAGAGCAATAATAATGGCAAAAGTTCAGTATCCAGGAGCAACCAGAAAAAGATGTCATTATGCACCAGAAGCCAAAATCTGATTGGTTGCTATGGGTGTCCTTCTTTTACATAACTATGATGCTATTTTTACAATAAAAACTTATTGTACTATTAAAAACAGAACTCCAGCCAAATATAACAAGATAAAAAAATGAATAGTCCATTAAAAGATGAAATAAACTGCAGTGTATTCTTTCTGCCACTAGATGTCCTCAGTCTGGCGGCCAACATCATTTAACCTACTTTCTCTGAACCCAAGTCATCTTGGACCTATTGCAACCTGTGGCTGGTCAGAAAGGAGAAACAGCACAGTGTTGAATTTATCCGTCTGTCACTCCTATCAGAATGCACCTTGCCAGCACATGACATTGACGGTCTCCTTATTCTTCCTCTTGTACTTCAGGCCTCCTGTACAGGTGCTGTAAGAGGCTGATATCGGGTCAAATTCAGATATTTACTTTGCTTGGATTTAAAAAAATACATTTAAGGCTGAATTTCAGGTATGGATATTTTTTGCATAGTTACAGTTATATAAGAATGTATGATCCTTACCTGGCCATTCCTGTGGAAGCTGGAAATTACTGCAGTAGACATTGATACTAAAGTGATTGCTGCTAGCTTTCATGTCCTGTGACAGGCCACTGCCCTGCTGCTATGTAAATACAGGAGGTCGCTCGTTCCGCATGGGTGGCATTCAGAGAAGACTTTGTATTTTCTCAATTAATGCAAAGTGTTCTCTGATTGGGCATGGTGGAGAGGCAGGGAGGTGAGGTCAGGATCTTGGGGAATTGCCTAAAGGAGATTGGGACAGGAAAGGGACCAAAGCACTGGGATCTGATAGGAGCTGCAGCCCTTGCAACCATGGCGGTCAAGGAGTAGAGCAGAAGCTGGACTTCTTCTGGCATGTAAAGAAAATGATTTGCAGGACATAGAAGTATGTCTACATGACAGCAAGGTTGAGAATGAAGGGAACCCTTCCCAGTTGGGTTTTAATGTAACAAGATAAGATCTTGTGTGGACCAATAAGAATTCACCTTTTACTGATCAATTGACTGACATATTGACTACAGTAAAGTAGAGCTGCACGATTCTGGATAAAATGAGAATCACATTTTTTTGCTTAGAATAAAGATCACGATTCTTGCGGTGTAACATCATCTTTCACATTATAAAAAAAAAATTAGGCTAACTTTACGGTTTAGTTTTTTGTTAATTCATTAAAGTGTATTACCCCCCCCCCCCCCAAAAAAAAAACAAATGCATTTGAAAGACTACTGAGCAAATACAGTGTGACATAAAATCCTGCAGCAACCACCATTTTATTCTCTAGGGTAAAAAAAATAGAATGATTGGGGGTTCTAAGTAATTTTCTAGCATAAATGACTGATTTTAACATGTAATCAACACATGTCAGAAAAATGTTCAGTCTGTGGTTAAACTGACCTCATTTGCAGACCGAAGTTCATTCTTTTGATTTAAAATAACAAATGCTACAATGTTTCTCTTGATATCCGCCTAAGTAAGGTTGTGATAAAGTTGGCAGGCTGCCTGTTCGGTTTTTTTTTTGTTTGTTTGTTTTTTTGACTGCTGTCAGCTGTGAGCAGAGAACGGCTCTGCATTGAATCGTGGAAATGCTGTATTAAGTGAGGGGGTTGAATTGCGATCTCGATTTTTTTAACGATAAATTGTGCAGCTCTACAATAAAGTAAACGTGTTTTGTTTAGGCTGGTAGCACATCTTTCTGTTTCAATGCATTTTTTTCATTGCTGTGTTTTCCATTGAAATCAATTGAAATGCAACAAAACTTTGCAAATAATTGCATGCTTATATGCATTGACGTGCAGCATGGAGCACATTAAGTGTGGTTTAACCACTTGACCTCTGGAAGATTTACCTCCCTCCCTTCATGTCCAGGCCATTTTTTGAGAAACTGTACTGTGTTACTTTAACTGTCAATTGCACGGTCATGAATATAATTTATGTACATTTTTTCCCACAAATAGAGCTTTCTTTTGCTGGTATTTGATCACCACTGCGTTTTCGTTTTTTTATTTTGTGCTATAAACAAAAACCATCAATTTTGAAAAACAAAACAATATTTTTTACTTTCTGCTATAAAACACATCCAATAAAAAAACTGAAAAAAAAAACAAATTTCTTCACAAATTTAGGCCAATATGTATTCTGCTACATGGTTTTGGTAAAAAATCCCAATAAGCGTATATTGATTGGTTTATGCAAACTTTATAACGTCTACAAACTATGGTATAGATACTGGAATTTTTATACATTTATTTTTTTATACTAGTAATGGCAGTGATCAGCGAGTTATAGCGGGACTGCTATATTGCCGCGGACAATCAGACACTAACACTTTTGACATTTTGCAGGAACCAGTGACACTAATGCAGTGATCAGTGCTAAAAATATGCACTGTCACTGTACTAATGACACTGGCTGGGAAGGGGTTAAACATCTAGGGCAATCAAAGGGTTAAATGTGTACCTAGCCAGTGTTTGTATTTACTATGTGTGCTGCTTCTTTTACTAGGGGAATAGTCCCTGCTTTCCCTTCCCCCCTGTCAGAACGGAGATCTGCCTTGTTTACAAATCCCTGTTCTGTGTTGATTACGGACGATCGGTGGGTGACGGAGGACATCCAGTGCCCACCACCTGCAGATCGGCTTCTTTTGTGAATATTTACGCAGGTACCCCCCTGCAGGTGGAAGTGTGGGATGACGTATATATACATGATCCGGTGCACAGCTGTTGCCCAGTAGCAGTAAAACTGCTATAGGGCAGTCAGCAAGTGGTTAAAGCATGTCACAATACCCAGTCATGTGCTAGCAAAAGTCTTTTTTTTTTTTAATTTCCCACATGTTTAATAATTTAAATTGATGTCCGCCAGCCACTCGTGATCGTTCCCTGCAGTGACAGAATGGGGATCTGCCTGGGTAAACCAGGCAGATCCCCGTTCTGACAGGGGAGATCACCCAGATCCTGTCTTTCTGCTATGCAGGAAGACGGATCTGTATCTTTCCCCAGTCACACAGTCCCCCATACAACCCATTCAACCCCTTGTTCGCCCGGATGTTAACCCCTTTCCTGACAATGTCATTAGTACAATAACAGTGCACATTTTTAGCATTGATTACTGTAATAATGTCACTGGTTCCCAAAAAAGTCAATTAGGTGTCCGATCTGTCCGCCGCAATGTCGCAGTCCCGCTAAAATCACTGATCGCCGACATTACGAGTAAAAAAAAATCAAAAAATAGAAAATGGCATAAATCTATCCCGTTAACTTTTGCGCTAACCAAACAAGAAACGCTAATTGTGTTTTTTTATTTTTAACCAAAAATATGTAGAAGGATATATATCGGCCTAAACTGATGAAGAAATACATTTTTTTGTTTTTGTGCAAAAAATAAAAACTGCAGAGGTGATCAAATACCACCAAAAGAAAGCTTTATTTGTGGGGAAAAAAGGACGTCAATTGTTTTGGTACAAAGACACACGACTGCGCAATTGTCAGTTAAAGCGACGCAGTGCCGCATCGCAAAACATGGCCTGGTCATTAAGGGGGAAATCCCTTCGCTCCTTAAGTGGTTAAAGTTAGTATAGGTTTCTCTTATTCACTAACATTCAGGGTCCATGCACAATGGACCTTAAAAATTTCTGCTTCTAAAGGATGTTTGCTTTTTATTTTTGCCCTGCCTGTAGAAGCAGCAAAATGTCATCCTATGTATCCATGCACATTAGGGCGTTTAGGGGCATATTTCAAGAGCAAAGTTTAGAGGCAGAAAAAAAAACATTACAAGTGCGTTTTTTTGAGGGGAGTTTTCAGGCAGAAAAAGCAAGGAGCATTCAGCATTTTCAAGTGTACATTGATTATATTGAAAAATGAGCAGAGCAGAAAGTTTTGGAAAAAAATGTTTATAAAAGCAAATGCCCATAAAATCTCCTAAACTCTTGTGCAATATGAGCTACTAAAACATTTTTTCTGCCAGAGGTTCTGGCATTTCTTTCAGCACATATTGTTCATGGACCCTCACTTTGCAAAAGTTTGGTCCCTATTAATGGAGGTAATATTTCTCTTATTAGAATAAAGGACATAGGTTGGTGGATGGTGAAGGTCATTTTACAGAGGCAGTCATTGATGTAACACCTTATTGTGCGTTCTGGAATGGGCCAGGTGCCATATGACCACCTGATGGAGTTTCCTCTATCCTGGAGGGAACATAGAAGAATGTTGTTCCAAAACTTTTGTTTCCCAACATTTGTTAGATTTTTGAGTTGTTAGTGGAATCAAATTGATGTCCATTTTAGGTTGTAGTGATGAGAAAATTCAAAGTAGAATATAAAATTTTCTCAACTGAAATAATTTCTAACAGTGGATATTTTTTTTTATCAAGGTATTACATTCATTTCAAAATTGAATGTTAATTTGCACCTTTGTGATCTCCTGACAAAGAGATACACATTATATTGCCAAAAGTATTGGAACACGTGCCTTTACACACACATGAACTTTAATGGCATCCCAGTCTTAGTCTGTAGGGTTCAATATTGAGTTGGTCCACCCTTTGCAGCTATAACAGCTTCAGCTCTTCTGGGAAGGCTGTCCACAAGGTTTAGGAATGTTTGACCATGCTTCCAGAAGTGTATTTGTGAGGTTAGGCACTGATGTTGGACCAGAAAGTCTAGCTCATAGTCTCCGCTCTAATTCATCCCAAAGGTGTTCTATTGGGTTTAGGTCAGGACCCTGCACAGGCCAGTCAAGTTCTTCCACCCCAAACTCACTCATCCATGTCTTTATGGACCTTGCTTTGTGTACTGGTCCAAATCATTTGATGAAGGGGGGGTTATGATGTGGGGTTGTTTTCAGGGGTTGGCCTTGGCCCCTTAGTTCCAGTGAAGGGAACTCTTAAGGCGTCAGCATACCAAAACAATTTAGATAATATCATGCTTCCAACTTTGTGGGAACAGTTTGGGGATGGCCCCTTCCTGTTCCAACATGACTGCGCACCAGTTCACAAAGCAAAGTACATAAAGAAATGGATGAGCGAGTTTGGGGTGGAGGAACTTGACTGGCCTGCACAGAGTCCTGACCTTAACCTGATAAAACACCTTTGGGATGAATTAGAGCAGAGAGTGCAAGTCAGGCCTTCTCATCCAACATCAGTGGCTGACCTCACAAATGCACTTCAGGATGAATGGTCAAAAATTCCCATAGACACACTCCTAAACCTTGTGGACAGCCTTCCCAGAAGAGTTGAAGCTGTTATAGCTGCAAAGGGTGGGTCAACTCAATATTGAACCCTGCGGACTCAGACTGGGATGCCATTAAAGTTCATGTGAGTGTAAAGGCAGGCGTCCCAATACTTTTGGTAAAATGCTGTACAAACACTCCATGTTTGCCCATTTATTGAATGCAGCCAATGCCTGTATATCGGCACTGTGGAAGCAAGAGCCCCTCCAGCACTCTCAATGTTGCTGGGTAAGGTGGCAGAGATCCACTTTATGGAAAGTATCACTGCTGCCCTCAAGGGCAAAGAAGGAAAATTTGGAAAGCAGTGGTTCTACAAGTCCCTGTATATCTGTTCTGAGGAATATGACTGGGTCCTTGCAGCAGAGGGATAGGGTCTCATTTCCACACAATATTTCCCCTCCCTCTACCCTCCTCCCAAACACCCCCCCCCCCATTTTTTTCTCTCCTCTCACTTTCTCTCACTCTTTTTTATTCTCTTAATTTCTCTTCCTGCTATAGCTCATTATTTTTCCTCTTAGTGGTCCCAGATATGGGGTTCTACTTCACATTGGTTCATGCTGCTTTTCTGGGGATACACTTGTTTTTTTTGGCATCCATTGTGGAATTGCCTTATGCCTGGCATTTAGTAACCCTTGTGACGTTATGCGAGGCGCTATAATGGACGGTCGATACTTGTCGCCTAGCATGCGATCACTTTGAGGTGATCGCGGGTTTTGCCAGCCACCGTGGCAGAGTTGGTTCCGGCCCGGACTTTCTGGTCCACTCAAACCCCTCTCCAGCTGTATTTAATGACCAGGAAGAGAGCAGAGGAGAGCTCTATCCTGGATCTCAGAGGGAGAAAGCTGAGAGAGCTCTGTGTGATAATTTGGACTCAAAGATCAAGGTGTGCTCTGTGCTTATGTTTTGTGGGTGTAGGGGACAGCCCCACACTGTATAGAGAGGAACCCGATTGTTTAGTTTAGTGTTAGTTTAGTTTTTGTTTTGTGTTTTTGTTTTGTGTTTTGACCTTGCAAACCTGTGATAATAGACCTGGCAAGCCGCCAGATTTTAAAGAAACTGACCTCCATGCTGAATATTTTACTCTGAAAAGTGATCCCCACAAGCTAATCTCCTACAACCTATAACTTGTGCACTGCACTGCCTGTGCAAAACTTTAAAGAATTAAAAAAAATTGAATGTTGAAATGCAAACAAAATTTTGAAGTACTTTCAAACAATGTTTGCCAAGTAATTTAATGTATGGATGAGAATTTCTGTACAAACAATCAAACATCTACTAGTGTATGGGAAGCTTTAGAGATTCTCTATGTAATGGCTCTTATAGAAGGACTGATAGATGCATCAGCTGGAGTCGAGTAACACAGTGTCTCATCTGTGGATTAAGATGTTCTGTTCTGCACTTAACAGAGTTTTATTAAAAAGTTCCCAAGCATAAAGTATGTGCACCTTATCCCCAGTGGCAATATCAACGATGGTGGAAGTGAATGCTGGTGAAGGGATGGAAGTTGGCTGGGGTTGGATTGAAGTTGGAAGTAACTGTCATCTTCATAGGCTTGTCCTTCAAGACCATTGTTTTTGTAGAGCTCCTCTTCCCATCTGCGGAGGGTATCTGCCTCTGCTAATGACACCACTGGCTAGGCTGCTTTAGCTTACAAAGCTCGCACCTCTACTGCAAGCATTCATTTCACAATGTTTGAATGAATAGATTGCTTGGAGCTGTTTTGTAAGCCTAACATTTAAAGCACCGAACTTCTACACATGCCGAGTCCACATTTTCAAACAGTCCTCCTGGGCTTTAAGAACCTTTTCAACCTCAGCGATTGCGCCTTATATTAAATATTCAACATTTATTCCTGCTGCAGGTGGAAACTATTTGACATCTGCAAACGTTTGAGTCTCAATGCAGCAGCTAATAAAGTTTCTGCAGATACTTTCTTGTCATATTTTGCAGGTAAGCCGCCACAATGGCAGCTGTAATCTGTCACATCGTTGTCTAAGGTTCTATGCTAAAATGCAAATGTCCTTAATGTAGAAATAATGGAGAACAGACTGAGACCAGCAAAAGGTTAACTATTTGATATTAATGCTACCATTAGGCTCCAGATGAATATAATTTATGATATAATGATGATTCATGAGATTCTCATCTAACAGACATCCTAATCTGTTGCAATTGTTCACTTTCGTCTTTTTCTTATGGAGCTGCATACTTTGTTACTTCCTGAGCTTGGACGGGGAAGAAACATTCACATCTAAGAAATATATTTTGTCTGATCTCATTCCTGTATTATTTCAATCTGTGCATGATTCATGTAGCATGTGAATAACCTTGATGCAGTGCAGGTGCTGATAATTCTGATAATCCAGTTGAGCTGTTCTTTAACCCACTGCCCAGATATAACACAAGAGATGAGGCAAAGGTTGAATGGCTGGGGTGAAGGAAAGGTGCTCATAAGAGCGGAGTTTCCTTTGGCCTGTATTGGAAGTTTTTTTCCTTGGATGTTTCCCTGTTTTTGGTTAGTTACAATATAATTTGGAATAGTAGTGACCTTTGCCCCTCTCCTTACTCTTGCATTGGCCTCCAAGACTGGGGAACCAAGTCCTGTGTAAACTCCAAACTGACTTGTCAGAGTGTACACAGGGATATGAACTCATTGCCCTGTCTCATGGAACAGTACTGAACCAAAGAAGAGGCATCTAGTACTGTCATATGGAAGAGGGCTGGGTATTTCAATTCTCACTTCATATGACTCAATGGAGCAGCATGGGAGTGAGGAAGAATGACTGCTAGGGATGGGGAAGTTACAGCCAAGGAAGCTGCCATCTTAGCCTCTGTTTGATCAACAGTTGCCATGGTGTTGCACATGTGATCAGCTTTGACACCAACCATTTGATGGCTTGACAGCAGCTAATCACATTACTATCTGCAACAGGTATTGTATCCTTCAAAGTATGTCAGCAGCAGGGAGAGTCATTGGTTGTTATGGAGCCGGCACTCCACTGACAGCAGAATGTAAACAAAAGTGACAAAAATTAAACAAAAAAAGGTGTGAGGTCCCCCCATCCATACCAGACCCTCATGATCTGGTATGGATGGGGGCCTCACACCAAAAAGAAAAAAAATGAATGGGGTCCCCCTAAAATCCATGCCAGACCCTTATCCAAGCATGCAGCCTAGCAGGCCAGGAAAGGTGGGGGGGCATTGTCCAACCCCCAAACTATACCAGGCCACATGCCCTCAACATGGGGGGGTACTTTGCCGAGGTAAAGCCTCCCCATAATCCTGGCCCAGCGGTTGTGGGAGTGCAGGGGGTGACTTGTCTTTCACAGAGGGGCCACCAGATCCTGGCCCACCCCCATGTAAATGAGCATTGGGTGCATAGTACCCCAACTTATTCTCCAAGAAAAGTCAAGTAAAATAAAGTCCTTTGTTAAAAAAGTCCCCCCGATGTACATGCATTGTCAAGTTGTCCAGCAATGTAGGTCACAATGAATGACATCTGCCAACCCACAGGAAAAAACCCACCACGTACCCGATGTCATGAGTGGGATGATATGGCATGAGTGGGATCACCCGGTGCCAGTGATGTCATGGGGGCAGGGTCTCTCAGTCACATCACTGAGTAACCCTGCCCCTTTGTTTACTTTAGCTGCAGAGGGAAGCAAATCTGTCATTTAGCCCCGCTGCTGACGTAAACAAAGTTAAGATAATTTGTGGATGGGAGAGAGTCTAATAAATCATATTCAATCATATCAATAGGATTACAAACAATGTAATCAATGAAAGAACAATTCTCCATGAAGGAAGAGGAAGGATAAGGGTGTGTCCCTGTCAGACCATCTTTACTGTTGTTCTGCCTGAAGACCTAAAGCTGTTAACCACTGCAATGGCAGAAGACAGGAAAAGAACAAACATTCCTGCAGCAAAGATTTCTCCAGGAGCTATCTGCCTGGACAAACTGTATTACAAATAATTAATGTGACTAAAGCTGTAGGGATTTTTTTATGCTAAACTTCAGATTCAAGCCTTTCCTGAAAGTCGGTATCTGAGGGGTGGCTATGGGAAAATATCTCATTCTTGCATCAAGCCATCAAAGCAAATACTCTATACCGAAAGGTCTGAATTAGTTTCCTGAAAGTGTCAAACTCCACACTTAGCCATTGATATATTAAGCAGTGGTGGCTGGTGCTAAATATTTTTTTTTTTTGGGGGGGGTGGCAAAATATTGCCAGCCTCCCAGGACAATCAGCGCAAGCAAACCCCCCCCCCCCCCCCGTGGGAGAAGAACAACGGACGTTTGATGCAAACACCCCCCGTGGGAAAGGAATGGTGGACAGGGGAAGGGGCCGATCGCCGCAAGCACCAGACCTTAGGTGGTAGGGGGAATGAAGAGCTAAAGAGCCGGCCCATTCTTCTCTTCATTCTCCCCTGGGCTGAACAGGAAGTGGCCTGAGACACGATTGGCCAGTGTGTCCTGAGACACGATTGGGAGTCCTAAGAATCCCTGGCCAATTGGGTCTCAGGAGCTGCTTCCTAATTGGCCAGGAAGAAAATCAGGAAGACAATAGGGAATATTAATTTGCTATTGTCACACAAGTGGGTGTGCTCTGGTAGTGCCTCTGGCTCTAATCACGTGCTTCTAAAAAAAAACAAAAAAACAAAAAAACCCAGTGGAATCCATGCGCCTGACACCCCGCATGTAGATTAGGGGGCCGGATGCATGGATAGGGGGGCGGCGCCCCTGTGCGCCACATTACGGGCCGCCACCGATATTCAGTACCTTATGGCTTTAGCTCTCTTAGCTGGCCAATGATACATGGAAAACTTTGTGACTGGGAGGGTCAAAACAAGCTTGTTTTAAATGTAAATAGTGGCCAGTCTGCAAATTTTAGAGGTGAATCAGACAACAGCCACCAAATCACCACATAGGCCAACCCCTAGTCTCCTGTTCCCAGGAGGATTCATAGCTTGCACAGCCAGGACGGCAAACACGACTTTGTGTTCTTCAGCAGAGATCTATGGCCATATGCCTAGGCATTTGGTCAGGTGACCAACGCAGCAAGCATCCCTGAGCAGTGTGCTATACAGGGAAGGTTGGCAGTTCAGATCTTCTATTACTATTTATCTATTACAGTTAAATTAGCATAGCCAGGAAATTTAGGAATAGCTCCACTATAGATTTAATTAGTCTCCTTGGTTCATTTTTTTATTTTCAAGTCTATTGTCTGGGCCCCAAATGAAATCAAACAGTGAGTTTAATAATACAACATTTGGGTAAAAGTCCATTTTAAATTGTAACTCTTGTTTTGCAAAAATATGCAGTAATTGGTATTGTAATGTAGGGCTATTAAAACAAAACTCTAGGCAGATATAAAAAATACCAATGCAGGCAGTTCTGCATTTACAAGAGAACAGAACTACAATATAGGCAGATATAAAAGGCCTAGGATTATGCAGCTCTGTAATCACTAATACATCATTAAATGTATTTTTTTAACCACTTGCCGACAGCGTAACGACTAAGTGGCGACAGTGTGGCTCTGCTCCCCAAATCGCTGCTTATAGTCGGCACTCGCAGGCACGACGCTAGGGGGCGAGCGTGCGCCGCAGGTTGGGCGGACTCAATGTCCGCCGGCGACCTGCGATCACCTGTGACAGATGTAAACACGGCGATTCCCTGTTCTGACAGGCGGCATGTCAGATCTACCGATCCCTGTATTCGGGATCAGTTAGATCTCTGGTGCCCCCATACAGTTACAACACACACAGGGAACACAGTTAACCTCTTCCCTGCCAATGACATTTATACAGTAATCAGAGGATATTTAAATTTCTGATCGCTGTATACATGTCACTGGACCCAACAAAGTGTCAAAAATATCTAACGTGTCCACCCCAATATCACAGTCCTGATAAAAATCGCAGATCGCTGCCATTACTAGTAAAAAAAAAAAAAAAATTGTAAAAACGCCAGAAATTCTCATGGTTTGTAAACGCGGAAACTTTTGCGCAAACCAATCAATAAACGCCAATTGCGATTTTTTTTTTTTTTTTTACCAAAAACATGAGGAAGAATATAAATCTGCCAAAACCGATGAATACATTTGTTGTTCTATATATTTTTTTTATGGATATGTATTTTAGCAAAAAGTAAGAAATATTGTTTTTTTTTTCAAAATCGTCGCTCTTTTTTTGTTTATAGCGGTGATCAGAAATGACGCAGAGGTGATCAAATACCACCAAAAGAAAGCTCTATTTGTGGGAAAAAAAGGACGCAAATTTTGTTTGGGTACAAGGTCACACGACCACGCAATTGTCAGTTAAAGCGACGCAGTGCCGAATCGCAAAAAGTGCTCTGGTCCTAAGGTGGGAAATCCTTCTGGGGCTCAAGTGGTTAATACAAGTATTTGCCTTAATTTAACCTAGTATAAGGCTCCTGCAGTCCCTGTACAGCAGGGCTGAAGTGTAAGAGGAGGCAGCAAGGAGCCAATCAGTTGGCTGGTAAGGAGCAAGCGGTATGACAGATGAGCTCAGCACTGCACTGCTTCTCTTTGCACTATCCAGTCAGGCTGGGGATGAGTCCAGGACAACCTGGGCTCAAGAAGTGGGTTAATGCTGGCCATCAGACTGAGAGCATTTAGCAGCAGAAAAAAGTAGATGGGAAATGACCAGATTAGAAATGAATATGGCAGCATTTTTGGACTGGATGGCTAGTTTGTACTGTTTGTATTAAATGCAGCTCATGGAAATATCTGGATTTGACTTGATTTTAGCCCCTTATAATTCACCATACAGCAGTGCTCAGACTAGGAGAGGGAGGGGAGGGGCAGGGCAGCACTAGGAGCCAATCCGGTGTTTTGCATTCACATCTATTTTCAAGGAACATGGTGACAACTGTAAAAAGCAGAGGAATGACATCATTAGTCTGTTATTGGCCCATCTCTGTCCAGATGTAGGGAAGCATTGCTTAAAGGGGTTGTAAGGGCAGAAGGTTTTTTAATCTTAATGCATTCTATGCATTAGGATAAAAAAGCCTTCTGTGTGCAGCAACTCCCCCATACTTATCTGAGCCCATCTAGATCCAGCGATGTTGCACGGAAGACTCGGCTGCCTGGGACTCCCCTCCTCCCCGCCATTGGCTCCCGCTGCTGTCAATCAAAGTCAGTCAGCCAATGAGGTGAGAAAAGGGGCGAACTGGGTCGTGGCTCTGTGAATGAATAGATACAGAGAGCTGTGACTCAGCTTGGGTGCCCCCATAGCAAGCTGCTTGCTGTGGGGACACTCATCAGGAGGGAGGGGCCAGGAGCATCGAAGAGGGACCCCAGAAGAGGAGGATCTGGGCTGCTCTGTGCAAATCCACTACACAGGCCAGGTAAGTATAACATGTTTGTTATTTTTTTACTCAAAAAAATCTGACTTTACAATCACTTTAACTTTAGTATAAAGTCTGGACAACAAGCTGGTTGTTTGTCTCGCAGAACTTAGAACTGGAAATATAAATCCTTTGGCGTGTTATATGGCTCCCATATATGTATTTCCATGGTGTATTCAGTGGTTTGCATGGATTCTAATGTTAACATCCCTTTTAATTCTGCAGCCATTCTTAATTTATTGGAACTACCAAGTGTATTTCAAGGTTTTGTAATCAGTTCCTGTGCTGTAAAGAACAGATTGAAGACAGATTTCCCTAAGTCCTCATTCCCCTGCTCTTGTAATTGGCTTACGTCCTCATTCAAAACCGCGCAAGGAGCTTGAGAACAGTTTCCATGCAACCCATTGTGAGGTATGAATTTCTGGACAGGCTTTTAAACCAATTAATGTCAAACATATTCTGATGCACCAGAGGACTTATTCATATTGGAGGCTGTTTATTACAGCTGAAAACTCAGGAAATAGACAAATAAAAAGGTATTTTAAATAGCTCCTTTCTCACCAATACTCTCTGGTACATTTGTATAAAAAGTCATTAGACTCCATCGTAGCCTTCCTGAACCTTTTTTTTACCCAGAAGAACCCCGGAATATTTTTCAGATATCAAGTAATCCCTGCTAAACAATACTATTATCTACAGCTCTCAGTGCATTAGCATGATCAGTAAAGCCTCGTACACACGGGAGGACGATCGTACGTACGATCGTCTCAAATCGTATGTTGGATAATGTAACTTGCATACTGACTGCACTACACGATCGTACGACCACAGAAAGAACGATCAGGTGCATGTAATTAGCATCCAGCCTTTCCTGACTTCTGAGCATGCGTGTTTTGCACAATACAACTTGTTGTACCAACTGCTCTGTACACACGATACAACGGTCGTATGACCGCTTGTTGGTACGACCAAGTTTTCTAGTCTGCTCATACAACTCCCCTTGTACGACCGTCGTATGTCGGCTGTTCTAATCGCGCATACGAATGATTGATTTCGCATACAACGGTCGTTCATACGACCTGTTCTATACGATCGTCGCCCCGTGTGTACGAGGCTTAAGTTGTAGAAAGTGTTAATTAAAATAAGAAATGTGGCACACCTAGAATATCTGGATGGATATGTTGCTCAAATATTTTCAGTAATAATCACAAAATGTAACAATAATAACTTCCTGTAAATAAATGCAGACTGTACAGAGTACTCTTAATAGGAAACAGACCCATTTACACTGCTAATGATCACTTTAGATCAGGGCCCAGTAATTAATTTGCTTGGTTTTACTTCCATGCTGTCCATTTATTTCCTTATTTGAAGTTATTTTTTTTCTGTGACCTTTTAAAATTAATAATGCTGAAAAAAAAAAATCAAAAGTGGGACAAGTAATTTTTAAGCTGATTGTAGGGAGTACAAATGTAGACACATTGATTTGTAAAGGAGCTGTAATAGCAGTGATCTCTATCAGTCCAGTCTTTGACTGTCTCCTAAAGCAGTGGTTCTCAACCCTGTCCTCAAGTACCCCCAAACAGGTCATGTTTTGGGAATTTCTCTTAGATAAAATAGCTGTACAAAATACCAAGCCATTGACTCTGATTTAAAGCACCTGTGCAAGATAAAGGAAAACCTGCAAGCATGGCCTGTTGGGGGTACTTGAGGACAGGGTTGAGAACCACTGTCCTAAAGAATGACCCAGTCTCCAACAGCTCCTATAGAGCAATTTCTTCGGATCATGTCTTCTGTATTGGACAGCTTTTTGTAGAACATTTACAAAATCTAATACGTGGCTCTTTGATAATGTTAGGGGTCTTAGGCTGGATTCAAACCATAGCGGTGCGAATTCCAGTCTGTTTCCCTGTGAGAAGGACCGCTCACCGTTCGGCGGCTCCTGTCCGCTCCCACAGTGCAGGTGCCGCAAGCAGGCGAAAAGATCCCTGTTCAATGCAGAACACATCTGTGTGTCAGATGCGTTCTCATTGAACATAATGGGCTGGGAATTCACCCCACATTGCACAGAAAACGCACACGTTTTCTGTGTAATGCGGAGTGCAAATGCACCGCACCTATGTGAACCGGACACATTGAAAACAATGTGTTTCTCAAGTGTCCTGCGAATTGGATGTGGTGTAAGCCACATCCAATTCACATAGGTGTGAGCCCAGCCTAAGTTAAGGCCCTTTAAATCAAGAGAATTGACTGCTACTGGTTTAATCAATTATTAATTTTTCAGTGTTTACATAGCACTTTTTCTGTACTAGCTCTAGAGTGCATGGAGACTTCCATCTACTGTAACTCCATGACATAGGTTTCCCCTTCATTACAGTTTCTTGAAAGTGCAGTGATTGATGGTACCCCATGCAAAACCCTTATGGATGAGCTGCACACAGCATATCAAACAGAATAAAACACAATCTATATATGTACAATTAATGCAAAAAAATAAAGTGTTTATACGCCAAGAGGTGTGTGACTGGGGCTTTAAAGGATTTTATGTCGAGTACACAAATCATATATTCTCTCTCATTCATTTAGGGACACATGAAGTCATATACTGTCTTTATGTCCAAAAGGAGTCCAATTGAGGGGTGAGCAACAGCAATACAACAGGCCCAATGAAAAATTAACAAGGGATAGTCTGCACCTCAAGGCCTGAATATGACACTGGATGAGGCTGAACCCTGCATAACATAGGAACCTGGCAACAGCACACAATGACAGCTTTCTGGCATGTTAGCTCTTGTGGGTTCAGACTCTTGCCGGAACATACCTGAGCTCATCCCTGCCCTAAACTAATATGAAAATGCTTACTATCAGAGAATAATTCCAGACTGAGGAAGCACTAAGCCATGGATCAAGCAGAAATGATCAATCAGAACCCACCAAAACAAGTGGGACAAATAAAATTCCCATGTAGGAAACAAACCCACAACCTGGTGTGGTCAACAAGGAACGGGGTCAGGCCCCTACTACAAACAGTAAGAGAGAGAATGAAGGAAGGTCCTAGAATGGGACAGACCAGCTAGTCTAAATAGGAAGGCCCTGAGCCTTACCGGACCCCAGAGGATCAAAAACGGCAAACTCTTTATCTATAGAGGTTGTTAAGACAGACAGCTGTCTCCTTAGAAGAGACTAGCCAGGGCAGAGTCACAGCACTGGACATAACCACCCTCTGAACATAGAGAATCCTGGTCTCAATTCCACAAAGTGAAAGAGAAGTACAGAATAATGGTAGACAGGAGGTTAGTAAATGTAAAGAGGAAAAGATCGCTGCTACTCCCGAACAGCCCTGGTGAATAAACGATAAATCATAGTGGGCCGAATCATAGAGGGTGGGGCAAAATGCATCTAGGTGTGCGGTTTGGAGAAGACATGTAGGCTCCAATTGTCTTATACCTAGAGGGGTGATCTTATACAATTATTTAATATTAGGATTATACTGATGTCCCCCCTCCAACTTTCACTCTGTTGGACAGGTGATTCAGTATTTCTGTGTGTAGTGTTTTGATCCCTGATTCTCCCTGTGATGACATAATCCTTATACTGAGAGTATTCTCATCATAAACACACAGTACACAGATGACTCAGTCACCTGTTCTTACAAGTTGGGGTATTTGGGCTCTTTATGTGCTGCATCTTTTAATATGAAATAACAATGTTGTTATTTGGTGGTGTATGGTGGAGATTTTGGACTATATTTCTATGTCCAATAAACTAAACTCATTTTTGATAGCATACTGTCTGGGGTCACATTATACCTACATTCTAGGCTCAAAAGCTTTTTGTGATAAATCATAGTGGGCTGAAACAGTGGGTGGGGCAAAATGCATCAGGGTGTGCAGTTTGGAGAAGACATGTAGGCGGAGGCTGCTCTTTATCGTATATTCACCTGGGCTGCTCGGAAGTAGCGGCAATCCTTTCCTCTTTACATTTACTAATCCCTTGGATTGGTGTCAAGACAAGCCTGCACCCTATGTTCTAGGACATAGGGAAATGCTTTCTCTACTTTGAGCGGGGCCATAAGCAATCAAATAGGTCACAGGAATAGACAGGAATTAGGGTAATCCCTTCCTAACTTGGAAGATGGATGCGACCCAGGTAAGGATGAGTGCAAAACTGGAGAAAGCAACATCAATCTGCAAGAGGTGGCAACAGGACAAATTCTAAGAAGGGATCACTCTCAATCAACATTGACTATGTTTAATCCCTATGCTGCTGGCATTAGTAAATAGATGGGAAAGTATAATATAATTGCTTGTTTTACACTTTTTAACATTACTTCAGTTTTTTTTCTGTATTTCCTGGCCTAGGAAAATTATGTCATGCACCTCAGGAGTCTTCAGGAGGAGAGAGGAGGGGTTTTCTCAGCTAGGCACATCCTCAGGCCTGCACGTCTGAGCTAAGGGCAGATGGATTCCAGGAGTTAAATGCTACATGAATCATCTGCCCTTATTTAAGATGGCCACAGCCAGAAATACTAGGGGGTGTTTTTAAAAATTTTAAGTTTCTCAACAAAATAAAGCATGGAGACATGGATGGAAAAGGGGCGGGGGGGGGGGTGTTGCTTTGAATATTTAACCACTTCAGCCCCGGAAGGACTTCACACTTTAGCACCAGAGCCCTTTTTGAGATTCGGCACTGCGTCGCTTTAACTGACAATTGCGCGGTTGTGCGATGTTGTACCAAAACAAAATGTGCGTCCTTTTTTTCCCACAAATAGAGCTTTCTTTTGGTGGTATTTGATCACCGCTGTGCCATTTCTGACTGCCGCTATAAACAAAAGAAGAGCGACAATTTTGCAAAAAAAAACAAATTTCTTACTTTTTGCTAAAATAAAAATCCAAAAAAAAAATATAAAAAAATTTTTTTTTCAACGGTTTTGGCCGATTTTATATTCTTCCTCATATTTGTGATTAAAAAAATCACAATCAGCGTTTATTGATTGGTTTGCGCAAAAGTTGCCGCGTTTATGGATGAGAATTAATTTTTGGGGTTTTTATTTTTTTTTTACTAGTAATGGCAGCGATCTGCGATTTTTAGCGGTACTGCGATATTTCAGCGGACATGTCGTACCATTTCGACACTTTTTTGGGACCATTGGCATTTATACAGCGATCAGTGCTATAAAAATGCACTGATTACTGTGTAAATGCCATTGGCAGTGAAGGGGTAAACCTGCAGGGGGCGCTCAGCGTCTAGCGACGGTAATGATCATTTTTTTTTTATTTTTGGGGTTTTTAATTAAGAGTAGGTATTTGCGCCGTTGAAAACGCGTTTGGTTAGTTATTTGCGACTAACACTAAAAAAATTAGTGTTTATACTCCTTCTTATATTTTAGCCGGTTTTGGCAACTTTTTTTTTAAAAAAATATAAAAAAAAAACCTAAAAATAAAATCGTTTTTCATTCTTTAAACAAAAAAAAACGTTTTAACAGCGAGAAGAAAACAAATATCGCCGTCAGTCTTTACCGTGTCGCCACTAGTTTATGGTGGTTTTCTTTCGAGATAAACACCCTTTTTTTCCTGCGTGT
>BLSH010053187.1:3359274-3371466 GCA_018402905.1 Glandirana rugosa | reverse complement strand
GCAGCTGGGCTCCAGTATGTCATGGTGACCGGAAACCCACCAGAGCAATGAAAAGTCACTGTGGGGGACACACATGTAGGCAGGAAGTGGCTGCAAAGAGGCAGCAGAAGTTCAGCAGCGCTGGAATACTTTTCACCTTTTTTTTTGTATTTTATTTACAATGTCACTAAGGCTTTGTTTAGATGTGCAAGTTGGGTGGTAAAAATGTGCAGTAGAGACATGTTTTTGCCACCCACCATTGGCCTCCCTTAGGCAGCAGATGAGGGCGTTTTACATGCCGCAGTCACGATGCATTCGGCATAATAAGGAGTTTCCCCCATAACAGATTTTTTAGTGTCACTCTTTCTGGCCAGCTTATAACCCTGATGTAACGGTGGAGTTATTGACTGGCTGCTCTGCGCTATAAAAAACTGGCTCCTAACTTTTTTAGCTGGCTCCTAGATTCAAGGCAAATTTGTCAAGCCCTGCTGTAAAGGGTAGTGTAGTTTCACAAGGTGAACAAAAAAACGTCCTCCTCAGTAAAGGGGCAACAGGCTCTGCAGGGGAATTTAAGACTTTTTTTTTTTTCACCTGATATTTCCACCGGAATTTCCAGGTTTTAATAAAATACATATACTGACTGTAAATATTTCTGAACTGGGTTCAGTGTTGGCCACAGAGCCTCGGCATGGTTTTATGTTCCTAGAAAGCCCGATTCAAATTGGTGATCTGCACTTTGTTAGTGGCAAAACAGACTATCGCCAAAGCCTGGAAGAAACAATTTGTTTACTTTGAGGAAGTTCGTCAGTGGATCAACGGGTTCTTTATCAATGAGAAACTGACTAGCATCCTGCTGGACATGCACATTTTTTCCAGATATGGACCCCGTGGTTACAATATGCCCATCTGTCACGGTCACCAAAACTATATAATATGAGGGCAACATTAAACACTTTCAACTTGTATGCAATCAGGCAGGCCCTTCTACTACGTAGTGGAAGGTACAATTAAAGAAAATTGTATAATGTATGGCCAGCTTTAGATCCTAAAAGAGCCTAAGATTTCTCTAATAACCGGTAACGAAGGATTAACCGGTTCCACACCGTGCGCAGTATATTTACTGCGGCAGTGTGGACAGCTACTGCGAATCGCGTAAACAGGCGGCGATCTGCGGGAGGCCGCTAGCGTGCCTGCCGCACTCCGGAGGAGTGTGCCACGGCTCGGGCGGACCCGATGTCCACCGGCGAGCCGCGATGAGCGGCCACAGCCAAAGAGCGGGGAACCGCTGATGTAAATACGGCGGTTCCCTGCTCTGTCAGTGCAGGCATAGATCTACTGATCCCTATCACTGTGATCAGTTAGATCTCTTATGCCCATGTTAGCTCAGCCCCCCCCCCCCCACAGTTAGAACACGCCCAGGGAACACAGTTAACCCCTAGCTCCCCCCACCCAGGTTAACCCCTTCACTGCCAATGACATTTAAACAGTAATCAGTGGAAATTTAAATTTCTGATCACTGAATAAATGTCATTGGTTCCAAAAAAGTGTCAAAAATATTCGACATATCCGCGCAATATCGCAGTACCGCTAAAAATCGCAGATCGCCGCCATTACTAGTAAAAAAAATAAATAAATAAATAAAAACCCCAGAAATGAATTCTCACCATCCATAAACGCGGCCACTTTTGTGCAAACCAATCAATAAACGCTGATTGCGATTTTTTTTTATCACAAATATGAGGAAGAATATAAATCGGCCAAAACCGATGAAAAAAAAAAAATGTTTCTTTATATTTTTTTTTTTGGATTTGTATTTTAGCAAAAAGTAAGAAAAACAGTTTTTTTTGCAAAATTGTCGCTCTTTTTTTATTATTTCTTTTGTTTATAGCGGCGATCAGAAAGGACGCAGAAGCGATCAAATACCCCCAAAAGAAAGCTCTATTTGTGGGAAAAAAAGGACGCAAATTTTGTTTGGGTACAACGTCGCACGACCGAGCAATTGTCAGTTAAAGCGACGCAGTGCCGAATCTCAAAAACTGCTCTGGTCAGGAAGGGGGTAAAACTTTCCGGGGCTGAAGTGGTTAAGTAACATTTTGCTAGGTAAAATTATGCCATCTGTCCCTGTATTTGGCCCTTCAGAACAAAAGTTGGCCTGACCTATTCTAGACTACATCTATGCTATAAAACCACATCTGGACTGTACACTTGCCGACCGGAGCATAAAGAAATGATTTGCATGGGTCTGCCTTCTATTCTTATGATAAAAAAAAAAATCTTATTATAAAAGAATGACATTCTTTTTTAGGAAGGCAATGCTATACTTTTCCTTATATTAGATCAGAGTTCTGAGTGTGACTGGCTCACCTCGCCATACCCTAACAGATCCTACTTTCATTTAAGTGCCCTCTAAAAGGAGGCCAATTTTTGTTTTTTTCATCTGATTGAGAGGAGTCCCCTAGTCATGAATAGCATCATGCTGACATTGTTTAACAGCATCTTAAAAACAAATAACTCAGTGGAATCTACTGGCTCGGGATCATACAGATTTTATTTTGAGAATAACCGGTTAGAGATTGGAGAACTCTATTACTGGATAGGAGCAGACACAAACTGTGTTGGCACAATGTTTTATAGCATACACAAGAGCCATCACCGTTGTAAACCTCCCATAAATACATCTTTTAGGAACTGAACATAGTGATCTCATGTATTCTAATCAAAGACATACTCACTGAGTTCCATGTTCTGAATAAAATGCCTGGAGCCTTACTATGGTCATGGAAGACTCTAGTGTTGCATTAGTTATCCGAGATCTAGCCTTTTGTCCCCCAGCTGATATTTATATTTTATCATATAAATGGTCAGTTGGTGCTTAAAGCTTCCATCCAACTGTAAAATATCAAATTAAATCCCAGCTCTGTCAATCTGCTGTAGAAAGGAGCCCCATCCCTACTGGGAATTTCATGCATTTAGCAATATAAATATAGCAAATATATAAAATAGCTCTTATCAATACCATGTCATTGATATTGATTTAAAGCAGCTTTGCAAAGTAAAGGAAAACCTTGACCCTTGGGGGTACTTGAGCACTGAGGTTGTGAACCACTGAACTACACTATATTACCAAAAGTATTGGGGCGCCTGCCTTTACACGCACATGAACTTTAATGGCATCCCAGTCTTAGTCCTTAGGGTTCTATATTGAGTTGGCCCACCCTTTACAGCTATAACCACTTCAACTCTTCTGGGAAGGCTGTCCACAAGGATTAAAAGTGTGTCTTTGGGAATTTTTGACCATTCTTCCAGAAGGGCATTTGTGAGGTCAGGCACTGATGATGGAAGAGAAGGTCTGGCTTGCAGTCTCCGCTCTAACTCATCCAAAAGGTGTTCTATCGGACTGAAGTCCGGACTCTGTGCAGGCCAGTCAAGTTCCTCCACCTCAAACTCACTTATCTAGGTCTTTATGGACCTTGCTTTGTGCACTGGTCCAAATCATTTGGTGGAGGGGGGATTATGGTTTGGGGTGGTTTTTCAGGGGTTGGGCTTGGCCCCTTAGTTCCAGTGAAGAGAACTCTTAAGGTGTCAGCATACCAAGACATTTTGGCCAATTTCATGCTGTTGTAGGAAGAGTTTGGGGATGGCCCCTTCCTGTTCAAACACGACTGTGCACCAGTGCACAAAGCAAAGTCCTTAAAGACATGGATGAGTGAGTCTGTTGTGCAGAGCGAGTTTGGGGTGCACCTATTGACTTATAAAGTAGTTTACCACATTGCTCTAGAAATAGAACTTTTGCAGACAGCCATACAAGTGTACTTGTATACACCATCACTAGATGAAGATGACAATATACCTGGAAGTTGTCTTCCACTAATTCTTCCTTCTTCTTCAGCCTTTTCTTCTTGCTGCGGCTCAGATTCTGCTGCTCCACAATCTTATCATAGTTGAAATGCTTCCGGTCATCTTCCACATCGTCCATCATGAGTAGTGCCATCTCTGCCTGCAAGACACACAGAAATCATGCATCTCCATATCAGAACTGCACTATGAAAGTATCACAAATGCTTTGTAAAGTAACTTGAGGTGTTATTGTATGTATACCAGTAGAATATGCAAATAATTACATTGTAGACAATCCAAACTCCCTTTCATTATGAGAAAACACTTATTCTTTAAGAGATTTTGGAGATACGCATGCAGCGGTCTGTAAAGATGCTTTAACCCTTACTAGGTAGAGATCAAGCAATAAAAGGATGCTGGAATTCTCTGGAGCAAATGGTGATACTTCAAACAAACAACCAATAAAAAACTCAAACCCTATTGCTCAGGGGAGCCATTCTCTGCAGCACAGTGCTCCTTAAAGGAAACCTGTCATTAAAGTATATGGAGGTTAAGACTATTGACCTCATTCTGAAAACACTGTTTGCCTGGCTATCAAACAATCAGTGTTTTGGCTCTGGCTATAATATTTTATGAGTTATTTACCTAAAACTAGTAAGCAGATGGGACATTCTGACTCTGCTAATTTTTTTTACCCAGTCAGCAAAATATTGAACCCAGAGGTCATCAATGGCATTCTCAGTATTTGCCATTAAAAAAAACCCTTTAATTCTAAGCTACCAATGTCAGTATGCAAACTTATAAATGACTACACGCTGCCCTCCAAATTAGAGTATAGTTAGGACACCGTGCTCCCTAACCTGGCCACCAAAGACCCTTCCAATTTGTGGTTTAAACGACCAGCTTTGCTTCAGTGTCTGTTTGTAACTGACGTCAGACACTAATGGAGCTTGGCATTTGAGCTTACCTATTATAAAATTTTCTTATTTGTAGGGTCCAAACTGGAACAATATATAAAACCTGGATCCAGAGTATGCCAGTGTACCTCCTGAGCTAGGGAGAAGTGTCTCTACTGACAACTGCCCTGTGCTTTCGCTAAAGGGCAGAAATCTCAACTCAATGTAATGGAGGCCAACCTTTCTCCTGCCGGAGCTCAGGGTTCATAATTAATAGTGTGTCAGGACTACCAAGAAGAGAAGGATTTCTTACAAGCTATCAAGACAACAACAGACTTCTGAGGGACTGTTGTCTAGACCAGTCCCAGGAAAAAGATTCATTCCATTAAGAATGTCAACTGGTGACTGGTTCTTTTTAAAGTGAAACTGCACTTAAAAACTTAAAATTTGCTATGTTATATGGAAAAGTTTTAAATATTATATAGAACTAAGCAGTACCCTGCAAACCTTTTGATTGGATTTCCCCCCCTGAAAAACCGCAGTTCACTTCCTGGTATGTGAGAAAACCTAGGCTCTCCTATGCCTACAGCCTCATAGCTGTATGAGTGCAGTGTGATATCTGCTGCCTCTGATTGCTAACTTTAGAAGATTTTGTGATGTCACTACTGTGTGTCTTTGTGGAGGCAGCCATCTTGGTAGAGACAGGGCTTTACTTCCTCATGTTAGAGCCACCTGGAAAAAAAAAACAAAAAAACAGTGGTCTCCCAGGAGGCACTAACATGAGGAAGTAAAGCCCTGTTTCTACCAAAATGGCTGCCTCCACACAGAGACAGTGCGGAACAAGGCACTGTAAGTAATGGGGAAGAATCAGCTGCAGAGAGAACACAGGTAACATGGATGGCTAGTCCTTTGCCCTCTACCTACTGTTTTTTTGGCATGGTCTGCAGAGTGTAGTCTGCTTTAGTTAACCTCCTAGTATTAGATTAATATTTATTCGAATCAATTCAAATATAATCCTCATAAAGATACTAAGAGTAAGCATACACAATCCTGAAACTTCAATCTTTTATTACGTCTGGCAGCGTGTTAATGCATACTTCCACCCTACCCCTCTATGGATAATAAAAGCTGATCCATGTGTATGTCCAGAACAAACTTGTCCTTTTAACCAATACAAGCAGAAAGATCCACTAAGCTGTAATCCTATCACATCTATAATACTTAATTCAGCAGTAATACACCATGGCTGATCACTGTCAAGAACAGGACCACTTCCTCCAAGTCAGTAATTTAATTAGCATTCAGTGTAAACGCTCTCCGGCAAATAGGGAAACAAAAAACGCAACCAGCGCAGACACAAAAGGTGTCTGACAGAACACAGCGAGTGACCATAGAAACCCTGAGTCACGTGTTTACCCGGATGAAATAAACCATGAAATGTATCATTACACACTGCGGTGGTTTTGTGATCCGCCTGCCAGTCCACAGGCATTTCACTTAACAATCTGAGGAAAAATAACTTTAATTTTTCTTTCCAGCATTACACAGCAGGGTGTTTTTTTTTTCTTAACTCACCATAAAATCTAACACACTTTACTATTTCCAGTCTAGGTTTCACACCATTATACCCTAACTAAGAGCGGCACAATCAGAACAAAAATAATTCTGTAACCGCTGAGGTTCTGAGCGAAGAAGAATGGAGCAAAGAAATAAGAAAATGACACCTACAACAGTGAATGTGTCTAGGTCCATGAAGAAGGAAATCTTATTTGTTCCTATGGACTCCAGATTTGCTTTGGTTATCTTTGATTCAAATTTCATAAATCTGCCCTGCTGTTGTAAAGCAGAGGGTACAAGGTAGATATCTCAATTACTTGTTAAATGATTTATTAAATAATCAGCGTCGGAAACCAGATGGTTTTAAAGTCTACTAATTTATGAGAATTTTTGCCCATTGAGGGGACAAGTGTTTGGCCACTTAGGCCCTATGACTGGAGTAAGTGAAGGTGGTCACCTGCTCTCTCAACCTAGAAGTACTGGATAATTCCAAAGGGTCCTATCAGCCAAGGTGGTCTGGGGAGAGCACCTGTTATGTTGCCCTGAATGTCAGAATCTTTTAAAAGTATATTTTAATTTTGCTAAGGAAATAAACACAATTTAAGAATTTTTTTTTTTTTTTTTTATGGGGAACTTTCAGCAGCAAAACATTCAAGTATCCATACCCACAAAAAACTTCTGTAGTGTTTAAAGGAGTTGTAAAGTCAGAAGTTTTTTTTTAATCTTAATGCATTCTATGCATTAAGAAAAAAAAATCTTCTGTGTGTAGCAGCTCCCCCCCCCCCCCAAGCACCCCAGCTAATTACTTACCTGAGCCACTTCTCTCTGCAGTGATGTCCACAAGTGTCTTCGCTGTCTCAGACACTCCTCCTGGCTCCCACGGATGTCAATCAAAATCAGCCAGCCAATCAGGGGGGAGAGGGGGTGGGGCCGGGCTCCGTGTCTGAATGAATACACAGAGCTCTGACTTGGCTAGGGTGCCCCCTGTAGCAAGCTGCTGGCTGAGGGGGCACTCACCAGAGGGAGGGGCCAGGAGAGCAAAAGAGGGACCCAAAAAAAGACGAGTCTTTACAATCACCTTTACAATCAAATGTTAAAGCATAACTCTTGCTAAAAGAACAAGATAATGAATATCCCATTAAAAGATAAAATAATAAGACCAGCTTTTACTGCAATATTCAAACTTCAATCCAGAGATTTCCTCCAAAGTACTTTTTTTTTTTTTTAAAACCCTAAGGCCTCTTTCACACTGACAGACCAATCAGGTCTGCCTGTCAGTTTTTCAGGCAGACCTGACTGGACCATCCATTGCTCTCACACATATCCGTTGACACTCGCCGACATTCAATCTGATCCTGTCCACTAAAAACAGACGGATGGGGATCCTTCCCCATTCGTCTGGCAGATCACATTGGATGATCAGTCGGATAAAGGAGAGCGGGCTGTGTCCATGTCTGCTTCGCTTAGCGAAGAGATCCCCTGCTGAGCAGGCGGACTCCTCCAGTGTGACAGGGGCCTAAAAGTATGACATTTTGTTTTCCAAAGCACTGTGCATTCATACAGTTGCTAGTTTGTTTTTTTAAACTTCTTTTCCCCTATTTCATGTTTTTTGCTTATGATTTCCACCAGTCTCTTTCAACCACTTCCTGTCTATGTGCACTTGCTCCAATGCTGATTGCACGTTTTTGAACTTGACCCGCTACCTGGGGGTGGACCATGCATGCCAAGTATCTACACACACAGCCGATTGTAGTCTACATTGGGAGTGCAAGGGGCAGGGTGACAATGTAGGAGCACAGTCAAGAGATCTTTGTCACCCAATTACAAGAAGGGCCTTGAAAAAAAAGACCTTCATTGCAGAATCACCAGCTATTATTGGTATGAAAGCAGCAGATTTAAATTGTACGTTAACACATTAGTGCAATTTCAAAAGCTTCAAACACTGGGCTTAGATCTACTTTAAAGTACAACTCCAACACTTGCAAATAAGATTAGAACCTGCAACAGATTTCTATTGCCGAGTCCATGTAGGTGAGATTTCCATGCATGCAACTGGGGCTATAGTCTAATCTATGGAATCACAAATATAACAAAGAAAACAAAAAAAAAACAAAAACAACATTTTTAATAGATTTGGGTCTAGTCAGAAAATCTTCCAAACTCTTATAAATGTCTAGGTTGTCATTGAGAAGATTGCCCCTACTTCCTGCCATTTTACAGGGACAGGAAGTGAGAGGTACAACTCTACATAGGAGACAGCAAAAAAAAAAAAAACGTAAAAAAAGTTGCTGAGCGTGTTCTACCCTAGTGCCCTAATGCCAGGCAGCCACTTTTTAATTGTGAGTGTAATACTAACATTTTTATTCAGCCTGTGGCACGGTTTTACGATATGGGAGCCTCCTTCCTTCTCTCGGTTTCCCACATTACATGCTGTGATCTGTGAGAGGGGAGTCTGACTAAGAGACCGGTGAGGAAAGAGTGGCAGTCGGCGATTGGTGGAAAAGATTCTGGCATGGTTGTTGGTTTATAATCTTAGCATATCCATCTGGTGAGTCCATTTTAGTGCGAGTGGTGAAGGATTCACAAAGAAGCGAAGGACTTGTGGACTTTATTTCGGAACAGTTTGGATCACACATTATAAACAGTATAGTGTCTTTTTGAACAATTTTTTCATATATGATTGATTTATTCTGTTTGGGAAATCTTTATGAATTTACTTTAAAAGTACTTTCATGATACATTTTTTTAAGTTTGCTTATGTTGCACTTATTAACGCACTAGCACTTTATTATATATATTTTATTTAGTTGTTAGAGATTTTTGTATGTATTAATTGACACATCTCATATTATTTTCACATTGCATGAAGCAGATTGGCTATTTTGTGCGGACTAGCGCTGCCCTTATCAGTTCTAACCTAAAGCTCCTCTTTCACAGTGGAAAATGCTAAACCATTATACTTACTTTCTGTCTTTCTTTTTCTTCCTCATCTTCAGAAGATGCCTGCTCATTCTTGCCAGCTGTAAGTTTCTTCTTCATACCTATGACAGATTCCAAAATCAAATTGTGTTGACATTAGTAGTAGTTTTATGTCATTTGTAATCCCCAAAACATCAGTTTATCAGCATAATGTTAAGATTTTTTTTTTTTTTAACATGTAAAACATAGATCACAATATAGTAGCATGATCGACAAAGGAGGGGGCACTGAATGAATATGTAGGTGGTTTATCACATATTTGGCTCTGGAGGGAGCACTAAATGAATATGTTAAATATAGTAGATTTTGGTCAATCTATTGGCATTGGAGGGAGCTTGGAGCAAAGTAGACCTAAAAGCAAAACTTTCTTTAAAATTTTGGATAGAGTGAGGCTGGGTTCACACTGGAACCCACAGCAGCTCACAGCAGGGGTCCAGTGTGTGCTGGTTCACAATTTCAGGTCAGATTTCAGCCCAAATTTTGGGCTGAATTCGGACCTCACGGTCCAAAAGACGCACAACGTCTTTGTGCAAACTGTACTAGACCCACTGCGGAGATGTGTGAACTGGCTAAATAGAGAGCCGGTCACGATCTGCTATGCAAATTGGATGCGGGGAAACCAACATCCAATATGCATAGGTGTGAACCCAGTCTAACGGAGGGTTGTAACCAATATACGTTTTTCTTTTTTTTGTTTGCCATCTGTGTCTATTGGGGAGATTTCCTTTCACTTCCTGTCCCATAGTCAAAACAGGACAGAGAAAGAAGTTAATACACTATATAGGCTCTGAAACCATAAACAAAGTTAAACCAGGCTTAGAACTCCCAACTTTGACTTGGGACATGTGGATGCCAATTATCAGTGGGTAAGGGGGTTGTCCCTAAATAGGCAAATTAACAGTCTCTTAATAAATAAAAGTATTAAGGTGACCAACAAAGGGGAAAGTTTATCCTTAAACAATAAACTATTAAAGTGGTGGTTGTAAAGACAATTTTTTAAATGAAAATGGAAAAAGATTTTATACGTACTTGGTTTGTACAATACTATTGCACAGACCAGTCCCTTACCTCCTCTTCTGGAGTCCCCCGCTGGTGCACTCCACTCCTATTTTCTACGTGTGCCCCCATAGCAAGCCGTGTGCTATGGGAGATCATGTACAGGCATGCTCCTAAGCAGAGCTGTGTGCGTCCACAGACACACCCAGAGCAGCTCGGCCTTGCACCCAGCTTCCTCCTCATAGGATTTGACTGAAAGCCGCAGGGGCTCCCACTGCTGTCCGAGTCTCCTGTGAGACCAGGAAGTGAAGGGAATAGACTTGCAAATTGGCACAGAGCTGGGTCACTGACAGGCTCAGGTAAGTGTTGGGGGGGGGGGGGGGGGATAGGGGGAACAGTTAGTGGGAGTTTCTTTTCACCTTAAAGTGGTTGTGAAGGCTTCATTTTTTTACCTTAATACATTCTCTGCATTAAGGTAAAAAACCTCTCTTCCGTTCACTGACAGACGCAGCCTTCTTATGACACATGGGGGTTATGCTCATCCTACTAGGAGTAGCCTAGGCAAATCAAACAAAAGTGTAGGTTGGCCCCTCCCAGGGGGCTGTCCTCACCTTAGCATATAATCCCCTTGCTCTGTACAGCACATCCGTTTTTATTTGCCTAGTGCAAGGAGTAGACCTGGTTCCCTATGGGAGCAGCGGTCTCCTGAAGATTCATCGACGGAAGACTGCTATCAAGAAGCTGGCTGGTGGTATAGAGGATATCTCGAATCCTAATCTTTCCCCAGTCCGGCCAACACTATGCGAACCCCCTTAGGGGGGCCCACCGCATAGCGCCCGTTCCGTGCGGGCGGCCAGTGGCTAAAACCCACTAGAGCCCAGTGACTGGTTCGCCTGTCCAGTGGCCTGGCCAGCAGCATGCCTTCTTGCGGGGAGGTAGGTCTGCTCCGGGTGGCTACCCGCTGTGCCTGTGGGATTGGTGAGTGAACCCCTCTTCCGCCCTAGAGGCATGGAGAGTGGGCACCTGGGCAGCTCTGTGGTGGTCAGCCGGTGGGGGTCTGTTAGAGGCCTTCCCCCCACTCCCCCTCCCCCCTCAAATCCCCCGCAGGCACCTTTGCACTAACCGTTCGAATCTGCACCAACAGTCCGGAGCAATGTGTTAGGTGGGTCGTCGCCATTGGATTTTGGAGCACGGCTCGTTCGTGGCCGACCGCACGTGTGTAATGGCAGCGTCCATTGTTTGAGAACCATGTGGTTTCCAGCCTACTCTCTGGCGGCCTCCAGTGGTCGATTGGGAGAATTTCAGTCCTTGTGCAGGAAGTCCTTAAAAACGGGTGTGGGCTTCCGGTTTTTGCTTGGACAGCATGGCTGACACACAGTAACAAGCTCCTGACGTGCAGCAGTTCGTGGGCATTACTCTTCGGTTGGAGTGCTGAGGCATCAAACTGCAAGTATAGCTGGCGCTTCCTGGCTGCTGGTAGCGGTGGGTGTAATCCGCCCGGGTCTCCCTGGCTGATTTGTGGGGTAGAGGTGGTGGTTACACAGCGGGGGTGCTGGGCTGAGATGTCAGAGGCCGGCAATTTTATGGCAGGGGTACCTGCAGATCTACAGTCCACCCCAGGAGCATTTGTGTCCTTGGAAAAGCTGAGGGCGGTGTTTGGGGAGTTCCTCCCCCGGACAGGGGTGCCCATTCTGAGGGGCCCCCAGAAGCGCCCACCCCCCCTTTTCTCAGGGGAGGATTCAGATCTAGAAAGCGCTTCAGTGGTCACACCTGTGGATCTTTCAGAGGGTGAGCCATCCTCAGAGGGCGAAGAGGATCAGGAGGCTCCTAGTTCGTGGGATAAAGCGATAGTGGAAGCACTGATCACTGATATTCGCGACTCTATGCGACTGGACCAAACAGGGGAGTGAGTACGCTGAGGGGACAAACCAGGTCAGCGTATCTCAGC
>BLSH010053187.1:3310685-3327382 GCA_018402905.1 Glandirana rugosa | reverse complement strand
CCCGGGAGACCAATCGTTAGTGGCATTGATTAGATTTTCTCCCGGGTGGGTGAGTACATAGATAGTTTCTTGCAACCAGTTGTTCAGTCTGGCCGCTAATATTTGCGGGATAGTAAACATCTTATGAATCTCCTTCGGCATATAAAAGTAAATGAAAATACCTGGATTGTGACGATTGATATCGAATCACTTTACACCAATTTAAGACACAATGATGTTCTTCTAACCACTGAAAGAGCCCTTATGGAGTCTACACAGTTAAAGGCTGAGCAAATCAGATTCATCGTGGAGGCCTTAACCTTGGCGATGCCAAATAATTACTTCTGGCATAATGGATCTTTTTTTCAACAAATTAAGGGCGTGGCCATGGGGGCTAAATACGCCCCCAGTGTTGCCAATATTCTTCTAAATCAGTGGGAACAAGAAAACATCTTTGGTGATCGCCACCCACAGTTGAGCTTTTACAAACGATACATCGACGATATCGTAATTCTGTGGGAAGGCAATGTTGATGAGTTGGAATCTTTCCTCTTATATATTAAATCAGAACAAATACGGTTTACAGTTTACGGCCAGTTGGAGCCAAAATGAATTGAACTTCCTAGACCTATTGCTGGTGAAAATAGGAAACAGCATAACCACTCGGACATACTTCAAAAACACTGATCGAAACAGCTTCATTCCCACTGTCAGCTGCCATCACCCCACATGGCTGAGAGGAATCCCCAAAGGGCAACTGACACGGATAAGAAGAAACTGTGATAATATAACAGATTACCAACATCAATCAAACATTCTTATTAACAGGTTCATAGAGAAGGGCTACCAGGAATCTGAACTTAGGAAACTTCAGGAAGAGGTTGGGCACTTAAACAGAGAGAGGCTACTAGCCACCCCACCGCAATCAGAAAAAACAGCTTCCACGCATGATTCTTTTCCTTTCATCACTATGTTTGGAAGAAAATTCCGAGCAATGGAAAAGATCATAAAAAAGAATTGGCCCTTATTATTACAGGATAGTACTCGCTCACAATTATTGCCAAAAAATCCAAAATTCATTTATCGGAGATCAAAAAATGTACGCAATATGATTTCCCCCAATGTTATCAGTCCACCCAAGCGAAACCCCTCTTTCCTCGACCTCCAAGGCTTTCACTATTGTAAACGTTGCAAAGCATGCAAGACTTCAAAATGCCCAAAAAAATAGAGTTAACGAATTTTGGTCGCATAGCACAGGTCGTAGTTATGCGATTGAGAAGTTCATTTCTTGATAATCTACCCATGTGACCTATGTGGTCGCCTGCCCATGTGGGCTCCAATACGTAGGGCGTACCACAAGGAATTTAAGCACAAGGGTAGCCGAGCATTTGAATAACATCAAAAAAAGGGTTCCCGAACCACACACTGTCTAACCATTTCAGACTGTTCCACAATCGAGATCCAGGGTTGGCCTCCTTCTTCGGAATAGACCGATTGCAACCCCATTGGAGAGGGGGCAATCTGGTTCGGGAATTATCGAGGAACGAGACAGCCTGGATCTATAAACTTGATACTTTGAGGCCCGTGGGTATAAACTCCGATATCGATTTAAATTGTTTTCTGGCTAATTTTTAATTTTATTTATTTTCCGGTTTGGTCCTAATTTAGTATTTTAGATAATTCTATTTATCATAAATTTCACATTTACATTATTTACTAACGCACACAATTTACAATATGATATTATGTTTAATTTAGCCCATTATACTGAGGCTATGTAATTAGTACTGTTGGAGTCGCACTAATTTATTTCCCCACTAGAGGGCGTTCTTCACTGTTTTCCTATGGTACACAAAAATGATATTTATTTATTTATTCATGTTTAATCGAGCCCATTATACTGAGGCTATGTAATTAGCAATGTTAGAGTTGCACTAATCTATTTCCCCACTAGAGGGTGTTCTTTATTGTTTTCCTATAGTCACAATCTAGTTTAATTTACCAGTTGATAATATGTTCTAATTGGATCAAATAAGTCAGATGACTGGCTAAGAATTCCGAGCGGATGTGTATTTAAAAGGAAGTGACGTGTATGCCCCTATGACCCCTGAGGACATTGACGAGCTGTCAACGAAACGCCGCGTCGGGTGGCGAGGAACGTGCACGTCATTTCCGCTTAGAGGAACGCAGGTGGAGCGCTTTTGGCGTCCCCTGCCTCTTCCCTTTTAAACCTACGTTTGTACGCGATCATTCCTATTCGGACGGTCGTACGTTATGTTTTTGTTTTTATAATTTTGTTTTAATAAACTGGCTTCACTATTGGAGTTCCCCGCTTGTTTTCTCGGGTTCGGAGCCTGCAAACGATCGGTCGCAAGAACTTTGTCCATTGTGCATGTGGATCATTTCTCTCCAGCTATCATCTTTTGTGAGTTTGCCCTCTGAAACATCGTGGTCTGGTAAGTGGGGTTACCATTGGGTTCCAAACGGAAGATATCCATTGTGAAGCAGGAATCTTGTATATATATCATGCTTATGGGAAAGGCAATTTACAAGGCTAGTTGACACTTGCGGTCAGTAACATCTGGTAAGTGGGGAGGCCAATGGACCTCTAGAAGCAATCCACTGAAGATCAGTTCCATGTCTTAACCTGTATTGCATTGTATCATCTTTCCATACACCTTCTTGCAAGTCCATTCCCGAGACACCTACAGGATTCACATCCTGAACAATATAGACTTATATTTTGCGTGGTTATAAAACCATGTTCAAGATTTTTTTGGCGTAACAATACATCACATAGCCTTAGGACTAAGACTGTGGCCTATTAGAGCATTAGTAAATGTTACAAGCGCTATGATTTAATAATGCAGTAAGTATCACCTCTAGGATAATTTTGTTCTGGAGAGATTACATCTACCATACGAGAGAGATATCTCTGTATGTATGATAGCTGCTGGATGAGCGCGGTACCTTTTTGCATTTAGTATTGTATAAGTGTAACATTGTATTAGTTATACTGTCATACCAGCTGCTCCTCCCTATCTTTTGATTTATCTCCTAGGCGTGGGTAGATTTGTTTAGATCTGACAGTATGGCATGGTTCTGGGGCACCAGTTCACTAAAAGGATATCCAGGAACTGAAGAAAGTGAGGAGAAGGCAACCAAACTTCATAAAAGGCATGGAGGAACTCGGCTATGAGGAAAGATTAGATAGAGGAACTGAATTTATTCTCTCTTGAGAAGAAGAGATTAAGTAGTCCATAAGTGGTCCATATAGCGAACTTGGTGTTCAGTTATTCACTTTAAGGTCATCACAGAGGACAAGGGACACTCTTTATGTCTGGAGGAAAAGAGATTTAATCTCCAAATACGGAAAGGTTTCTTCACAGTAAGAGCTGTGAAAATGTGGAATAGACTCTCTCAAGAGCCTTTTCTGGCCAGCTCAGTAGATTGCATTAAAAAAAGGCCTAGCCTCTTTCCTAAATGTACATAATATAACTGGGTACTAACATTTCTAGGTAAAGTTGATTCAATTACCTCTCGGGGAGTCGAGAAATAATTTTTTCCCCTGCTGGAGCAAATTGGATCATGCTTTGCTGGGGTTTTTTGCCTTCTCCATCAACTGTGGGTATAGGATTGTGTATATGAGATTGTATGATCCCCCCCACCCCCTCCCCGTTTTATAGTTGGAACTAGATGGACTTTTTCAACCCGACTACAGTTAGGTCCATATATATATATTTGGACACAGGCACAATTTTTGTCTTTTTCAGGTATTTACCAAACATATTCAAGCTATAGTTATATACTGGATATGGGTTGAAAGGGCACACTTTCAGGTTTCATTTGAGGGTATCTACATACAAATCGGAGGAAGGGGTTAGGAATTACAGCGCTTAAGAATAGTCATTCCCCCCTTTTTAAGACGAAAAGTAATTGGTCAATTGAATCAAAAGCTGTTTCATGGCCAGGTGCTGGCTTCTCCTTCGTTATTTCTTCATCAATTAAGCAGATAAAAGGTCTAAAGTTGATTCTAAGTGTGGTATTTGCATTTGGAATCTATTGCTGTGAACCTACATTATGCAAAAGAGCTGTCCATGCAAGTGAAACAGGCCTTTGTAAGGCTTCAAAAATGAAACCAATCCATCAGAGAGATAGCAGCAACAATAGGAGTGGCCAAATCAACAGTTTAGTGAGGAAAGAAAAACGCACTGATAAGCTCATCAACATAAGGCCTGGATGTCCATGGAAGACCACAGTGGTGGATGATCGCAGGAGCCTCTCTATGATAAAATAAGACCCATTCACAACATCCAGACAAGTGAAGGACACTCTCCCGGAGGTGGGCATATCATTGTCAAAGTTTACAATCAAGAGAAGACTTCACAAAAACAAATGCAAGGCGTTCACCACAAGGTGCAAACCATGCATAAGCCTGAAGAATAGAAAAGCCAGATTAGACTTTGCCAAAAAACATCTAAAAAAGCTAGACCAGTTCTGGAAAAGCATTCTTTGGACGGATGAAACTAAGATTAATCTGTACCAAAATGACGGGAAGAAAAAGTGTGGAGAAGGCTTGGAACAACTCATTATCCAAAGCACACAACGTCATCTGAAAAACAAGGAGGAGGCAGTGTGATGGCATGGGCATGCATGGCTTCCAGTGGCACTGGGTCATTGGTGTTTATTGATGATGGGACAGAAGCAGCCGGATGAATTCTGCAGTATTTAGAGATATATTGTCAGCCCAGATTCAGCCAAATGCAGTAAACTTGATTGGATGGCACTTCACAGTACATATGGACAATGATCCAAAACACACTGCAAAAGCAACCCAGGAGCTTTCGAAGGAAAAGAAGTGGAATATTCTGCAATGGCCGAGTCAATCACCTGATCTCAACCCCATTGAGCATACATTTCACTTACCGAAGGCAAAATTATAGGCAGAAAGACCCACAAACAAAGAACAACTGAAGACGGCTGCTGTTAGAGCAGTGGTTCTCAACTCCGGTCCTCGGGACCCACTAACAGGCCAGGTTTGCAAGATAACTGAACTACATCACAGGTGATATCATTTGCTACTCAGTGATTGCCGTATTCTAGTCTGCATCTCCCCAAGGTAATAAAAATCTGGCCTGTTGGTGGGTCCCGAGGACCGGAGTTGAGAACCACTGCGTTAGAGCCTGGCAAAGCATCAGAAAGGAGGAAACCCAGTCTTTGGTAATGTCCATGGATTCCAGACTTCAGGCAGTCATTGCCAGTAAATGATTCTCAACAAGATATTTAAAAATTAGCATTTTATGATTACATTTATTTGTCCAATTACATTTGAGCCCCTGAAAATGGGGGGCTATATAAAAATGGTTGCAGTTCCTAAAATTTGTACTTTTATATTTATATTCAGCCCCTTGAATTAAAGCAGTCTGCACGTCAAATTCATTAGGATTGTTTCATTTAAATCTTATTCTGGTGGCATACAGAGCCAAAAGTATGAAAATTGTGCTTGTGTCCAAATATATATGGACCTAACTGTATGTAAAAAAAAAATGAAAAAAGGTGAAATTATTTTTTTTATGGCAATTGTTTAAATATGTGGTGCTTTAGCAGACCAAATATCATTCAGTTTGGTTTGCATCAACTTTTTAGGGTCAGTACGGAGGCTCAAGAGATGGAGGGTGGTGGGGCCTGTTTAGGAAAATACAGAATAGCAGATGAATGCATCTTCTGTTAGTTTTGCAAATTTCAATGAAGGTAGACTGTGTGTGCGGCGTTCATCATTTTCTCAGTTTGAATTGCTGAGCTATGTAGCAGTCATTATAATCCAGTACATAAAGGTGTGTATGGTTACTCTCCAGACCCGTTACCTTGTTTTGGCTAAAAGGACCATAGTTAGTTGCAAGAATTGGTTCATTAAACCTAAATATAGCACTTGGCTCCATTCAGTTTCCCTGTCTGAAACAGGTAATCAGAGTATAATTTATTTCCCTTGCCTGGTGCTACATGTTCCCAGGTCTGATGCTAAATGAGGCATTGCGTAAGATCATGCAATTAAATACATGATCAGCGGCTTTTTCAAAGGCTATTTAAGCTGATATTGCAACACAGATAGCAAAAATAATTCTGATTTATGTTCTGGTGTTTTTTATTGTTTCTTTTAAGATACCAGATGCAAAGGAGATGTGTATTCCTATTAAATGACCCATAAACCATTCCAAGTTACAATTACAATAATAAATCATGGTAACCGCCAGTCATATTAAAGCTGATGATGGTATTATTGTGATGTTGGTTGTTGGAACTTTCTGTACTTGCTGAAGTTCATTTAGGGCCTTGTAGGAAAATAAATGTATGGAAAAATAAAGGGGTTTCCCAAAGCAGCCAATTGGTGGTATGTTTTCAGTTCTGTCTTACCAATCAGTTTGGTTGCATTTTTAGTTTGCTCTGGTGCTTAGGTTTTCTTTAACCCACTGGACTAACAGGCTAACACGGCATTCTTCTAAGCCTCCTTGTGCTGTGTTAGGCAGCAGCAGCTAGAAGATGTAGGAAAGTAATGGAATGCATCAGTTAAAGCATTTGTAACCCTGAAAAAAAAAATTGGATCCTGTTCCTATGAAGCATTTTATACAGCATATATTGCTTGTGCTGTATCATTTGCCCCCCCTGTATTACCTGAAATACCTGTCTGATTCTGCCAGGCCATGCCCTCCCCCTGTAAACTGACCACGGTTTATCATGGCCGCTGAACCATGACACTGTATTCAGTTTACATGCCTCCGTCATCCGCGGCTATCCTCTGCCCTCAGCACTCCTGTGTCCTCCTCTCTCCCTCCCTGTCAGCCCCCGTCCACTGCTGAACCTTATTTCACAGTGCCTGTGACTCCACCATGACGGCGAGTCACGTGAGCGCCAAGCGGCGCTGTGAAATAAGGTAATGGCATATTTTTTACAAAGCACAGACACTACAGCATAGAATGTTTTCTAACAGAGGGGATTGCATGTACTTTTATACAGTGGCTTAACAACCACTTTACTGTCTCATGAAGTGCTGTCTTCAGCTGCCAGCCTGGGCTGTATTTAAAGTTTGTTTGTAAAACTAATATAAAAATTCCAGTATATATACACACACACCAAAGTTTGTAGACGCTATAACTTTTGCGCAAACCAATCAATATACGTTTATTGGGATTTTGTTTACCAAAAATATGTAGCAGAATACATATTGCCTAAATTGATCAAGAAATTCGATTTTTTTTTTTTTTTTTTTAATAGATTGTTTTTTACATTCTGCTATAAAACCTTTTTATTTTGTCCTTTTTTGTTTATAGGGCAAAAAAATGAAAAATGCCATGGTGATCAAATAGCACCAAATGAGGGGGAGCGCGGCGAAGGGCGCAGAAGATGGCAGCTTAACTCTGCAGCTCCTCAGGGCCACCTGGGACGACAGCCAACAGAGAGCACCTCTGCAACACAAAGTAGCCACCATCAGCAGGAATCAGCTCCGAATACCACCCTCCACCAAGCGGTATGACCCGTAGAAGGAAGGAGCTCCAGCAAGTTAAGAAGCTGGCGAGCTTCTTCCAGGCAGCCAGTACTAGGCCTCACAAGCAGGGCGGTGTCCTACCTTCCCAGCGCCGGACCAGAGCACAGATCGGAGACCCGAACGAAGGGACCGCCGCACAGACGTTCCATAAGGTAGGAAACTCAGACAGAGGGAAGTTGTCAGGGGGATCCTCTCCCTCCACGAGGAGCTCAGTAAAGGCAAGGCCGCGCAGGGAGTCCCCTCATGAGCAAGGCCCAGAGGCAAGCATGTAGCTAGGCCCAAGCCAACCCAGCGCTATGGGTGAATCACCACCCACAGTGGCCAACGACCCTATAAAGGCATTCCCTACACAGGGGCAACCATTCTTGGATGTGACACTTAAAAGCATGTTACTATCCCTGCGATCGTCCTTGCAGGCAGACATGCAGGGCTGTATGCAACAATTCAAACCGGACCTCCAGAGAGCAGAAGGGAGAATAACAAATATAGAAGCCCCAATGGAAGAATACACAAACTCTCATAACTCGCTAGTGGATGCATACATGGCACAAAATTAAGATTTGGAGTGGATTAAAGACAAAATGGCGGACCTGGAAGACCACAGCAGACGGAACAACCTAAAGATCAGGGGGATCCCCGAGTCTGTGCAGACCGACCATCTGCATCAATAAGAACCTCTTCACAACCCTAGTGCCTTCCCTCTCAGCTACAGAGCTATCCATCGATAGGATCCACAGGCTACCCCCCAAGCCTTCATTAATAGCCTCTGACCTGCCTAGAGACAATTTTTGTTTTTTAAAACATATTTTTTATTGTTTTTTTAAAAAAAACAAAGTGTTACCCATGCAGGTATATGGCTATTCCAGCTGAGACTGCCTAGAGACACTTTAATGAGAATCCACTTCTGCCAAGCAAAAGAAGCCATAACAGTAGCCTTCAGACAAAGCAACACACTCCCAGAGACATACAAAGGCCTCCAGCTACTTCCTGTCAAGACACACTCTGCAGAAGCGCAGGAATTTAGCCACAATAACTAAAGCATTGAGGAACCACAGCATTCCCCACAAATGGAGATACCCGGCGTGCCTGCTAGTCACCCACAACTGAACAACATTGCAAATCTCCACTCTGTAAAGTGGCATACAGCTTCTTCAGCAATGGGGAATCCTGCCCCCCTCCTCCCTACCACAACCAACTACAAAATGGTGCCCCCACTGCAATACAATCGGCAAAGAAAAAGCCTTCAAGCAGAGGTACTCAACCACCTTAACAACACCGCACAAGAACAGTCCCAGGCCCAGGATGACAAGACATCAAATTGCCCTCCAAGATAAACAGATGGGCTTTTCCATCACCGATCGCAAACATGATCCTCTTTTTACATTGAACTTGATGTTTACCCAAAACTCTTTCAAGCTCCTACCCCTTTCCTCCCCAGTTAAAATCTCCGGTATGTTTCGCTCATGGTTTTATACATCGCACCAAGACACCTTTGTCCTAAAGAACAATACTCCACATGCCCAATCATTACAGCAACCCTCCGCACAGTTTTGAAAGTAAAATAGGCCTCTTAAATGTTTATCTATCAACACAAATGGACTTAATCATCCGGCTAAGAGATTCTCACTATGGAAGGAAGCCTCCAACAGCAAAGCGGACATCCTAGCAGTCCAGGAAACACACTTCTCCAACCAGCAACCTCCCAGATTTGAACATAGAGACTACCCAAACATTTTCTTCTCCAATGCGAAAAAAAGAGTTGTCCTAGCGATCAGGGGCTCAGTAGCCTTCAAGCTGAATAATTCAATAACAGACGCACAAGGACGGTACATCATACTGACATGTGAGCTGAATAACAAGCCACTAACATTAGTTACAGTCTATGGCCCTAACTCACATCAGTTAAGATTCGCTAGAAGACTTTTTAAAAAAATAGCAACGGTTAAGTATGGGGATTTGTTGATATGTGGCGATTTTAATGCCAAGGTCGACCCAGGGCTGGACACCACTTCCTCCGCCAAGGTCCGACTGCTGGCACTGGCGACACCATTTCATGAAGAGCAGGTATAATATGTCTGGAGGTGCCAGCACACCATGGAAAGAGATTACACGCACTTCTCCTCCAGGAATCGTACCTACTAAGAATTGACATGTTTGTGGTGAATCTGAACTTACTCCGGGGATCCTCATCCTCCCCCATCAAGGATATTACATGGTCAGACCATGCAGCAATCGAATTGGTGGTGGAGGAGCAGAAACCTCCGGACCAGATTCCAGTATGGTGATGCAATGTTAAAAACCTTGAGCACCCATGATGTAACAAACACATATCTCAACAGTTCAGAGAGTTCTTAAGAGGAGTGTGCATTAAACAGAACTCCAGACTCCAACAATATAATGCTAAACTCACAAAAACCCTGAAGGTCATCCACGACCTAGAATCCCTAAACAAAAAGAACCCCACCACAGCAACTACAAACCTACTGCACAATCTAAGACACGAACGGAGAACCATCATAACAGAACAGTATGACAAACACCTCAACAGACTTAAAGTTAACCACTACGCCCAATCTAACAAAACAGGCAAATACCTAGCGAACAATCTTAAAACAAAAACTTGAAACACAGCAAGCAAAAACCAGAATCTCACATCTTATACACCCCACCAATAGAAAGAAAATAACACACCCCCAAGAAATTGCAGATGAATTAGGTCCCTATATAACCTACGAAAGGATCAATCCACTCACCAACCATCAGAAGTGGAAATACAAGAATTCCTCAACAGAATAAACCTACCCAACCTCTCACAACCCCAACTTGATACACTCAATGCCCCGATAACTGAGAAAGAGGTACTACAAACTATAGCATCCCTTCCTAATGAGAAATCACCAGGGCCAGATGGTCTCCCCAATGATTTCTACAAATTGTTTAAACAAGACCTTGCCTCTCACTTAGTGAAGGTCTTCACCAAAGCAACTGACAACTCATCCCTACCACAAGAAATGCTCAAGGCTCCCTACCAAAACCAGGGAAGGACCCCAGAACCCCAGCGAATTTTAGGCCCATCTCTTTACTGAATTCGGACGTGAAAATATTATCAAAACTTGTAGCCAAAAGAATCATGAACATCCTGCCCCTACTAATATGAAGAGATCAGACAGGCTTTGCTACAGGACTTCAGACGTCAGATGCAACTAGGAGAGTCATAAATATAACGAACCATGCCAGAAAAATGCTAACGCCTTCTCTACTCCTAGCTCTGGATGCAGAGAAGGTGTTCGATAGAGTTCACTGGCTGTATATGTCCAAGACTCCAAGAAATTTGGATTCTCAGGAAATATTTTTTCCACCATCCTAGCTTTATACTCATGTCCAACAGCACAGGTATACACCTCAAATGTACTATCCAAGCAATTTAGCATTACCAACGAAAACACGTCAGGGGTGCCCCCTCTCCCCCATTATTTTAAATTAAGTATTAGAGCCACTGGCAGAAACAATCCGCTCAAATCCCTCCATAACAGGATTCCCCTTCCAAGGCCTCCAACATAAAATAAACCTATTTGCGGATGACATCATATACTATTATTGACCAAACCAAACAAATCATTGAGAGCAGCATACCACACATTACTACAGTTTAGCGAAATCTCATACTATAAAATAAACACATCGAAGCCAATAATCCTAGATCTTGGTATACCCCTGGCCACTGTCAAGAACCTTAAATCCCAATTCCCATTTTCATGGGAAACCAATAGCATAAAATACCTGGGCATCAACCTGACTAAGAACATGTCCAAGTTAATATTAACCCGTTAATAACAAAAATATCAAACAAACTTTCACTTATGTCCAAATGAGAAATCTCTTGGGGTGGCAGACTTGCAGCTGTTAAAATGAATATCCTCCCTCAAATACTATATATTTTCAGGTCCCTCCCAATATCCTTACCAGTAAACCAACTGAATCGACTTAAGAGCATCTTGAACAAATATATCTGGCAGGGCTAGAGAGCAAGATGTGCAGAAACCATACTCAAACACAAATCAATAGGAGGAGCAGTTATGTCAGACCTGGTAGACTACTACTGGGCAGTACACTTAGAGCAACTGAAACATTGGTTCCCAAGGGAAGAAACACCTCTATGGGTAGAGATTGAGAGAAGCTCAACTGCTACCCCAGATCTCAGAAACCTATTACTGATTGATAGATGGAAACCATGGGACCTCTCCCAATTTACCCTCCCAATACAGGCAACACTCAAAGCCTGGAGACAAATCTCTAGACAAACAGACACACAAGACACATCAATTACAATTCCCATACCCCTAGAAGCGCTAGACATCATGATCCCTTTACTCAACAGCAAACTCTTAAGAAAATGCAGCATACATGACATTCAACAACTATATGATAACCGGGGGATCAAACCCTGAGCACAGATACTGGAAGAGTTCTGCATCCCTCAGCAACAGCTTTACAACACAACCCGTATAATATAATTTCTAAAAAATAAACCACTAAAGGAAATAAGCACAAACCAAAAAGGTATGGAACTACTTATCCAACACAACAGGGGCAAAAAAAGGAATCACCCTATTTTACAATATACTACGTGAGAGAAACGTTTTTAGCAAAACAGCACCCATGACCAAGTGGGAAATAGAACTGCATAGCACAGTTACAGACGAGCAATGGAAGTTTGCGATCACATCCATTGCAAAATTCTCACTGGGAGATATCACTAAAAATAATTAACAGATGGTACTTTACACCATACAAAATTGCCAAATTTTCAGCAAACCATTCTCCCTCCTGCTGGCGAGACTGCGGCCAAATAGACAACTTACTGCACATACTGTGGGAATGCCCAGCATTAACGGGTTACTGGAACTCTGTATTTCAATTGATAGCTTCAAGCACAGAAATTTTAAAGTAACCTTGCCCCAATCTAGCATTCCTAAAAATAGGAATAGACACGTACCCTCCTATCCACAGACTGGTGGTCACAGATGTCTTACTGACAGTGAAATCACTCCTACTCCAGAAATGGAAAAGTGCCGCTACCCCAAACCTCTCCGAGGTAAAAAAGCTAGTTAATGTCAATATAACATATGAGAGACTCCTAGCACTCAACTCTCTATCATATAACAAACAGCAAGCAGTATGGAGTATATGGACAAAGACATAAGATTAGACCTAGAACATATACTAACGATAATCTCTCTTTTGAACTATAGATTAAGAGTGAAATGTACCAGCTGTATTATGTAATGCACCAATTCCATGTAAGTACTCTGTACCCCTCTTCCCCTCCCCCTCCCTTCTTTTCTGTGTCCCTTCTCTTTTTTGTTTTAAACCGCAATAAAAAAAAAAAAAAAAACAAGGTTTAAAAAAAAAAACAAAAAAAAAAAAAACAAAACAAAAAAAAAACACCAAATGAAAGCTCTATTTGTGGGAAAAAAGGACATACATTTTGTTTGAGTATAGCATGCATGGCTGTGCAATTGTCAGTTAAAGTAACGCAGTGCCGTATTGCAAAAAATGGCCTGGTCATGAAGGGGGTAAATCTTCCGGAGGTCAAGTGATTTAATGGCCAAACAGTGTGAGGCTGGGTTCACACTATCTGACAAAAAAAAAGTCCGACTTTGATCCTACATTGCTGTGCGATTTGCGGTCCTACATAGGGTCAAAGTCGGACCGTTTGTCTGTGAACAGGGATCCGACTTTGATCCCGACAATGCCAGGCACTTTGTGCTCTGGGGATTTTGAAGGGGAACTCCACGCCAAAATGCACAAGTCGCATGCCAAAGTCGGATCAGTGAAGACACTGATCCGACTTTGATCCGACTTCAATGCTTTTCAATGGGCTGAAGTAGGATCAAAGTCGGACAAAAGTAGTACAGGAACCTTTTCCAAAGTCGGTCCGACTTTGAAAAACACAAATTGGAGCAGTTAAGAAGGCTCTCATAGGGAATCATTGTTTTTGTGACGTAATGCGACTTGTGCTCCTCATGTCGGTCCGAGAATCGGACTAGTGTGAACCCAGCCTAAGGAGGTGCTTATCCACTGATCATCAATGCAAACAATTACTCCACCAGGGCACTTCACAATCTTCCTCTTTTCTGGCTATAATAGAATTCTTCCTAGATGAGTCTCTGTTAAAAGGGAACAGTTATTAGGGTTGATTTACTAAAACTGGAAAGCGCAAAATCTAGTGCAGCTATGCATGGTGCCAATCAGCTTCTAAATTCAGCTTGTTCAATTAAGGCCCCTTACACACATGCGGACCAATCAGGTCTGCCTGTCAGTTTTCGGTGACAAGTCCTTTGACATCTGCCACTATCTGATCCGCCAAATCCAGACAGATGGAAACCCTCTTTTCCATCCATCTGGGAGATCGGATAAAGACGGACAGGCAGATCAGTTTTAATGCGATCTCGCATAGAGGATAGCGGGGCTCTGACAGGTCTCAGCACAGTGAGCAGAAACAGACCTTTCATCCGCCGGCTCAGTGGGGATCAACGGATTGATACCTGCTGAGCAAGCGGAGTCTGTGAAAACGGAAAGCTCCGTGTGAAAGGGGCCGAAGCTTTGAAAAAAAATACTTGGAAGCGGATTGGTTTCTACGCAGAGCTGCACCAGATTTTGCACTCAAACCTAATGTGTCAGCTAAGTACCTAACACCCTTACCAACCATGTGTTGGCACCCAAGTCATCCAATGCATCATAATGTTTGATAACAGAGCTTATGCAAATAGATGAAGCATATTACAAACACTGTAGTAAATCTCTGCATAAGAGAACAAGCCATCCTCTGTTCTTTATCTGTGTGTTGTAACCCACTATGCAGGAAAGTTTGCATTTATTGGGCAATGTACCATCATGTTAATGTATTACAAGCCATGCCTACATGAGGGTATCAAGGGCCAAGTATTATGTTAATAAAAAAATATTTCCTTAAAGTTAATATTCCAATAGGGCAACTTCTTCTCTAACTGAAAATCCAGAACCTCCTATGTGCCTTGTAGCCGGATTCATCTTTCAACAGACGGACAACACAAATGGATCCCACCCATTACTTCAAATCAAGGGAGACTTAATAGCATGTTTGCAGAATATGTAAACTGAACAGTTTTCACTATATTTGCTCAGTCTTATCATATTACTGGGATTTTTTACATTTTACATTTAGCAGCGATGCACAGTGACAGATCAAAGTACTCAAGGGGACCTTTCATCCCCCCCACTGGGAGGTATAATTACCAGACCATGACTTAAATCCCCGTCCTTTTATCTGTGCACTAGGAAAAAAAAACGATTAAATTAGCATTTCCTGCACTATCAACAGCGGGGAAAGGTTTGATCGCGGGAAAGACGCAACGCAAAGAACAAAATAATACAGCTTTGATGCTCTCGTAGCATTTCACAAAGCACAACTCTCCAGGGACAATAAAGAAACTGAAAAGTCTACCAATAGATTTTAAATATGTACTGCATGTTAAAATAACTAACTAGATGATCTACACATACTGTTCAGGGAAATGAGAGATCGCTATTTAAAGCTAAAACAACTTGTACCAAAGAAATTAAATTCCCAGCACGCATGGGATCCCTCCATTGTGATCAGCTGCGTCCGAAGGATGCAGCGATCACAGATCACTGCTGTTGTGCGCCGCAAGGTGCGCGCAGGAAGTGCAAGCAAGGTAAGCTGGGTTCACACCTATGCGAATTGGATGTGGCTTACACCGCATCCAATTCGCAGGACACTTGAAAACACATTGTTTTCAATGTGTCCGGTACACATAGTGCATTTCTGTGCAATGCGGTGCAAATTCCCAGCCCATTTTGTTAGACGGGAACGCTCTGAACGGAGATCTTTCCCCCTGCTCGTGGCACCCCCCCCCCCCCCCCCGGGCAGCTGCTGCACTGTGAGAATGCACAGGAGTCGCTGAACGGCAGCTCCTGTCCTTCTCACAGGCAAACAAGCTGCAATTCCCACCGCTATGGTATGAATCCAGCCCGAATGACAATCGGGTGGTCATGCAACACTGCATCCAAACACAATTTTTAGCACAAATAGAGCTTTCTTTTGGTGGGGGGGTTTTTTTTTATGTTTTACTAAATAAAAACTGAAAATTTGGAAAAAACAAAAAAAAAAAAAACATTTTCATAGTTTGTTACAAAATTTTGCAAACAGGTCATTTTTCTCATTCACGGATGTGTGCTGATGAGGCTGCACTGACGGACACTGTTGGGACTGCTCTGATAACCACTGTACATGTCCCTTAGGTCATTTCACACGCAGGGACAGTTCATGTCCGCCTGTCAGTTTTTCAGGCGGACCTGACGGACGCTCCATAGTCCTCTATGGAGCGACGGATGTCAGCGGTGAAATGTCCGCCGACATCCGATCCGCTAAACACAGACGGATGGAAACCCTATTTTCCATCTGTCTGGCGGATCGGATGAACATAAACAGGCGGTTCGTGTTCATCCGATCCTCCATATAGGAGAATGGAGCTGTGACAGTTCAGTTTCTGCAAGGAGTACAGAGACGGTGCTGTCATCCCCCGGCTCAGTGGGGATAAACGGATGGATCCCTGCTGAGCAGCGGAGTCCGTCAAAACGGGCTCCACTCGTGTGAAAGGAGCCTTAGAGAAGCTGGTTAATGGCTCTCTTCTCCTCTCCTCACAATGTCAGCATGAGGAAAGGAGTGTCGATAACTGGCTTCTATTTACATCTGTGATCAGCTGTAATTGGACACAGCTGATCAGGTGGTAAAGAGCCGCTCATTGGCTGCAGAACAGGGATGAGAAAATGAGAGATCTATTAGTAAAAAGCAGGACACTTTACACACATTACACATAGTTATGCACACTTAAGTCAATCTCTTTATCGCCCTAGATGTTAACCCCTTCTCAGCCAGTGTCATTAGTACAGTGACAGTGTATAGCATTATTACTGATACATATATTAATGTCAATGATGATGTTAGTGGAAGTTAGTCAGTTCCCCCCCAGCTTCAGTGTCAGACTGACTGATAGCAGTCCCATTATAAGTCACTGATCACAGCTTAGTAGTATATACAAAAAAAAATTAAATTCCAATATATATATATATATATAATATATATATAACCTTAAATTAAAAAAAAACATATATG
>BLSH010053187.1:3297964-3310675 GCA_018402905.1 Glandirana rugosa | reverse complement strand
GTATATACAAAAAAAAATTAAATTCCAATATATATATATATATATATATATATATATATATATATATATATATATATATATATAATATATATATATATATATATATATATATATATATATATATATATATATATACACATATATATATTAGTTAGCAATAAAAAAGATGCGCCACCTAAAGACAAATAAAAATATTGAAAATGACCTGTGTATAAAAAAAAAAAAAAAAATTATATATATATATATATTGAAAAATGTGTGTGTATATATCCAAATATAGGAGTGTATAAGAAGTATATGTATCTATCTATCTATCTATCTATCTATCTATATATATATATACATACATATATACACACACATACACAGTCAGGTCCATAAATATTGGGACATCGACACAATTCTAATCTTTTTGGCTCTATACACCACAATGGATTTGAAATGAAACAAACAAGATGTGCTTTAACTGAAGACTTTCCGCTTTAATTTGAGGGTATTTACATCCAAATCAGGTGAACGGTGTAGGAATTACAACAGTTTGTATAGGTGCCTTCCACTTTTCAAGGGACCAAAAGTAATGGGACAATTGGCTGCTCAGCTGTTCCATGGCCAATTGTGTGTTATTCCCTCATCATCCCATTTACAAGGAGCAGATAAAAGGTCCAGAGTTCATTTCAAGTGTGCTATTTGTATTTGGAATATGTTGCTGTCAACTCTCAATATGAGATCCAAAGAGCTGTCACTAGCAGTGAAGCAAGCCATCATTAGGCTGAAAAAAACAAAACAAACCCACCAGAGAGATAGCAAAAACATTAGGTGTGGCCAAATCAGCTGTTTGGAACATCCTTAAAAAGAAAGAATGCACCGGTGAGCTCAGCAACACCAAAAGACCCGGAAGACCACGGAAAACAACTGTGGTGGATGAACGAAGAATTCTTGCCCTGGTGAAGAAAACACCCTTCACAACAGTTGGCCAGATCAAGAACACTCTCCAGGAGGTAGGTGTATGTGTGTCAAAGTCAACAATCAAGAGAAGACTTCACCAGAGTGAATACAGAGGGTTCACCACAAGATGTAAACCATTGGTGAGCCTCAAAAACAGGAAGGCCAGATTAGTTTGCCAAACAACATCTAAAAAAGCCTTCACAGTTCTGGAACAACATCCTATGGACAGATGAGACCAAGATCAACTTGTACCAGAGTGATGGGAAGAGAAGAGTATGGAGAAGGAAAGGAACTGCTCATGATCCAAAGCATACCACCTCATCAGTGAAGCATGGTGGTGGTAGTGTCATGGCATGGGCATGTATGGCTGCCAATGGAACTGGTTTTCTTGTATTTATTGATGTGACTGCTGACAAAAGCAGCAGGATGAATTCTGAAGTGTTTCGGGCAATATTATCTGCTCATATTCAGCCAAATGCTTCAGAACTCATTGGACGGCGCTTCACAGTGCAGATGGACAATGACCTGAAGCATACTGCGAAAGCAACCAAAGAGTTTAAGGGAAAGAAGTGGACTGTTATGCAATGGCCAAGTCAATCACCTGACCTGAATCCTATTGAGCATGCATTTCACTTGCTGAAGACAAAACTGAAGGGTAAATGCCCCAAGAACAAGCAGGAACTGAAGACAGTTGCAGTGGAGGCCTGGCAGAGCATCACCAGCGATGAAACCCAGCGTCTGGTGATGTCTATGCGTTCCAGACTTCAGGCTATAATTGACTGCAAAGGATTTGCAACCAAGCATTAAAAAGTGAAAGTTTGATTTATGATTATTAATCTGTCCCATTACTTTTGGTCCCTTAAAAAGTGGGAGGTACATATACAAACTGTTGTAATACCTACACCGTTCACCTGATTTGGATGTAAATACCCTCAAATTAAAGCTGAAAGTCTGCAGTTAAAGCACATCTTGTTTCATTTAAAATACATTGTGGTGGTGTATAGAGCCAAAAAGATTAGAATTGTGTCAATGTCCCAATATTTATGACTGTCTACACACACATACCTATATACACACCATAGTTTGTAGGCGCTGTAACTTTTGAGCAAACCAATCAATATACACTTATTGGGATTTATTTTATCAAAAACATGTAGCAGAATACATTTTGGCCAAAATGTATGAAGAAATTTGATTTTTGATATTTTATTGGATATGTTTTATAGCAGAAAGTAAAAAATAGTGTTTTTTCAAAATGTTTTGGTCTTTTTTTCGTTTATATTGCGAAAAATTAAAAACCCAGTGGTGATCAAATACCACCAAAAGAAAACTGATTTTTTAATGACTACTCACAGTAAGTGCCTGACTAAGAAGCCGCCATTTTTGGACTTTTCACTCTTCCAAAAGGGAATAAAGCATATGTTTAGTTTTACAACTAGTAACATGACCAACCTACAACTAGTATATTAAACCAAGGTTGGACCTTTGGTATTTGCCGTGTGATTCTTGAACCCAGCAGCTAGTAATCAGTGTTTTACTTGCCTAAGTACCCACTCGGGTCAATATGTTTTCAGACTCCAAACACTCCTGTATTTAAAGAATGAGTGGCCCTTTGTTGGTGTCTGGGGTCGCACATGAACCCCCCAATAAGAAGATATGTGCACCGAGTCCTTTCTATTAAAGGGCAAGCAGCCCCTAATCAGGTCATGTAACAGGGTAAGATTACTGGGAATTCAACAGTAGAATGTGAGTATCATGGGTTTATCTAGACTTATCGTTCCTATAAAATGAAAAATAGATAAATAAAATTTACTAAAAATGGAGTGTGCAAAATCTGGTGCAGCTTTGCATAGAAACCAATTAGCTTCCAGGTTTTATTGTCAAAGCTTAATTGAACAAACTGAAGTTAGAAGCTGATTGGCTATCATGCACAGCTGCACCAGATTTGGCACTCTCCAGTTTTAGTAAATCAATCTCAATGTCACTGTCATGCAATAAGTCATATTATGCAATGATGTCTGTTAGCTTTCTGATGACAGAGCCCTTATCATTTGGAATCATCCATGTAGATGTTCCTACATACTGTAGGTTGTGAGTTTAAAATATTTGGCTTACATTTGCCATCAAGGTTTAATGTATCATTTTGTTTTATACTATCATTTTAGGTTATATCATTTTAACCAGACCGGTGCCTTAAGATAATCATTAAAAGGGATTACTGGACAGAAATCAGGTGCTTGTATGAACATTTCTCCTCCTGCTATTTTTTAAATGTTCTTCAGTATTGATAATCTCTTAATACTATCATTAAGCCTTTACTGTTATTTAATTGTGTGCACATGAAATTATTTTTTCAACCTAGACTATTTAAAATTGGATAACAGTAAGAATATCCAGAGGGTTCCAGGACATCTTCCTGTGTAATGCAACAGTGCCTCTCGGTGGTCCTTCATTGTATTACCACTAAAAAAAAATCATATCCTTTCTACATTTACATTTTCTACTCTTCTTTGAACACTTGTTTCTGACAGGCACAAGATACATCTATCATACGGTTAATTAACATTACTGTCTTGTTTATTATGCCCCTCTTTTTCCTTCCTATAAAGCGAGTTGAAAAAAAAAAAAATGTATCTAATACAGTTGCTTTCTCCCCGTCACTTCCCAACTTCCCTTAATCTTTTATGGGGCCCATACATTCTGACCTCACTTTTGTACTATTATTATATAATAAGCAAGTCATTTCTGTTTCACAAGTAATCCTAAACATTTGGGTAAAATAGTCAACCACCAGTGAAAGGTGCCATCATCTTTCAGAAATATCAGATATTCATTATGAAATTGGGTCGCTCGCAGTCTCCGCTCTAATTCATCCCAAAGGTGTTCTGTCGGGTTGAGGTCAGGACCAGCCAAGTTCCTCCACCCAAAACTTGCTAATCCATGTCTTTATGGACCTTGTTTTGTGCACTGGTGTGCAGGCATGTTGGAACAAGGGGCAAACCCAAACTGTTCCCACAAAGTTGGGAGCATGAAATTGTCCAAAATGTTTTGGAATGCTGACGCCGTAAGGCTGGGTTCACATTGCCGTTTCAGATCCGATTTCAGACTGAATTTTTGGCTGAATTTGGATCTGAAATGGACCAGAAGACGAACAGCACTCCTGTGCAATTTGCACCGGAACCACTGCGGAGATGTGTGAACCGACTCCATAGAGAGCCGGTCACAATCTCCTGACATGTGAATCGGATGCGGAGGGAAACCCGCATCCAATTCGCAGTAGTGTGAACCCAGCCTAAGAGTTCCCATCACTGGAACTATAAGGCCAAGCTCAACCCCTAAAAAACAACCCCACACCATAATCCCCCCTCCACCAAATGATTTGGACCAGTGCACAAAGCAAGTTCCATAAAGACATAGATGAGGGAATTTGGGGTGGAGGAACTTGACTGGCCTGCACAGAGTGCTGACCTCAACTCGATAGAACACCATTGGGATGAATTAGAGTGGAGACTGCGAGGCCTGACCTCACAAATGCGCTTCTGGAAGAATGGTCAAACATTGCCATAGACACACTCCTAAACCTTGTGGACAGCCTTCTCAGAAGAGTTGAGTCTGTTATAGCTGCAAAGGGTGGGCCAACTCAATATTGTGGACAAAGACTGGGATGCCATTAAAGTTCATGTACGTGTAAAGGCAGACGACCCAATACTTTTGACAATATAGTGTATATACGTGATTCTGCACAGAATGGCCACCATGTAGTAGTAAATCTGCTACGGGGCAGTCGGCAAGGGGTTAAAAGTACAGTATATGAAAACAATAGATGGCAGTGAAGATTCCTCCATCCGTGCTGTAAGCATGAATGAGGGAATCAAGCTGTGTATGGTGACCAGTCACCTGCCCATTCACTGTAAAATAATAGTGCCTCCTGGTCATTCCATCCAGCAAAATATACTCACCTATCCCTAAAACCTTCCTGCTTTCCTACTACATTGGTGCACTTGCTCTATTACTATTAGCAAGCAGGGCTTCCAGATGCAGAGGAGCACGTGACAGTGCTCAAGCAGCCAATTGTCAGTCATGCACCTGGGTAATCTTCAACACTATCTGAATGCAGCTTACCCAGGGTGGATGCGAGGGAGAAGGTAGGGAAATATACCGCTGGGGAGTAGACTATCAGGAAGAATGGTCCCCATATCGTGAATGGGTAGGTAATAATGTCTCTTTAGCTGATTTACAACTAGGTTGGCCCAAAGTAAAAAAAAAATTAAAAAAATAAAAATAAATAAAATAATTATATATATATTATATATATATATATATATATATATATATATATATATATATATATATATTTCAAAGTCCCTTTTTTTGTACTATGTACTGGAGTGAAAACATCTTTAAACTGGTTCTAAAGCCTCAAGGTGTTTTACCTTAATGTATTCTATGCATTAAGGTGGAAAACCTTCTGTGCTGCAGGATCCCTCCCAGCCCCCCATTATACTTACCTGAGCCCGATCCGATCCGGTATCGTGCATTAGGGCCGGTTCACACCTAGGAGAGTTCCAAAGCAATTTGTGTCCCTCTTCAAATCGCTTGCCATCAGAAATCCCATTGAAATTAATGGGAGCCATCTTAATATACACTACTCAAGTCGCTCTGAGTCTGAGGCGACTTCTGAAAAGAGATTTCAGTCCATAGAAGTCAATGGAAGTTGCTTCCAAGTCTGATCACCATCTATATATTTGAGATTTTCCAGGAAGAAGAAAATAAATATCCCAATTGCTTTTATTATTTAATTCTCTGATTGGCCACAGACAAAGTCGCCTGGCATGTAAATCGCACTGTAAATCGCTTGAAGTCACGCTGTAAAGTAGCGTTGAAGTCTCTTTCAAATCGCCTTTCAAACTATTTTCTGCAGTCGGATCACCAAGGTGTAAACCGGCCCTGAGAGCAGCGACTTGCTCCCTCCACACTTGGCTAATTGATAGCAGTGGGAGACATTGGCTCCTGCTACTGTCAATCATATCCTGTTAGAAGGGAGAAGGGGGCAGGGCTTGGCTGCCCTGTCTGTGTCCAAATGTCCCCATACAAAGTGGCTTTCTATGGATGCACTCGCTGAAGAGGAGCCGCCAGGACTGCTCTGAGCAATAATGACACAGAACAAGTAAGGATAACATCACATAACATATTTTAATAAAAAAAAAAAAAAAAAGTCAAAGCTTGAAAGAGGAAGTAAACTTCCTTTACTGCCTTTTACCTATAGGTAAGCCTATAATAAGGCTTACCTATAGGTAATGTAAATATCTCCTAAACGCATCACCATCACTGGTGCATGCGCTCTGAAGAAATAGCCACCCGTGCCGTTCCCTCCAAGCCCTGTGCATGCACCGGAGTGACATCATTGTGGCACCAGTCACAGAGCCAGAGCCCGCGAACCCAGAAGCAAGACGGGTGAAGATGGAAGGGGCTGCAGCGCTGACATCGCAACTCTGCAGTATCGCGGTGATGCATACTAGCAATTATGAAAAAAAGAAAAGAAAATATCCAGCAGTATATTATCAAATTATAGCAGAGTTCCACCGACTTTTTAATCTTTACATCATCCACTTTTTTTCTTTGTTTCCTGCAGCGCACTGGCTCCTGGGAGATGTGTGTCATAATGCCCAGAAGCCAGTGTGCATCGCGAGATTGCTGCAAATAATTTTCTGCGCTGAGCCGTGTGTTTAATGCGCATGCACGAGATCAGGAGGTGCATGCTGGGTAGCCAGCAGGATCCTAGTGGGCTTCACATGCCCACAAGCAAGATGGAAGCTCGCAACAAGAAAGAACAAAGATACGTTTAAAAAAGAAAAAAATATATAGCGGCGGTTTACATGAAAGTTGTGAGTGCATAATGAGATTAGGAACATCAAAAAAGGGGACTTAAAAAAAAATAATTACATTTTGTCGGTGGAACTCCGCTTTAATATGTTGACTTTTTTTGTTATAAGTGAAAACAAAATTACCTGGGACCCATTTTACTTCCATTTCCACATCCTTGTCCTCCTGCTTTTTCTCCTTTTCCTGGATGTCCTTAAGCAGCTCCCTGTAACGAGCAATCTGATCTTCATCATCCTTTGGCCCTTTTTTAGACTTCACATCTTCTATCGCCACATTCTCTACAAAAGGTAAAAAAGAAAAAATATTTGCAATCCAGAGTAAAAATAATCCATGCAGCATAAAGTAACAAATACAATATATTTCCCCTAAATTAACCACTTAACCTCCCTGGCGGTATGATTATTTCAGATTTTTGGTGCTGAAAGCGGTACCATTATTTTGCACAGAAATTTGGCGTTTTATATTGTAGGCCTGTAATTCTTAGGAAGAACTCACTTAAATCTGTCCAAACAAGAGTCCAGTAGACATCCCGGGTATGATAAAGTTTGAAACATGAAATCATAAATTATAATATAATAAATAACTAAAAATAATTATCAAAAATAATAACGTAATAGTAATAAAATGTATTCAATAATGTAGTCAAACCAAAAACACTAAAATTTGCTCAGTTGCAGAATTGTCGCTGTCGTCACTTTCAGTTTCTGATGATAAACTTCCCCAAAAACCTGTATCACTCAATTCTGCAAATGATTCTTATTTACGATCGCTGTTTTCTAGCTGATCAAAGACCACTTTTGACATAAAGGGACAAGTTTTGGTTGCCATGGACATTCTCATGTTTCCGGGCAGAAAGAATAACATATATAATATAAAAGTGCATGCAGGGCACTGGGCAAACCACTAGGGACAAAGGGGATGTGAAATGATTTCATACAGTAATGTAATCTTACAAATCACAGTGTACTGTATGCTTGATGTGTGTTTCACTTTTTGAATTTGTCGCCGGTCTCGGCCCCCCTGCGACGCCACGCTCGCAGGGAACGGAGCCCGGCACACAGAGGCTTTGGGCGGAGGACAGAGCCCGCAGACACCGCGGGAGGACATCGCTGGATCCAGGGGACAAGGTAAGTAATGCAATTAAAAAAATATTAAAATTGATCTTTTGCTTTAAAAAAAAAAAAAAAAAAATGTTTACCTCTGCCCTAGACCAGACGTGACGACATCACGTCGCTCTGGTTCCTGCAAGAACATAGAGGCAATCAGCGATGCTCTAGTCTCTCATTGCCTCTGTGACCAGCCAGTCGCACCGTCGGATAATTCCCCGAGCGATGTCCTGTCCCACCCCTTCAGAAAGTGATCCAGTGACTAATGAGCCGCTCGGATCACTTTCATGAGGAAGCCAGCCACTGGCTGAAAAAAAAAAAAGAGAAAAGGATTATGGTTGATAGCTTCTTATCTCTCTCCAAAGCCCTGAGTTCCATGAGTTTCAGCTGCTTCGTTCTTCTGTTATCAGCGTGATTACTTCTGACAAGTTCTCCAACAACTGAGATAAAACCAGCCTGAAATTTGTTGCAGGGCGGGTGCTATAAATAGATTAGCAGAGAGCTGGTCTATTCACAGCACAGCTCTGCACATTCCTTCCTTCCTCTGCCTATGTGGGAGGGGGATTGTGTGCCTTTTCTCCAATCAGCTGTCACACAGTGTATGCCCTAGACTACACTCACAGTGCTGAACAGGAAGAGAACATTCTTTACAGGAAGTGCACTTACTAAAGAATATAGCAAGCGGAAGACAGCAGATATACACGTAAAACTAATTTAGGGAGATTTGTTTCATTTCGGTGTATCATCTGAGGCTGTTCACTTCACTGGGTATACAGTCAGGTCCATAAATATATTGGGACATTGACAAAATTCTAATCTTTTTGACTCTATACACCACCACAATGGATTTGAAATGAAACGAATATGATGTGCTTTAACTACAGACTTTCAGCTTTAATTTGAGGGTATTTACAGTGCCTTGCGAAAGTATTTGGCCCCCTTGAACTTTGCGACCTTATGCCACATTTCAGGCTTCAAACATAAAGATATAAAACTGTAATTTTTTGTGAAGAATCAAGAAGTGGGACACAATCATGAAGTGGAACGAAATTTATTGGTTATTTCAAACTTTTTTAACAAATAAAAAACTGAAAAATTGGTTGTGCAAAATTATTCAGCCCCCTTAAGTTAATACTTTGTAGCGCCACCTTTTGCTGCGTCTACAGCTGTAAGTCGATTGGGGAAGTCTCTATCAGTTTTGCACATCGAGAGACTGAAATTTTTTCCCATTCCTCCTTGCAAAAGAGCTCGAGCTCAGTGAGGTTGGATGGAGAGCATTTGTGAACAGCAGTTTTCAGTTCTTTCCACAGATTCTCGATTGGATTCAGGTCTGGACTTTGACTTGGCCATTCTAACACCTGGATATGTTTATTTGTGAACCATTCCATTGTAGATTTTGCTTTATGTTTTGGATCATTGTCTTGTTGGAAGACAAATCTCCGTCCCAGCCTCAGGTCTTTTGTAGACTCCATCAGGTTTCCTTCCAGAATGGTCCTGTATTTGGCTCCATCCATCTTCCCATCAATTTTAACCATCTTCCCTGTCCCTGCTGAAGAAAAGCAGGCCCAAACCATGATGCTGCCACCACCATGTTTGACAGTGGGGATGGTGTGTTCAGGGTGATGAGCTGTGTTGCTTTTACGCCAAACATAACGTTTTGCATTGTTGCCAAAAAGTTCGATTTTGGTTTCATCTGACCAGAGCACCTTCTTCCACATGTTTGGTGTGTCTCCCAGGTGGCTTGTGGCAAACTTTAAACAACACTTTTTATGGATATCTTTAAGAAATGGCTTTCTTCTTGCCACTCTTCCATAAAGGCCAGATTTGTGCAGTATACGACTGATTGTTGTCCTATGGACAGAGTCTCCCACCTCAGCTGTAGATCTCTGCAGTTCATCCAGAGTGATCATGGGCCTCTTGGCTGCATCTCTGATCAGTCTTCTCCTTGTATGAGCTGAAAGTTTAGAGGGACAGCCAGGTCTTGGTAGATTTGCAGTGGTCTGATACTCCTTCCATTTCAATATTATCGCTTGCACAGTGCTCCTTGGGATGTTTAAAGCTTGGGAAATCTTTTTATATCCAAATCCGGCTTTAAACTTCTCCACAACAGTATCTCGGACCTGCCTGGTGTGTTCCTTGTTCTTCATGATGCTCTCTGCACTTTAAATGGACCTCTGACTATATCACAGTGCAGGTGCATTTATACGGAGACTTGATTACACACAGGTGGATTCTATTTATCATCATTAGTCATTGAGGTCAACATTGGATCATTCAGAGATCCTCACTGAACTTCTGGAGAGAGTTTGTTGCACTGAAAGTAAAGGGGCTGAATAATTTTGCACGCCCAATTTTTCAGTTTTTTATTTGTTAAAAAAGTTTGGAATATCCAATAAATTTTGTTCCACTTCATGATTGTGTCCCACTTGTTGTTGATTCTTCACAAAAAATTACAGTTTTATATCTTTATGTTTGAAGCCTGAAATGTGGCAAAAGGTCGCAAAGTTCAAAGGGGGCCGAATACTTTCGCAAGGCATTGTACATCCAAATCAGGTGAACAGTGTAGGAATTACAACAATTTGTATATGTGCCTCCCAATTTTTACGTTTGTTTCATTTCAAATCCATTGTGGTGGTGTATAGAGCCAAAAATATTAGAATTGTGTTGATGTCCCAGTATTTATGGACCTGACTGTATGTGAGGGTTTACATACACTTTAAGATAAAAAGTGTGTGCAACAGCCTCTCTCAGCCCCCCTAATAATTACCAGCGATGTTGCATGAGAGACTCGGCTGTGTGGGACTCCCCTCCTCATTGGCTAAGAGAGCAGTGCGGCGCCATTGGCTCCAGCAGTGGTCAAAGTCAGTGAGACAATAAAAAGAGAAAGGGGACGGGGCTAGGCCATGGCTACGTGTCTGAATGGATACACAGAACTGCGGCTTGGCTTGGGTGCCCCCATAGCAAGCTGCTTGCTGTGCGGACACTCATCAGGAGGGAGGGGCCAGGAGCTTCAGCCAGGGATAAGATGAGGAGGATCCAGCTCTGAGCAAAACCATTTAACAGAGCAGGTAAGTATAACATGTTTGTTATGTTAATAGAAAAAAGAAAACAAGACTTTACATTCACTTAATGTTTACTTACATGTTTTTTAAAATGTAGTTGTGTTGGGTGGTGTTTGCTACAGATAAAAGCAACAACGAAGACGACTTAAATCGGTATCAAACCCAAACCCACAAATGTCATACAGTATATTGCAGCTTACCAAATCATTAGCTGTGGTGGCTGCACTAGTTTTCTTCTTTTAGGTTTTTTTCCCTCAATTGTCACCTGGTGATCCTGCCAGTAACACACCTATTAGTGTGCCTCCATTTTGAATGAATGAGCAACAGAGACACAGCAGCACTGTCAGTCGTATTGTCAGTCTAGGGCAGGGGTGTCAAACTTGATTTCATCGTGGGCCATATCAGCATTATCGTCGCCCTGAAAGGGCCGGTTGCATATGTAAAAATAGATGTCCAGAGCACTACCCCCCTTACATCAGATGCCAAGAGCTCCCCCCACCATCAGAAGTCAAGGGTCCCCCACCTTTCCTTGCATCACAGTAGGGGCAGAGCTGGGAAGCAGAAAGTGCGGGGTCTAGAAGAGGACCAGAGGACAGCTGGAGTCTTCTGAATGCTGAGACCAGGGGAGGTGAAGATGAGGGGGTGCTGCAGCTGCACAGAAAGGAGCAGGATCTGAAGGAGTTCTGTCCTCCACTCTGCGACCGACTGCTGAGACAGGGGGTGGTGGAGATGAGGGGAGTGCTGCCGCTGCAGGAAAGGTGTGAGGGCCACATGAAATGACCCGGAGGGCCGGATTTGGCCCCCGGGCCTTGTGTTTGACACCTGTGGTCTAGGGGGAGAGGAGAGTTACATGCACTAGCAGATTAAGATACACTAACAAACTGAAGCCAAACTTTAGCTAGCACTTTATAAGCTGTTATAGCAACAGTGTTTTTCCTTTTGGCAAAAAGTTTTATATAAATAAATAAAAACTGATCATTGTAATCACCACTGTTAGTGCTTAATGGCTTGTTCCAGCCCTCTAACTGCTACATCTGCAAGACAGCTTGTGTTGTTCAAAAACAAAAAAGACTTACTGGACAGATCACCAGGTGAAAGTAAAAAAGAAATCCTAAAAAGAAAAACGGATGCAGCCATCACATCTAGGAACTGTTAAGCTGCAATGTAATAAATGTTTGCTTTTGGGTTTAATTCCCCTTCAAGGCTTTGAAAAATGTAAATGAAACACAACATGAGAAATAGGAGGGCTGTCATTGCTGATCTCCTCCAGAAAGTGCTTGGTGCCTGAATTTCTCTGGTTTCTATATATCCTGAGTGACTGACTTGGAACAAGCATGTAACCAGTGAAGTCAGAAGATAAAAACTCCTTATCTGCATACTAGAATTTGGATACATGCCACAGCCAGGTAAATAACATTTTCGGTAACCTATGTATTTTCTCAGTACATGTTTGACCAAGGCCACCGACATATTGTAGGCCAGGGTTCCTCAAGGGGGTACGCCGCACAGAGCTGAGTGAGACTTCACTCTCGCTTCTGCTGCGGCTGCCTTCTTCACAGTTCGGATCGCCGCTGCCACCCGGAGACTGACAGTCTCTGGGCGGCTTAGCGGTGTGTGTGTGTGTGAGAGGAGGAGGGGGGTGGGGGGATTCGAGGAAGGCGGAGGGTCCTGGAGGCAGGGCTCTTCAGCTGCAAGGAGCTTAGGGGGGTGGGGGG
>BLSH010053187.1:3276344-3296555 GCA_018402905.1 Glandirana rugosa | reverse complement strand
CCCCCCCCCCCCCCCCCAAAGGAGTGGACTATTAGATATATTAGCAGATCTACACTATCAGACTAAAGCCACACTGCAGATTTACACTTTATAAGCAGTTATACCAAGTTATTTTTTTCCTTTAGGCATAAAGATTTTACATAAAGCACCCATCAGTTGTGAATTGTTTGTCTTCTCCCTATAACTGCTACATCTGTGGGGTGGCTTGTCCTTTTTAAAAACAACAGACTGACTGACTAGATCACCAGGTGAAGATAAGGGAAAGAATGGATAAAAATAAAAGAAAACGAAATGCAGACATAACATCTAAGAATTGGTAAGCTGCAATATATTAAAGTTTGCTTTAATTGTTGCCCCTGTAAATGGGCTGATTAAGTACCATCAACTGTAATTACTATTTTTATACCGCTTATACCAGTACAACAGGAAATATATTGATAGCAGGAAAGAGAGAAACAGTAGTGCTCATAAGTTTACATACCCTGGCAGAATTTATGATTTTTTTGGCCATTTTTCAGAGAATATGAATAACACAAAAACTTTTCCTTTCACTCATGGTTAGTGCTTGGCTGAAGCCATTTATTATCAACCAACTGTGTTTACTCTTTTTAAATCATAATGACAACAGAAACTACCCAAATGACCCTGATCAAAAGTTTACATACCCCAGTTCTTAATACCGTGTATTGCCCCCTTTACCATCAATGACAGCTTGAAGTCTTTTGTGGAAGAGGCTCTTTATCTTCTCAGATGGTAAAGCTGCCGATTACTCTTGGCAAAAAGTCTCCGGTTCCTTGAAATTCTTGGGCTGTCTTGCATGAACTGTACATTTGAGATCTCCCCAGAGTGGCTCAATGATATTGAGGTCAGGAGACTGAGATGGCCACTCCAGAACCTTCACTTTATTCTGCTGTAGCCAATGACAGGTCTTGGACTTGGCCTTGTATGGCCTTGATCATTGTCATGTTGGAATGTCCAAGTACGTCCCATGCGCAGCTTCCTGGCTGATTAATGTAAATGTTCCTCCAGTATTTTTTGATAATCTACTGCATTCATCTTGCCATCAATTTTGACCAAATTTACTGTGCCTTTGCAGCTCACACAACCCCAAAACAGCAGCAATCCACCTCTGTGTTTCACAATAGGAATGGTGTACCTTTCATCATAGGCCTTGTTGACTCCTCTCTAAATGTAGCGTTTATGGTGGTGGCCAAAAAGCTCTATTTTGGTCTCCTCACTCCAAATGACTTTGTGCCAGAAGGTTTGAGGCTGGTCTCTGTGCTGTCTGGCATCTTGCAAGCGGGATACTTTGTGGCATTTGCATAGTAATGGCTTTCTTCAGGCGACTTGACCATGCAGCCCATCTTTCTTCAAGTGCCTCCTTATTGTGCATCTTGAAACAGCCACACCACGGGTTTTTAGAGAGTCCTGTATTTCACCTGCAGTTATTTGTGGGGTTTTCTTTGCATCCCAAACAATTTTCCAGGCAGTTGTGGCTGAAATTGTAGTTGGTCTACCTGACCGTGGTTTGATTTTAACAGAACCCCTCATTTTCCACTTCTTGATTAGAGTATGAACACTGCTGATTGGCATTCTCAATTCCTTGGATAGATTTTTATATCACTTTCCTGTTTTATACTGTTCAACTACCTTTTCCCGCAGATCCTTTGACAATTATTTTGCTTTTCCCATGACTCAGAAACTGACTGAAACTCATTGACCTTTTATATACACACACCAATTACAAGCAAACAGATCACAGGTGAGGATGGTTACCTTTAATAGCCATTTAAACCCCTTTGTATCAACTTGTATGCATGTTAGCAGGCCAAAATCACCAGGGTATGTAAACTTTTGATCAGAGTAGTTTGGGTAGTTTCTGTTGTCATTATGATTTAAAAAGAGTAAACACAGTTGATTGATAATAAATGGCTTCAGCCAAACACTAGCCATAAGTGAAAAATGTTTTTGCTTTATCATTCGTATTCTCTTAAAAATAACCAAGAAATCAGAATTTCTGCTAGGGTATGTAAACTTATGAGCACAACTGTAGATAATATCTTTTAGTCCTTTTATGAAATAGGACATACTGAACACTCCCTTAGAGGTGTATGTCCTTCTCCCATCCATAAAAACTAATGATACGCTGGCCAAGGAGCATAAACCTCTAAAAGGGATGCTTTCTTTCATGGGATAAGCACAGATTTGCTTTAAAGGGGTTGTAAACCCTCCAGGTTTTTCACCTTGATGCATTCTATGCATTAAGGTGAAAAACCTCTTGTGATGCAGCAGCCACCCTCAGCTCCCCTTTTACTTACCTGAACGCGGTCTTTCCAGCAACAGGGATGGGCACAACCGCTCCAGCCAGTGTCTCAGGTCCTGATTGGATAGATTGATAGCAGCGCAGCCATTGGCTCAAACTGCTGTCAATCAAATCCAATGACGCGGGAGCCAGGGGCGGGACCGAGTCCTGCTCTCTGTGTCAATGGATGCAGCAGGACCCAGGAGCGCGGCTCTCCAATGGGGCACTCGAGAAGAGGAGGAGCGCCACTGAGGGACCCCAGAAGAGGATCGGGGCCACTCTGTGCAAAACCAACAGCACAGAGGAGGTAAGCATACCATCTTTTTTTTTTTTTAACTAACCTTTAGATATCCTTTAAGAATCACAGGTTCTGTTGCTATAGCTCAGGGGTCTCCAGACTATGGCCCTGCAGTTGTTCAGGAACTACAATTCCCATCATGCCTAGTCATGTCTGGTGAATATCGGAGTTTTACAATGCCTCACGGAATGTGTAGTTCCGCAACAGCTGGAGGGCCATAGTTTGGAGATCCCTGTGTCTTTGTAGGGCTCTTGCTGTCTTTGTGGACCCAAGGCAAAATGTGCTACTTGGTTTACACCAGGCCATATATGCGTGTGAATTGTAGCAAGAAACAAGGGACATATGTTAGAGAGAGGGGTCATATAAAATAATTAAGCGAGTTGTCCATACCTTGGATGTTACATTGGCCACAGAGGTAAATAACTTGGGTTTGTAAGCAGAGAGATCCACATCTACAGCTGAGTCCTTTGGCTCATCATCAAACTGTACATCATCAGGAATAAACCTGTCAAGTGCAGCAGTGTCCAGAGACACACACATTTAATAATGCATTATAAATATACGGTAAATTACAATGTACACTCTAGTCAGATCCGCTAAGAGATAACTTCTGATAGGATGCTTTGTGCTCCAGAATATCAGCCGAATGACTGTTTTGTTTTTGTATGCTAGTCTCATATTGAAAACCAATAGGTTACTAAAGTTATGAAAAATTCTCATTGACACAATACAACTTTGGAAGTGATGCATCATACAGTGATGGAAAAAAGTATTTGATTCCCTGCTGATTTTGTACATTTGCCCACTGACGAAGATATGATCAGTCTATATAGTTAATGGTAATTTTATTTTAAAAGTGAGAGGCAGAACAACAACAAAAATATCCGGAAAAACGCATTTCAAAAAAGTTGTAAATTGATTTGCATTTTAATGAGTGAAATACGTATTTGATCCCCTATCAATCAGCAAGATTTCTGGCTATACAGGTAATGAGCTGAGATTAGGAGCAATTTTAAAGGGAGTGCTCCTAATCTCGGCTTGTTACCTGTATAAGACACCTGTCCACAGAAGCAATCAGTCAGATTCCAATCTCTCCACCATGGTCAAGACCAAAGAGCTGTCCAAGGATGTCAGGGACAAGATTGTAGACCTACGCAAGGCTGGAATGGGCTACAAAGACCATCGCCAAGCAGCTTGATGAGAGGGTGACAACAGTTGGTGCGATTATTCGCATATGGAAAAATAACTGTCAATCTCCCTCGGTCTGGGGCTCCATGCAAGATTTCACCTCGTGAAGTTTCAATGATCATGATAACGGTGAGGAATCAGCCCAGAACTACACGGGAGAATCTGGTCAATGATCTCAAGGCAACTGGGACCATAGTCACCAAGAAAACAATTGGTAACACACTACGCCGTGAAGGACTGAAATCCTGCAGCGGCCGCAAGGTCCCCCTGCCCAAGAATGCACATGTACAGGCCCATCTGAAGTTTGTTAATGAACATTTGAATGATTCAGAGGAGAACTGGGTGAAAGTGCTGTGGTCAGATGAGACCAAAATCAGGTTCTTTGTCATCAGGTTCTTTGTCATCAACTCAACTCGAAGGAGGAGGAATGCTGCCTATGACCCCAAATACACCATCCCCAACATCAAACATGGAGGTGGAAACATGATGCTTTGGGAGTGTTTTTCTGGCTCCCAGGTTTCTTCTATACAGGTAATGAGTTGAGATTAGGAGCACTCTTAAAGGGAGTGCTCCAAATCTCAGCTTGTTACCTGTATAAAAGACACCTGTCCACAGAAGCAATCAATCAGTCAGATTCCAATCTCTCCACCATGGTCAAGACCAAAGACCTAGCTGAAAGAAAAAGGACCGCACTCCAATATCCAGGGCAAGTGGTGGTTTATTGTGATTAAGCGGACCCCAGATCCATGAAACGCGTTAACCCTTTTTCAGCTTTTTGTACTGTCTGCCTGGATTGTTCACTTTTTATTTGGTTCACAATAAACCACCACTTGCCCTGGATATTGGAGTGCGGTCCTTTTTCTTTCAGCTTACTCATGGACATGGACTAGCGGTTTTCCGGACCTGCACCTGTATACCTGGGAGATTACTGACTCCACACACCTGGAGCGGGCCAGTTCCTCTCTCTGCTCAGTTAAGACCAAAGAGCTGTCCAAGGATGGACAAACGTACAAAATCAGCAGGGGATCACATACTTTTTTTCCCTCACTGTATGTAATATTCTTTCATTTCCAAGCGTGGTCTTGGTCACACAATTTTATTCAGACAAACACTATACTAATTACATGAAAATTGTTTATTCTGTTATTGTATAAGAAAAATTTTCGCATGAAGTCGCGATCAGCTCTCGAAAGCTGGGTATTAATGATCAGATTATCAGACAATTGCTCCGAAAGCGGTATTTTTTTGTCTGATTTTCTTATTGTGTGTACTAGGCTTAAGCCCGCAAATGCAAGAGCACTACACACAAAGGAGTTAACAGAACGTTGTCATGCAAAGAGTGTAGTACATAAGCACTTGGCTGCCATTTATTACTAGACAGCTTTGATTCAGGAGAATGGTTTTCATTCACAGGCAATATTTACGGATAATAGCTGAGCATTATGTATAACACCAGCAACAAACCCTAGGGTAGAATTCAAGCATGATAAATACTTTTGTTCACACGTCAGTTACCCTTTTACCAGAAAGGGTTTAGAAGACAAATACAATAATCGTGTGTGTTCTGTGCTTTAAACCCCCAAGGGCCTGTAACATTTACCTAGCAATATGACGGTGCAACTGCTCTGTAAGTGAAGCATGTAATAAATACAATCCATATAATGGCTTGGCTTAGGAAATATGCCGTGTAGAAAACCTGTAAGCCATTTTAAAAATACAGTATGGTTGCTTTTACCTTTTAAAACCCTCCTCGGTGCATCTGTCTGATTTAGTTTCCCTTGCTACTGGGGACCGGACTCCAGGCTAAGCCTTGCCTATCTGTTATTCTCCTTTTTGATCTTCAGGTTTTTATTTCTGCCCAATAAAGATATCACCGGATACCTCGTTATCGTACTTATAATTTCAAATATTTAAAATACAGTATCTCACAAAAGTGAGTACACCCCTTACATTTTTGTAAATATTTTATTCTATCTTTTCTTGTGGAAACACTGAAGAAATGACACTTTGCTACAATGTAAAGTAGTGAGTGTACAGCTTGTATAACAGTGTTAATTTGCTGTCCCCCCAAAATAACTCAACACACAGCCATTAATATCTAAACCGCTGGCAACAAAAGTGAGTACACCCCTAAGGGAAAATGTACAGATTGGGCATGTAAGGGGGCGAGGAGTGCTTAAAGCGGAAGTTCCATTTTTGGGTGGAACACCGCTTTAATGTGAGCATAATTATTGTTGGGTTTCATATGGATATTTTATCCTCATTAAAATGATTTTACACTATTATGGCTTTTTTTGGTTTCATGGCTGGAGTTAACCTAGAGGAAGACGCCCAATAGGGTGTGTGGATCAGAGGAATTACACCTAGAGAATTTAGGACCTCATTGTCCATTGAATTTATTGAAGTACAGAGATTTCTTTTTTGCTGTGGGGTCCCATGGGGGCTAGATATTTCTGGTGAGCACATTGAATGGCTGTATGTTGGTGGTTCACTGTGCGGGTGGAATAGTCTGTGGACATTAATCCCTCAAGCGCCGATGGTGGAATCTATACTTTTTAATTTGGGATTTTGGACTTTATATATATTAATTTTTTTCACATTGTTGAAACACTTTTCAAGGAAATTGACTTAATAACTTTATTCTGATAAATATAAATGTATCATCGATTGTGTATAATTCACATATTGGTTTAGTAATATTTCACTTTTATTTTATTTTTTATTTTTTGATAATTTTTTTAATGAAATTTTTTGGTATTTAATCACCTTCTTACACATGGTATATGTCATCCATTTATGACTTATTGTTTCTATTCCAATTTTTATTGATATTTTTTTATGTCATGATTTTGATCAAGTGGAAATTGTGTGGATACAAAACATTATTCCTGAATAGGTCAGTGCCCTAAATATTTTGTAAATAACCATTTCTGTAGTGTCCTACTGTTAGGAGCAGCGACCAGATATAGATTTTGGTTGTGTGTGTGTGTGTGTGTATATATATATATATATCTATATCTATATATACACACACACACACATACTTCTTATACACTGCTATATTTGGGTATATACACACACATTTTTCACAATATATATATATTTTTTTCTTTATACACAGGTCACTTTCAATATTTTTATTTGTCTTTAGGTGGCGCATCTTTTTTATTGCTAATTCAACTCTGCTTCAGTATGTCACAGTACATGCTGGCATTCATGGTTCCCTCAGGGAGGGGGTAGGGCGGACTCGATCGCCGCCGGCTACCCGCGATGGCCCCCCTGCAGTTAGAGAATGGAGGTCCGTGTAAGTAAACACAGATCTCCGTTCTGACAGAGGGGGAAGGGCAGTGATCACAGGCTTCCTCTATATGGAAGCCGTGATCATCCCCTTTCCCCAGCCAGGGCAGCCCACACACAGTGAGAACACGCCCAGGGAACACAGTTAACCCTTAAAACGCCCCCTGCAGGTTAACCCCTTCACTACCAATGGCATTTACACAGTAATCAGTGCATTTTTATAGCACTGATCCCTGTATAAATGCCAATGGTCCCAAAAAAGTGTCAAAATGGTCCGACATGTCCGCTGCAATATCGCAGTACCGCTAAAAATCGCAGATCGCCGCCATTACTAGTAAAGAATAAAAACCCCAGAAATTAATTCTCATCGTCCGTAAATGCGGCAACTTTTGCGCAAACCAATCAATAAATGTGATTTTTTTTTTACGAAAAATATAGCAGGCAACATTAAAGAGGTGGAGATCTACTTGAACATGGGAGACGTCAAAGATCACCAAGCACAGTTTTGTCTCCTCCCACCCGATTTAAATCTCTAATTGCCGTACTACCGTGTCGCAATCGCATGCATTACACAGTAATCATGGATTTAAATCAGGTGGTGAGGAGGCAACATATCACCCCCTCACCATCTGTCAAACACACTTGGATCGCTTTTCAGAAGAGCAGCAGTGCTTGCGGCACTTGTGATTGAGCCCTTAGTTGCACTCAGCAGTGGCACCCTGCGGTTGAATCGTGGTTTTAGAGACTCCAATCCCTACCCCTACCTCCTTTAGCTGGGTGGGTTCTATTGCCTGCCAATCGTAATCCATTTAAGTAAAGGCGGCCACTCTGCAACCACCCTGCAAATACATGTTTCTGCGGGGTCCAAGGGGTTAAAGCAGGTGGTGAGAAAGCAACACAATGCTGCCTGATTTAACTCCTTGTTTACTGTACTGCACAAGGTTGCAGGGCACTTGCAGAGCAGCCTCATTCACTAGAATGGGTCATGCTTAGCAGGTGCTACACCCACCAACCCTGACAGGGCATAGAACTCCTGCTGCAGTGTGTACACCCCTGGCCACTGCAGCTAAAAGGGGTGCGGTTAGGGCAGGGGTGTTAAAAACACGTCTTAACTATGGGATTTTACCACCCCTCCAAACTGCAAACGTAAATGAACCCTTACTGTTCTGAGCCCCCTATAAGGCTACTTTCACTGATGTGCTGCAGTTTACCTGCACCACGGGTGCAGTTCAGTGCATCTGCAACTTTCTTCGGTTAGCTGCGCTTTACCATAGACTTCTATTATATTCTGGTGTGGTGCGCTTTCAGAAAGCACACCAAATCCGCAAGATATAATAGAAATCTACGGCTAAACACAGCAAACCCGCAGGAAAGCTGCAGGTACACTGCACCCACAGGGTGGGTAAACCACAGGGCATCAGTGTGAAAGCAGCCCTATACTATTATGCTCAGTGTATTTCTTCACATTGACCTGAAGATCTCTTCTCTCCTGCTGCTGGCACCACTGCTGAGACTGCTAGCCGGAATAAGAGGTGGAGTGCAGTTGGTATCACTCCACATGGGACAGGCACTACAGAGAAGGCATTGGCTTACGCGACTCTTGCTCCCTACTACAGCTCCAACTTTACAAGTAGTCCCTCTGTACTGCACTCCACTTGATGCTCTGGAATGTCAAGTCAGCAAGACCAGACCGCAATCTAAAAGTCACCTGTCGGGGATATACTGGTAGATCGGGATCTACAGGTTGCAGACCCCCGCTTTATGGTAGTGCTGCATGATTCTGGCTAAAATGAGAATCATGATTTTTTATCTTAGAATAAAGATCACGATTCTTGCGGCGTAACTTCTTTCTCATTATACAAAAAAAATTTGTGCTAACTTTATTGTTTAGTTTTTTTTTTTTTAAATTCATTCAAGTGTATTTTTCCCAAAAAAACTGCATTTGAAAGACCAATGCGCAAATACCGTGTGACATAAAATAGTGCAACAACCGCCATTTTATTCTCTAGGGACTCTGCTAAAAATATTCTATATAATGATTGGGGGTTACAAGTAATTTTCCAGCAGAAAATACTAATATTAACTTGTAAGCAACAAGTGTCAGGAAAAGGCTTGGTCTTTAAGTCGTTAAACTGTCAGACGGAAGTTTTTCCCTTTGATCTATTCTAAAAGAACAAAATGTTACTTTGTATCTCTTCTCTATCTCCCAGCACTGAGGAATTTTGATAAACATCCTCGAGACTTTTTTTTTCTTTTGACAGCTCTGAACGGCTTGTCAGGTGTATAACGTGAAGGGGGTTGAATCGAGATTGCAATCTTTTAAGGATTAATTGTGCAGCACTACTCTATGGGTAGTTGGAAGTAAACAGACTGGCTGTCCATTTAAAACCAACTGCCCTCTGATCCGGCTAGACGAAGGGGAACGGATCCCCTTCCGTTTGTTTTTGCCGGATCAGATCAGAGGTAGTGGGTGTAAACATACATGTCCATATATATCCGACTGCCCATAGGAGGAAAATGGAGCGTCTGGAAAACGGACAGGCAGACCCGATCGGACCTCTCGTGTGAAGGGGCCCTAAATACCGCAACCATGATTTTGTTCGATTGATGATACACAATAAAAATAATGTTCTTTATGCTTTCATTTCAACTCACACAAATTGACAAGGACACTGCAATTCTGGCAAGATCAACAGGTATTTACACTGTATACAAAAATGTGGGAATGGAGGAGTCAATATAAGGAGCCTACTGCATGTGATATGGCACTGCTGGGATTCAACCTGCCACGTTCGGAAACATCCTGTATTCTAAAAAGGAAAAAAAAATGCTGCTGCTGGTCTTGAAAGAGAGAGGCAAAGGAAGGGGTGAGTGATATTCCAGTTGTTGGTGGAGCTGCTCAAGTGTACTGGGTGAAAAATGGAAGCTTTCTATTTTTAGAGAGAACTAAATGGAACCTGGGAAAGTTTTTTCATCCTGTATGGAGAGATTTAATACTTTTTTTTTTTAAAGTGGATACTTGTTTGAAGCTGGGACTTTGTTTCTTGGTTTACACTTTCTGATATGTCACACTGCGATTTCTCAAGTTGTTACAAGATAGTGATTTGCTCACATGCTCCATCATTGGTATATAAAAGATTTTTTGTTTGTCACTAGGGATTTATGTGGGGATGTAACAACTCCTTTTGGGGTATAGAATTTATTTAGTGTAGAGTGGGGATACAGGTTATGTATTTGGATCTTAGTAGTGCTCTTAGACATAACAGATCACTGAGTACATGGCACTGAAGCCTGAGTACATCAGATCAAAACACATAAAAGCCAACGTTCAAAATGAAGTAAACTCTGCATCTTAAGGACAGCAATTCTGCCTGTCACATATTGCAAAAATTCATTGTATTTAAGGCATAGATTAGTTTCTTATATGAAGGCATTTTATTTTTCTCCTTTTTCCATTGTTGCAAGGTAGGCGCCCCAACTTGGATCTACAACTTCACTTATCAGCTTATTGGCAGTAACCAATACCTAATGTAAAAAGCCGCATAGATACATTTTTTAATTTGAAGGATTTAAGAAGACTCAGCAGGCGTAGCTGAAGGTTTTGTTGTGTTGGGGAACCCATGACATCATGCTAAAAGCTTATCTACTTCCATTAATAAACCATCATTTTGTACTTTCTTCTTGCGGAGATCGTTCTTTTGGCAGAGTACACAGGAGCAGGAGGGATCACATAACAGTTTATGTGCAGCAGAGAGAACAGAAGAAGTGTGTCCCTAGAAGTCTGTAAAGCTCACCATACAATGTGATTGTACAATCTCCTTTAGATCAACTATGTAGTGCAAGGGCTTACCTGACTGGATACAGAGTAATTGGATAGACAGGTGTGTTCTTCTATTATATAGTTTTAATAAATCTAAAGGAGATTTTACAATCAGGTTTGTATAATGTATGGCCACCTCTATACACCTAAAATGAACTAGTTGTTCTTTTGGTGCCAGTAATTGCTAACAGCACTCCAAACACAGAAGCAAACACGTTCTGCTGAGTGAAAAAATGTATGACAAGTGCCGCAAAACATGCAGTAAAAAAATACACAAGCTGCAACACTCCAAAATAACCCATGAGATACTTAGTTGCGTGTAAGGCAGCCTATTGAAATCAATGGCCTGCCCTATGAATGCTGTGGGAAACTCTGCCAAAACACAAGCCACTATGGTGTGCTAATGGGGCCTGAAAGCAAAATGAGTGTGTTTACACAAGGACAATGACAGCTGAGTGTCTCCCTCCCATGTACTTGTATAAAGCTGGCCATACACTATGCAATCTGATTGAACAATCTCTACATTTTCCCTTAGATTTACCAAAACTATGTAATAGGGAGGACCCACATCAATCATCCATTCAATTTGTATCAAATCAGACAGTCCCTTGCACTGCATAGCTGATGGTAGATGTAAAGAAGATTGTGCAATCAGACTGTACAGTGTATGGTCACCTTAAAATGTAAGTTTACCTTTACAGTAAATCTGTAAGGTGAACTTACACTGGAGCCCCTCCTCATCGCTCCCGGAGCCCGGCGATTACCCGCACTGACACATCGTATAGCCGCTTTACTGGTCCGGGGATTTAAAATCTCTGCGGCTTTCTCTCTTCTTCCCCACAGGACAGGCTACGTGGGTTCTGATATGAAGGGGCCGACCAATTCGAATGCCTCCTATATGTACCTATATGAGGTACTTCAGGAGTCGTCTCCTAGCGGGTGATTGCTAGGCTCCAGGTCAGCGGGACCGGGGGGGATGAGGAGGGTATCCAGTGTAAGTTCACCTTAGATTTTTCTGTAAAGGTGAACTTACCCTTTAACAGAAGAAGTAGGAAAGTGGGTGGAAATAAAAGGAAAAAAAAAGAAAAAGAGGTGGTATAGTAATGAGGGAGGGGTGGTCCAGAAAGGTAAATATGCCCTGCTCTGTGATGCAGTAAGGTAGTGAATGATGGGATATGAAGTTTCCTGGATGGGCAAGTGATATGATACTACAGGAAGTGTTGGGCTCAGATACTTTTTTTTTCAAATTTTTAACAGAGAGTTGCAGATTCACAGCTGCCATGAACTAGGTAAATGAAAGAAGCAAATTGAGATGGCTTGGGCAGAAAAGACATCAAAAAAGGTTTCAATTTATTATGAAAGCTGAAATTCTGCTTGAAAAAAGGTGAAGCCTTTAAAGTTCAGCTTTCTGAGAGCCATAGCATGACACACAAACCATTAAATATTCACAGGATGTCCCAGACTGAGGACAGCTGAAGCCGGGCCATTTTATCACTGGGTTTTACCTGAGATCCACAAAAGAGCAGCTACTTTCAAACTCCAAGCCATCACAATCCTCGTAGATCTTATTGGCTGTCTCTGGGGAGTCGCATTCTACAACGGCATAGAAGTACTTCAGCCGACTAAATTGATATTCACGCAACTTTTCCTTATAAATGCTGAAATAAACATAACAAAAACATTAATCTACTAAAGCTAAAACAAACAACTTTATTTTTAAGGCAACCGAAAATGACATGAAAGTTCCATAAAAAGTACAGCCCTCCCCATTTCTGCCAGATATATTCTTACAAAGGTGAGGTAAAGAAAACTTCTACTGAGAGAGGTATAGGGAGTTGCCATTACTAATGTAAAAATACTAGTTGTCTGGCTGTTTTAGGTCTCAGGTCAGCGATTAAATAGTCAGAGTAACCTCAGAACTCCAGATTTGTGCGCCTGAACTGGGTCACTGCCTTACAATGCAGGGATATTGGTTCTGCACTGTATTTGATTACATCAGGACGCAACCGCTGGCTGGAGTGCCTTAGAGAAGAGGCTTTGTTGAATTAGACGCACAGCGTGAAGGTAGACTGCCACAGTAAAGACTAGTGTAAAGAGAAGTATAGGGTACACGTGTGTGTGTGTGTGTGTGTGTATATTATATTATATATATATACACACACACACACTCACTCACTCACTCACCTAGGTGGATGCAGCATCACATCAATGCAGCATCTGTCCCCTGCCACCTCTGCAATGAGAATGCCGCTGATCGCTCAGCTCTCCCCTCCACTCAGAGTAGAGAACCGTGACTGCCAGTATTTACAGGTTATTCCTTTACCCCTAAAATTAGCAAGCATTTATTTTGAACGGGGAAGGGCCCACTGCAAGCATATTGTTTAATTGTTGGAGTTCCATTAATAATGTAAGGCAGAACCATTAACCCTATTTACTACCAATGTGATCAACATGGAAATCATGCATAGCAATCACAGGTTAGTTTGCAAAAGTTTTACAAAATTGATACATTTGACAACTCATAAAAACAAAACATGATATGTAAATGTATTAAAACAGTAAAAATCTTATAACGTCTTAAAAAAATAATTATCAATATTTGTAAAAAATGTAAAGTAGGCAAATTAGTCCCTGAATCAAATTAACTGGCACATATCGACACACTAAATTTGGTCCAGGCATTGAGGCTTTAATGACTCCTGGTCAAGAAGGGGTAAATCAATAGCTTTCACCAGGTTATATTTTATATTAAAAAGTTATGATTTAGTTCAGATCATCAAGGGTTACTGGCTACCATTGCTCTATTTCATACTTTGTGGATGACTGAACATTAAACTGGTTTTGGAGGTGGATGGTCAGCCTCATTAAAAAATGATGATTAATAGCTGGCTAGACAAATAGTACATAAAATGTGTTCATAAAACTTCATGTAATTTACAAGTCTTACAAAATACAACAACATTAAGCTTTATATTTCTGTCGGCAGCACCCCACTGTGCTAATTACCGGGGTACAGCTGCTTTCTATTACAGGCAGAATGTTTCCTCTACGTGCAGTGTTAAAGCACGCTTGTACTTAAATGGCAAACAAATGCTGTAAAGGAGGAGGTAGAGCAGCTATGGATCATAATTGTTCTTTCCAGGAGTCACTCTCAAACTGGCGGCCCTCCAGGTGTTATAAAACTACAAGTCCCATGAGGCATTGCAAGGCTAACAGTTACAAGCAAGAATCCCACAGGCAGAGACATGATGGGACTTGTAGTTTCACAACAGCTGGAGAGCCACCAGTTTGAGACCCCTGGTTCTAACCTATAGGCCCCCGTACTTGTCCTGTATGTTTCTATCCCCTTTACTTATCATCATGGTAAATCAACAAGATAAGGATGTAAAAGTGTTGGAAGTGGAGTCAAGTCACCAGCAACAGGAATAATAGAGAGAGGGGGAAGAAACCACTTGCTTTTTGCTATGGCACTGTTCCCTCACTGGCTGGACCAACAAACTTTTGCTCTTTGATGTTGAGAGAAATTCTGAAGCTTCAGTCAGAAGCAGACGTGTGGAATGAGCGTGCTGGAAAACCACCATCCGACTGGCCATTGGCTGCCAGTGCTGATGAGTGTGTTCTGGCAGGGAGGGAGCAGTCCCCCTGTCAGAACTCAATAGCTCAGCGGGGGAAATTGCCACACGGACATCGCTTAGTACAGTGACCGCTCCTCTTTTTTTTTTCGTTCAGCCCATTCAGTTGAACAAAAAAAAAAAATCCTGTGTATACCTAGCTTAAAGTAGAACTATAAGCAAAGCTTTTTTTAACCGTGTTAAATTTTTTTTTTACATCTACTTCCCATTGAGGAGATCTCCCTTCACTTCCTGACCCATAGACAAACAGGAAGTTAGAGGAAATCCCTGAAAATTAAGGGAATTCCTTGGGTACCCCCCAGGTTATCAGAACCGATGTCCCCATTAGAAGATTTCCCCTCTTACTTTTCTGGGGACAACCCAAAATGTGGGATTTTCTTTCACTTTCAATGATAATGGTAAACCTGACAAATCGTGAAGGTGAATCTTCCTAATGGGGACACAGACAGCAAGAATAACTGACAGGGGTTCTAATCCCTCTCCACTTTATCCAAAACTAAAAAAAAAAAAAAAAAACTAAAAAAAAAAAAAAAATTGCCTTTAGTTATACTTCAAGGCTGGACAGACGCAGCTGTCTTCACTAAATCATCCCTGCAGACCTATCATAAGATGAGCTGTGCAATAAGGGACATGTATCAGTATGAATTAGTCAAGCTAACCTGCATTGGCAATGTGGCTTTATATCCTCCTTCCAAAATACGCTAAAATCTACTTGTCAGGATAGAAGGATGAAGAAACTGTTGCAGCTGACTTGTTTTTTAAAGTGCAGTAACCAGGGCTATCATTCTTAGGACTAGTCTTCACTGCTTGAAGATTCACTCACTTGACCTGCTGTACAAAATCTTATTGCACGGTTCCATGCACCCCTTAGTAGTCAGCAATGGCAGCTCCCATAAGCCTATCCTGACAAGTTCCTTTGAAAATAAGATATCTGAAGAAAGAGTAAGTGTATTGCCTACCTTCCCTAGCCACGTTCTTTGTAGCATTTTGATTTCCTTAGCTCTACAGGTGCTCTTTAACCACTTCACCCCCGGAAAAATTTCGCACTTTAGGACCAGAGCACTTTTTGCGATTCGGCGCTGCGTCGCTTTAACTGACAATTGCGCGGTCGTGCGATGTTGTACCCAAACAAAATTTGCGTCCTTTTTTTTCCCACAAATAGAGCTTTCTTTTGGTGGTATTTGATCGCCTCTGCATCATTTCTTATCGCCGCTATAAACAAAAGAAGAGCGACCATTTTGCAAAAAAACCCAAATTTCTTACTTTTTGCTAAAATTCAAATCCAAAAAAAAAAAATATAAAAAAACATTTTTTTTCACTGTTTTTGGCCGATTTATATAATTCCTCATAATTGCGATAAAAAAAAAATCGCAATTGGTGTTTATTGATTGGTTTGCACAAAAGTGGCCGCGTTTACGGATGATGAGAATTCATTTCTGGGTTTTTTGTTTTTTTTTACTAGTAATGGCGGCGATCTGCGATTTTTAGCGGTAATGCGATATTGGGGGGGACATGTCGGAACATTTTGACACATTTTTGGGACCAATGACATTTATTCAGCGATCAGAAATTTAAATGTCCACTGATTACTGTATAAATGTCATTGGCAGTGAAGGGGTTAACCTGCAGGGGGAGAGCTAGGGGTTAAGTGTGTTCCCTGGGTGTGTTCTTACTGTGGGGGGGTTGGGCTAACATGGGCATGAGAGATCTAACTGATCCCAGTGACAGGGATCAGTAGATCTCTCATGCCCCACTGACAGGGCGGGGAACCGCCGTGTTTACATCGGCGGTTCCCCGTTCTTTTCCCTGTAGCCGCTCATCGCGGCTCGCCGGCGGACATCGGGTCCGCCCGAGCCGCGGGCACACTCCCCAGGAGTGCGGCGGGTGCGCGCCCCCTGGTGGCCAAATGCGAATCGCCGCTTATTTACGGCGATTCGCACAGGGCTCCCCGACTGCCGCCGTGAAAAGACGTAGATCACATACCCCTGATCTTCTGCAACATCCTCTGAAACATTCTTCAATTCCGAGGGTCCGTGAAGTTCTTCTTCCTTCAGTTTTTTCTTTCCAAACTCTGAAGGATAAATCTAAAGGATTTAAGAAACTGGTTACTGAAAACTGAAGTTCACTTTTTACATGTACAGTATCAGTCTCTAAAAAAAATTTAAATTTAATTACTGCGCTACCTACATTATGTCAAAAGCATCCAGCACGACAATCCAACAAATATTGTGAAGTAAACCATAAAATCTATTAAGTGCAGCGCTTAGAGTGCTAGCTTGGTACTCAAACTTAATATAGCACATACATAAATAATATAAAATGTATTAAACAAAAAATCATCACCATGAATGCATTGACAAACATATAGTGAATGAATTAAAGTGCAAATTCAGTGACAAAATTAGGAAACGTCCATGTGAACTATGCCTGTTCCAATCACCAGGAGACTTGTAAATAGTGATATCACATCCACCGGCATGCATAGTGATCCTCCACCATAAGAAAATAGCAGGGTACTCTTAGCAAAGATGAATGGTAATCAGGCATTGATATGAATGGTGAACCACAGATCCCTCTGGACTCGATTCGCCGGTTAAAAAGACACTCAAATCGTAGACCGTGGTCACAAATACATCCGTTTCCTCATACCACATATAGGAGTAGCCGGTTATCAACTCCCAGCGGGACTGAACCGCACAGATCTGTCACGGACTCAAATAGATAGCAGATGTCTTCACTTAATTCACCCAGAAAAAATGTACAAGTCAGGTGTCTGACAAACGACTAGACGATCGACCAGGCTGCCGCAGGGATTCAAACCAGGAGAGAGCATTAGCAGGGGTTTGAAAAAAGTGAACCTGGCCTTGGTGAACAACCAGCAGAGTAGATGGCAAAAAACTCCATGCCTGATTACCATTCATCTTTGGAAAGAGTACCCAGGTATTTTCTTATGGTGGAGGATCACTATGCATGTCGGTGGATGTGATATCACTATTTACAAGTCTAGTGATTGAAACGGACTTATAGTTCACATGGACGTATCCTAATTTTGTCACTGAATTTGCACTTTAATTCATTCACTATATGTTTGTCAATGCATTCATTGTGATGATTTTTTGTTTAATACACCTTATGTTATTTATGTATGTGCTATAATATGTTTGAGTACCAAGCTAGCACTCTCAGCGCTGCACTTTATAGATTTTATAGGAAAATCTAAAGTCAATTTTTTTTTTTTTTTTTATGTTAAGCCCTGACTAACAAAATATTTCTATGTAGAGAGGAGTAGCATAAACACATTATACCTGTACATTTTAGAATGTTCGCAAAGTTAAATTCTGGGAGAGACAACCCTCCAAATCAGGGAGAAATATTAAATCACACGGTGTGCCTGGCCAGGGTTGAATTATCATTGAGGCAAAGATGTAGGTGCCAAGGCAATCTTGCATTGTGAAAACACTAGCTGAAAGACCCTACAGGAATCTAAATGTTCCCAGTCCTGCCTATTTGAGGAACCTTACCATCTTTCATGTACAAGCAATGGAAATACCAAAAAGCGGACCACCTGGTTAGATATTTTATTCATTAAATTCCTATTGAAGGCAAAGGTCTCGCTAAAGTGAATGTTTACATTCCCCCAAATCACTCCACTAGGGATTTTATTAATGAAATTACCCTGCTTGCTTTGGAATGGACTCAGATTGACCGTTTGAGGGGATAGGCTAATCCAACCCCTGGCTCGTAGAATGGCAACTTCGTTTTGATCTAATGAAATTGTGGAGATGGAAAAATCTCACAGCTCTTACCTACTCCTGACACTCTGACTCTCATGGTACTTCTTCTCATTTAGGATATGGCTTTTGCCAGCACTGACCTATTATCTAGGATGGCAAGGGCAGAATACTTACCTAGAGGAAACCCAGACCACACTCCACTGGCAATGTGGAGCGCCTTTTAAAAAACACACAGTAAATAATATCAAGTCATGAGGTCGATACGGCAGAGTAAGGTTTGTAAAGTCCATATACTGTACAGTTCGCCACTAACTCAAGTGGCCCCTCACCTTAGCCTCTCAACGTCACAGAGGTCACATAGTATTGTTAATAAAACAGCTCTTATGCACTTTATTCAGTCAGACAGGATTCTGGTGAACCAAAACGGAACGCAACATGTACGGGAGGAACCGGTAGAGACGTCACCCGCGGCCATCCTGTGAGACTGGGACACCAGTCTGACTGTATTCATTCCACGTCCGTCAGCCAGCATCTGGGTATAGGTGCTGTTACATGTGAGTTGCTTAATTTTAACTATTTTTATTAATAAATATCATACCGAGAGCATTAGATTGTGTTCCTCTTGTACTTCTTTATGTCATATCCGTATGGGAGAGACAGCGTTCCTGAATAACAAGAAGACCTGTTGTATCTTGACAAGAAGACCTGTTGTATTCTGTGACCTCTGGGAGGTCGAAGGGTTGAAGTGAGAGGCCAGTGTTATCGGTGGTGGGCTGCACTTGTGACACTAATAGCGATAAGTGAGATTCACCTCTCCCCACGGTGGTTTTCAACAGAATCCTGTCTGACTGAATAAAGTGCATAAGAGCTGTTTTATTAACAATACTATGTGACCTCTGTGAGGTTGAGAGGCTGAGGTGAGGGGCCACTTGAGTTAGTGGCGAACTGTACAGTATATGGACTTTACAAACCTCACTCTGCCGTATTGACCTCATGTCTTGATATTATTTACTGTGCTTTTTTAAAAGGCGCTCCACATTGTAGGTTTCAATTTTATTTTGGGCTTTTTGAATTTATGCCTATAGAGTGTTGAGCGGCCTTTTGTATATCATTTATAGAGTTGCAAATAGATCAGCGCTGAATTTTTATTTGTATTACATACTCCACTGGCCATAGACATTCGTGACCCCTACAAGGAAGATATATGGCTGTAAAGAATCCTTACTGGTTGGATGAGCAAATTGTGCTCAACTCCTGCTCCACGGCCATTTCTCACTTTTGGCCGGACAATGCATAAACTTCCTCTTATTCTTTTAAGTGGAATGCCTTTAAGGCCAAATTGTATGACTCCATCATGCCCAGGACAGGGGCCATCCATTGAGATTATGAACTATCAATTAAGGAGTTGGAGTCTGTAGATGTCCAGGCATAAGCTTACCATATAGAGTCCCCACCCAGTACAACTTATCAAACCTGGATAAAGAAGGGCCCATGAACTAAAAAAAAAAGGCTATACAAATTCCCAAAACGTCTTGGAGTGTGGGATTAAATCAGGAAATCCTATCCCTCCCCAGCACTGCCACTGATCCTATCCCTCCTCAGCACGGCCACTGATCCCCCCCAGTAGTGCCACTGACCCTATCACTCCCCAGCACTGCCAGTGATCCCATCCCCTCCAGCACTGCCACTGACACTAATCCCCCCCATCAGTACCACTGATCCTATCCATCCCCAGCACTGCCACTGATCCCATCCCCTCCAGCACTATCACTGATCCCATCCCCCCTTCCAGCACTGCCACTGATCCCATCCCCCCTCCAGCACTGCCACTGATCCCATCCCCCCTCCAGCACTGCCACTGATCCCATCCCCCCTCCAGCACTGCTCCTAGTCACCGTAACGACCTCCTCCCTACCCTAGTCACCGTCACGACCTCCCCC
>BLSH010053187.1:3220295-3250177 GCA_018402905.1 Glandirana rugosa | reverse complement strand
CCTGGGGAAATGAAATGTGTCGGGGGACTAAAGGGGCCCAGTGGTGCAGGGGGCTGTGTAAAGTAAAGGGGTCCAGAGGGTTGTGTAATGTAAAGGGGATGCAGAGGAGCAGGGGGCTGTGTAATGTAAAGGAGTCCAGAGGGTTGTGTAATGTAAAGGGCATGCAGAGGAGCAGGGGGCTGTGTAATGTAAAGGGGATGCAGAGGAGCAGGGGACTGTGTAATGTAAAGGGGTCCACAGGTGCAGGGGGTTGTTTAATGTAAAGGGGATGCAGAGGAGCACCTCCCAAACCACCCCTCTACCTACTCTTCCTACAAGGTAGGTATCGGTAATAGGTATCAGCGACTATCAAAGGTAAAGTTTCGGTACTCATACTCGGTGGCAAAAAAGTGATATCGGTGCAACCCTAAATAAAATGAATAAAAATGAAATATATAATTGTGGATTTAAGTAGTTAACTAGCAAAAAAAAAGCAGAATATAATTATTTTTTAAATTGCCTTGTACTTCAAGTGGTTACATAATCCATATCCATGGATTGTCGCCAATAAACATGTTTTCCATCTAATAGCTGATCTCTGTCCTTTTCTACTATTCTTTTGTTCATTGGGTCTCTGTGGTCTGGAAAGTTGGGTGTTGCTGTAGACGATTCCTCTGACAGCAGAGTGCAATAAGCAAAGCATGTGTCATTAAAATGGGACAACATCATGACCACATAATGCACCTTCAATTCCCATATTCAATATATTCTGGGTTTAGAGCAATACATTGACATTTCTTTGTGTCCCTTATTCACTTTCATTTTACTCGTTATAGGTGGGAGCTCGAATTGCTGACCGTGTCTTCGATGTAGCAAGGTGAGAATTAAAGTAGAACTATAACCTCTCATTAAAAGATTTGTGCTGCAACACTTAATTATAAGTATATCTAGTTTTTTCTTAGTCCACACCGATAACTGTAGATCCTGGCAGTGAAGTCCACCTATTGCAGCTTCCTGTGATGGTGTAAAAAAATGCTGCACTGCTCCTGAATTTAGAGCAGAGTTGTCACTCTCATGTAGGTTGTGCCTGCACTACAGTGGGATGGGAAGATACTGTAGGGGGCGTGGTTATGAGCATTGTCCCTGCTAAATCACAAGTCCGTATCTAAATCCCTCCCCCTGTGAGCTGCAGTGTCTGGGAGGGGGAGCGTTTGAAGAACAAATAAAGAAGGATTAGTCTGAGAGATAAAGGAAGTTTTTTGTGTACTTTTTGAGGCTTGTACATTGCATAGTAACTGGATTTGGCACTGGTTTAGACTGTCACGCAGAAGCCTATAGACAATCAAACACACCCAACACCTCTCCTCCCATTCCTCTTGCCCACCTCTGTAGTTCCATGCAGCCATTATCAGTCAGCACCGTTCTCCTTGAATACCTAGCCAGTGTCTTCCTCTGCTGATATATTGGTTTGTACCTTACATTCTTCTTGCATGGATCGTTCATTTGGCAGAGTGTGCAGGAGCTGAGAAATCACATAACAGCCTATGCAGAGCTGTAGCATTGAAAACAGGAGAAGTGTGGAAGAAGGAAGTCTGTAAAGCTCACCATACATTATACAATGTGATTGTACAATCTCCTTTAGATCTACCATCAACTACTGTATGTAGTGCAAGGGCCTGTCTGATTGGATACAGAACCCTTGGATAGATAAGTGTGTCCTCCTATTATATAGTTTTGGTAAATCTAAAAGAGATTGTAAAATCAAATTGTATAGTGTATGGCCATTACATCTGAAATGAACTATAATTTGCGTAAGCAAACACATATTTTGTAGAGTACAAAAACTTGTGACAAACAAGCAGTAAGGAGTGTGAAAAGCGCAACCTGCAAAAATGCCCCATGAGCTATTTTGCTGCGTTTGTTGAGTACATGGCAGCCCATTGAATTCAGTGGGCTGCTCTATGTGTGTGGGGGAAAAAAAACGCACCAAAAAACATGCACTTCCACTAAACTGTGGGAATGGGAGCTGAAAATGAAATACCCTCCCTGAGCTGCAGCTGGAATACAAGAATATTGACAGCTAAATGTCTCCCTTCCATGTACTTGTATAAAGAAGAAGTAGAAACGTGGGTGGAAATAAAAGTGAGTTGGTATACTAATGAGGTAAGTGAGGTCCACAGAAGGTAAAACACGCCCTATTCTGTGATGCAATAAGGCAGTGCATTATGGGGTATGACGTTTCCTGGATGGTCATTTGATGCCAAAGGAAGTGATGGGCTCAGATACATTTTTGTAAAAAAAAATTTGAACAGAGAGGTGAAGATTTAAAGCTGTCATGGATTAGGTAAGCCAGAGTAAGCTTATTGGGATGGCTTGGCCAGAAAAAAACATCAGAAAAGGCCTCTTTTCTTATCCTTTAAGCTGGCCATAGGCATAAAAGTTTTTCTTCCATAGATTCTTCATCCACACTAAACAGTGTGGATGAATGCATATCTCACTACTGGCCATTCTGAAACGTATTTTGTTAGTTCTTTAAACAGAAGTAAGGCTGCATATTCCCCTGCTCATTCTGGGAGCATGTGCTTCCGAAGCATGCAAAGACGTTTTAAAAACTGGCATTGTGATGTCATTCATTCTAAATAACACTCCAAATGCATCCAGCAGACGCATGTTCTTACGCACGGCAAACGCACATTTAAAAAAACCACACAAAGCTCTACGCCTGAACAGGTGCAGGAGCTTCTTTGGCACTTTTGTCGCACATAGGGCAGCCCACTCAAGTAAATGGGCTGCCCTAAAAAAGTGCAAAAAAGGTGCGCAAAAGCACAAGTTCAGGGGACGCTAGGTGTAATTGGGCCCTAATAACTAATTTACTATTCTTTCTTTTGCAGAACGTTCCCTTTTGCTTTAGATCTGGGCAGTGGAAGAGGTTATATATCACATAATTTAACAAAGGTACGTGTCTTCATTTAATCAAAAGCTTTATTTTATTTCTAAAAGGAGATGAATGGTAAAAGACTAAAAACATTGAGAAACTATACAGAGGAAAAACGAGCCATACATCTTACCCAGGGTTAGACAGTCTGATCTAATAGAGTTAACCATACATAAGAACTTTATGCCAAATTGAAAACATTTTGGTTGGAGTTGGGATTTAAAAGAAACTCAAAGTGATTGTAAAGTCTTGTTTTTTTTTTGGGTTTAAAAATACCAAACATGTTATTCTTACCTGCTCTGTGTAATGGTTTTGCACAAAGCAGCCCTTATCCTTCTCTTCTTGGGTCCCTCACCGGTGCTGCTGGTTCCTCCCTGCTGCCGAGTGACCCCACAGCAAGCAGCTTGCTATGGGGGCACCCAAGTCGAGCCACTGCTCTTTATGTTCACTCAGACACAGAGTTTCTGCTCAACACCAACCCTCTCTCTCTTCATTGGCTCACTGACTTTGATTGACAGCAGCTGGAGCCAATTTGACTCATTGCTCTTAGCCAATGAGGAGGTAGAGTTCCGGACAGCCGAGTCTTTCGTGCAACATTACTGGATTGAGATGGGCTCAGGTAAGTATTAGGGGGGCTGCTGCACACAGAAGGTTTTTTTTATCTTAATGCATAGAATGCATCAGGATAGAAAACCTTCTCACTTTAGGGTTTGCCTGCCCTCATCCTGCCTTCTTTTGGTTATATTAAAGAACAGTTCACAAATACAGTATTTGTGTCATAGATCGGTCCATGGCCGCCATCATGTCAGCAGTTTTTTGCTCTTTTCATAAGGTAGGAAATGTGGGAGCCAGAGGCATTGTGTAGGGGTTGACATCACCGGTTTAAAAGTAAGTATAGCAGAAAAGGATAGCTTTGTTTTTTTGGGCACATGTTGGGCAAATCATTTTTAGTTTGTGAAAAATTGCAGTTGGGCTTTACCTTAGTCCTGGCCCACCTTTGTGTACATAACTACATTTTTTTTTCATCCATGAAGAGCAGGGTGGATTTGATTTAAATCAACTTGATTTAAATCATAATTTTTAAAGAACAACGGTCATCTCTGTCCCGCAGCGGCTCCTCCTCTGACCTGCTGTTGACTCAGTGACAGTCCCATTCACTTTAATGTGACGGCTGGTGAAGCAGCAGTGACACAAAAAGGTGAGGGACGTGGCGGCAGCAGGTGAGTGGATGCCCGCTAACAGGCGCTGCCATGATGGATCTGAAATGACAGGTGCTCTTTAAATGTAAGGACTTATTCTTGCTGGTAGTTAGAATCTTTAATATTTGCAAACAAAATAAAGGTTTCCTATTTGCTATAATAAGCTGTCAGGTTAGTAAAATAGCGATATCACAACCAATTCAATCATACAGTTTGTAGTGTACATAGATTTTCAAAACAATGGGATAAAGGAATATTCCTGAACTTTGTTTTCTAATCTCAGGGTTACTGTGAAATTGTGTGAATGCATCAATGCAGTGCATGTTATCTCAGCTTGCAGAGCTTGGATTCATTGAATGAGTTTACCAAAAATGTAAAAATTGCAGAATGTACAGCCTCATGTTACATAACTAAGCTCCATTTCATGCTGAATAAACTAAATTATTGATGTATCCTAAGTAGAAAACTATCTTTATATAGATTTTTACTCCAAAAGCATTTTATTAAAATGAATTTGATAAAAACCAATTGAATAAAAAAAATCAGATCTTTTTGATTTTTTAAAAAAAATCATTGATTTTTATCTACCCTGATGAAGAGCAAAGATGCATTGAATAGTGGCCTTTCAACAAAAAATATATACAATTCAGATGGCTGAACGCCACTATGGATTGCTTTTCTGAGGGCGGTAGAAACAGCGTCATGTATAAACCTAACCTAAGAGGGGTCAGAGCAGTACCAGGAAATATCAAATGACCAGTTAGACCCCTTTCACACTTGTGCGAGTTGTCCTGCAATGTGGGACTGCACAGTCGCATGAAAATACCGTTCATATCTGTACGACTTTCAAGTCATGCCAACTTCAAACAGTCCCTGCATTACTTTGGTTCAACTTTGATGCAACTTGAGGTCCATAGACTTCAATGTTAAACCCTCAAAGTCACATGCAAATCGCACCTGAATAATATAGATGAGATTCCTGTACTACTTCTGTACGACTTTGTAATATGTTTTCTTTGAGCCAAAGTTGCAACAAAGTCGGACCAGAGTCATACTGATCCCAAATCGCGTCAAAATCGCGGCAACAAAATGCTGTAAAACCGAGTTGCACAAGTGTGAAAGGGGCCTAACAGTTTCCGTGCCCAGCAAACGTATGGTATGATCATAGTCACTGAACAATTGATCAGGTAGCCCCAAAACCATTGCATGTTTCTCCAGTTAAAGGGAACCTGTCAGGGTTTTTTACCACCATTCAGCCTTTGCTTCAATGCTGGAGGCTAATGTTGCATCCTTTCAGGAAGTAGTGTTTGTTCAAAGGCAGAGCACTCCTTTGCATAATTTTTTGCACTTTGGATAGAGTAAGGGCGAGTTATAACCCCTGCGAGTTTTGTGTCACTTTGTGAAGATTTCCCTTCACTTCCTGTCCCGTAGCCAGAACAGGAAGTGAGAGGAAATCCTTGCAACTTAAGAGAATCCCTTGGGGCCCCACTAGTCACTAAAATTAGCATCCACGTTGGAAGATTTTCTCTATTACTTTTCTGGGGACAGCCCAAAATTTGGGATTATCTTTTACTTTCTCTTTCAATGATAATGGTAAATAGGAGAAATAGAGAGGGTGATTCTCCCTAACAGTGAACACAGACAGCAGTAAAAATTGACAGGGGTTCTAATCCATCTGCACTCTATCCAAAACTAAAAAGAAAAGAAATTGCTTTTATATTGCAGTTATACTGTGGTAATAGCATAGAATGTGGTAATAATCTGCCTGTTTGTGGGATCCTTCACATTTAGCTTGCTTTGCTCTTGTTCAGCTTATACTCTTCCAGGGTAAACAGATGGGAAAGTTTAGTGTTTTTATTGAACTTTAGTTTTGCAGTGAATACATATATTGATCTGAGCTCCTAATAAGAACAATAAGTCATGCATTGCCACTGGCAGAACCAGCAGGTGTCGCTGTTGCTTTATGGAAAGTTTTTTGCAAAGTTCTTCTGTTATAAGACGTGCATCTCTAAAAGTGGCCACACACAAATTGATGTGATCATTCAATCAATCATTCGACTCATCATCATAATTCATCATCAAACTGAATACGAATCCTAAAGCACAGACCCCCAATTTAAATGATTTAGTAGGATTTCAATTGATTTTGGCACTGGCAAGTCAATTGGTCGTGGCAGAATTTTTTCAGCCATTGCTGACTGACTGTGGGAATATCTGCATATGTGCCTGACAACCAATCATAACAGAGTGTTTTTTAAATGGATGTTTTTTAATATGTTGTTTCTGATAGATCATATTTTCAGAACCCTAACAATTGCTTTGTATTGTTCAATATTTTAATCAATGATAAATTGCCTAATAGCGAGCATAAATTTATATTTGTGTGGCCACGATAGGATGTTTTTTTTTTGCTAGGTTTCAACACCTCTCCCTGTTGTTTTTTTTTTTTTTTTTTTTTTTTTTAATCCATAGTTAACTCAAATCAACAAGCTTTCAGTGCTGTCGCACTTTGAATGACAATTGCGCGGCCATGCAACACGGTACCCATATGACATTTTTTATAATTTTTTTTCATACAAATGGAGCTTTCTTTTGGTGGTATAATAACCACTGAATTTTTTTATTTTTTGTTAAACAAACAGAAACTGGAAATTAAAAAACTAAATGTTTTCATAGTTTGTTATAAAATTTAGCAAACAGGTAATTTTTCTCCTTCACTGATAGGTGGCACTGATGGGCACTGAGGCAGCACTGGTGTGCACCGATAGGCAGAATTGGTAGGCACTGGTAGGCGGCACTGATGAGGAGGCACTCGAGGGCACTGTTTGGCAGCACTGGTGGGCACTGTTGGGACTGCACTGATAATTAGTGCCCTGATTATCAGTGCCGATGTCCATTTAACATAAGTCGGTTATCGGAAAGCCAATAACCGGCTTGTGTTTACACCCATGATCAGCTGCCATTTTCCCAATGTGGGATCAGCTGAGTCAGAAGGATCACGGGAGGATGTCCATGGACCCCCTCCTGGCAAAGTAAGCCCAGGCTGTAGCCATCTTTCGGCTATAACACAGGCAGGAAGGGGTTAAAGTATAACTACAGGTAAAACTTTTTTTTAATTTTGAATAGAGTAATGGACGGTTATAACCCCTGTTGTATTTTTTTTTTTGCCATATGTGTGCCATTGGGGAGATTTCCCTTCATTTCCTGTCCCATAGCCAAAACAGAAAGTGAGACGAAATCCCTCCAAAGTGAAGGAGTCCAAAGTTCAAAGCAAAGTGAAAAGGAAAGTTTTGCCTTTAGTTCTACTCCAATACACTGTCAGATTATACAGCTAGTAAGGTTCAAATGATATGGAGTCTGATTTATGTACCTTCAAGGTTATTATCCAAGACTTGATTTTCACCACTTGCAGTGTCTTGTACAGTATCACTTAGACTGGGAGAGGGGAGGGGGCACTTGGGGCCCATCAGGTGATTTATATTCAAGAAAACCAAGAAAAGATAAATAACCCCATCAGTCTTTTTCTGCTCCTCTGCCCAATAAACATCTGAGGGCGGAGAGGTGGCCTAGCTGTGTTTCCTTACTGCAATAGGGAATAAATACTGCAATAAGTCAGGTCACTTGGCTGGCTGTGCTGTCTGGCTCAGCTGTGGAGATCTGAGAACTAAGTGCACAGAAATGCAAATCCTTTAGCAGACAAAAAAAGCTCCTATATACTGTATGTATTTCTTTGGTGTATTTAACTTTTTCCCCTAGAGTACAGTTTTAATATGTTCAGCTAGAATATAGTTTGTTAAAGAAAAACTCCCCTAAGAAATAGGTATCCTGGCCACATTCTTTTTTTAATACATTCTATCAGTTTATGCCAAAAAAAAAGTTTGTCAGGTAAGTAAGAAATATGACATACATACAGATGGCAAGCAGTCAGCAGGTAATGTCACACAGGAATTGTATACTATTCCTCCTCTCTCATACTAGAGGTGGGAGCCTCTGCCTAGTCCGCCATATGAAGGGTGCACCCTAACTGCATGCTAATCAAACTGCACTTCATAAATGCTGCATGCATTCATTTTTTATTTCTACAATAAGGATGTTATGCAGATAACCATGTATAGACTTTTAAAAACTTTGTAATCACTGTGCACAATTACAAGTAAAAAGGAGAGTTAAAGTGTTACTAAACCCATGACCCTGCATTCACGATATCTGGTCTCCCACAGTACACAGAACATGGAAATGTAATTATTTTAGTAAATATAAACTGCTAAATGCCTTTTCTCATCAGCAGTATATAGCAGTCTTGTGACTTCTATCAGTTCCTAGTAAAGCTTTTGGGAGGAGTTTTCATACTGCACTGAGCTGTCCTATCAAGATCCAGGAACCCTGACCCTCTGTTTGGACAGTGCTGAGTGGCCCTGTTCTGATCACATGCACTCTCCCAAGAAAAAAAAAACTCTCTAGCAATACACACCAAACTGAGCATGTGACTCCAAAGGCTCTGTCTTATCTGGACATGTTCTGGAGTCAGTGGAAGAATGTGAGTATCAGAGAAGACAGGATCAATCAGCCTTTTTGCACAATGCCGAGGATTAACCCCCTAGGTTCCACAGTGAGTTTAACAAGCATTCTTTACTGCATATACAGACTGATTTTACTGTTGTGGGTTTAGTAACACTTTCATGTCAGATCCAATATAGATCCATTTGGTTAGAATTTCTCCTTGAATCCATACAAGTTCTATTCCACTTTTTAAAGTGGAGTTCCACCCAAAAGTGGAGGGGAGGGGCAGAGGAGCGAGGCATCGGACGGCCGCATCGCTGGACCATGGGACAGGTAAGTGTCTGTTTATTAAAAGTCAGCAGCTACACTGTTTGTAACTGCTGACTTTTAAATGGGTGGAACTCTGCTTTAAACCCTGTTTAAGTTTGGGTGTTGTTGCCTGTGAAATGCGTTCACTGCGTTTGTGATCGATTTACAGGTAATTAGTAGACCCTTTCACATTTTGGTTTGGATCCTGTTTCTGTGTATCCACACTTTGAGTCGCTTCCAGGCACCTATTGACAGAAGCCTATGTTGTTTTGAAAGCTGCCTTACGAGAGCCCATAAGCTTCATTGAAAACTTTCTTGCATTGATTCTTTGAATAAACGTTGAAATCCCAATGGCAAGTAAAGCACCCTCTAGTGTGCTAGAAGTGGTAGTAGTTAGGTTTTTTGTTAGTGTAGGTGAATTTACAGGCTTGGCTGGCAGTCAAGACTGTTTGTTTTGATCTGGGTTGGGAAGTAACTCAGGCTGAGCTGGGTGACTCACAGGTAGCATCACTCAGACCTCCCACTTCTTTCTAAAACATTCTAGAATTTTCTAGAAAGGAAGAAGGAGAGGATTGGTGGAGCTGCTTGGAGAATTCTGAGGAGCCCTGACTAATCCCCAATCTAGATTGGCAGGGGGCAGGCCTCCTCAAATACTCAGGGTCAGCCCAGCTGGGGAGGGGTAGTTCAGGTGAAAGCTGGACATGGGGGATGACCTCGGGCCTGGGCTCGGATGCGGACGGGGCCCTCTGAGAACACGCAAATGTTTCCTGGACAGGTGGTATGGGAGCATGGAGAGGACAGCAGGAGAGCACTGGCAGGCAAAGTCTCCAGGAGTAACTACAGGTCTCAGCCAGGAGGTGAGTGTCATATAGTCAAGAGGTCTGGGAGGCACGCCTGAGAGGACTGGGAGAGTGCAGGCTGGGATGGGTGCAGAGCCAGTGGAGTGAACTTATGATGGCACGGGCAGTAGAGAGAGAGGCAGCTGCAGCCAGGAGAGCTGGCAGGGCCTGAAGATGTGGTGCTGGGCTCAGCAGCCAAGTGGACAACTAGTACTGGGACTGTCTGCACCAAAGGGGCCCACGGCCCCTGCCTGTAAAGGGCATTTGCATTGGACCTGGCTGAGCCAGTGTCAGGTCTATCTATCAGTGCTTGCTGGCCCTGGAGAGTGAGATCAAGGTTTGTGCTGGAGCTGGAAGTGAGGATGATGTATATACTGGAGGTGTATATAGTTTAGTCCCGTATACCTTTTTCTACAATCAACTGGTCATCTCATGATTATCCTATCCCCATCCAAGTTAAATCCCCTCAATAAAAATACAAAAGCAAAGTTCAAGAATTGGTTTTCTGCCTGAGGGTGAATGAGAATTGTGTGCCTGGCTGGGCAGCGTGACAGATGGACCACAGCAGGGGCGTTGCTAGGGGGTGGCTATTGGGGCTACAGCCCCGAGTCTGGGGCCTATAGCCCCGAGTCTCTTACCGAGTGGGTGCGGTTCTGCAATTTGCAGGTATGTCTTGGTCCGGAATGCAGGAGGCAGGGGCAGACTGAGCCGTGGTAGCACGGGCTCCGGCCCGGCCCTCGCCTCCACCTGATGTATGGGGAGGCTCTCTGGGTACCCTGATGTATGGGGAGGAACTCTGGGGACAATGATATATGGGGAGGTTCTCTAGGGACCCTGATGTATAGGGGGGTTCTCTGGGGACCCTGATGTAAGGAAGAGGCTCTCTGTGGACCCTGATGTAAGGAAGGGCCTCTCTGGGGACCCTGATGTAAGGAAGGGCCTCTCTGGGGACCCTGATGTAAGGAATGGCCTCTCTGGGGACCCTGATGTAAGGAAGGGCCTCTCTGGGGACTCTGATGTAAGGAAGGGCCTCTCTGGGGACTCTGATGTAAGGAAGGGACTCTCTGGGGACACTGATGTAAGGGGGATCCACACTCAGAAATGTAACGTTTTATATATATATATACACACACACACACACACACACACACACACACAAACAGGTATACTATATACATGTGTATGCCCCCTCAAGTGTATGACTCTACTTTGCTGCTATGGGCTCTAGCCCCAGATCTTTTGTAGACCTAGCAACGCCCCTGGACCACAGCCAGATGTTCCCAACCAGACTGTAAAACCATCAAATGACTGGTGTCATAACTGATCACATGAGCAGTACCATGGCAGTTGCAGATCAAACAGAAGCTGCTTCCTTGGCTGTAATGGATAGGAGGGTTTAATTCTGCTTCAAGGCTGTCAGCAGATCGAACTTTACAGTGCCTAAAAATGGAGAGCAGCTGAGCATGTGCAGATCAGAGTGTGCGCATTACTGGATATTAAACAGTATAGACACTTAGGCTAGGTTTCCATTAGTGCGACTTTTCCTGTGACTTGGGACTGCAAAGTCGCATGACAAGTCATACCCCATGATTTCCAATGAGTACCCTTCATATCTGTGCGACTTCAAGTTGCAACGACTTCAGGCTAGGTTTCCACTAGTGCGACTTTTCCTGCGACTTAGGACTGCAAAGTCTCATGACAAGTCATACCCTATGATTTCCAAAGAGTACCATTCATATCTGTGCGACTTCAAGTTGCAGCAACTTCAAAGTAGTCCCTGCACTACTTTGGTCCAACGTTGATGCGACTTGAGGTCCATAGACCTCAGGAATACACAGACATTGCTTCAAACCACATGAAAATCGTGGCAAAAATCGCTGTAAAAAATCACGGCAAAACCGTGTGACTTTCGGGTCGCAATTGTGGAAACCTAGCCTTAAGGGGTTTATTTACTAAAGTTAGAGAGGGCAAAAGGAATCACAGTTCTGCAGAGACCCCAATCATCTTCTAACTTCAGCTTGTTTAATTAAGCTTTAGCAACAAAACATGGAAGCTGATTGGTTTCTCTGCAGAATTGTGAATAATTTTGCCCTGTCTAGCTTTAGTAAATAAACTCCATATTATTAATGTTTTACATCGCTATACCTGCAAAAGGGGCCAGCCTGAAGTCATCTGGCAGGACTTCATTTTATGACTAAAGTTCCACTTTAAGGCCTCATTTACACTGCTGCTGGTAAACAGACGTTTAGAGGCATTTGGGCGTTTTTTCAGCTGCCCCTGAACTCTCCTCTATGTTATCTTATCAGTACATGTACACAGGGTCGTTTTCTAGGCAGTTGAGTTTAAAGGCTTTTTTTGGAACGCAAAAAAATGGGTTCAGACGCCAGTTCAGAGGCATTTGAAACGCCAAACAGCTTGTAAACGTGCCTAAACGTTGTAACTTGTGTCTAGGACCGTTTTGTTTACAGCCGTTTTCATTTAAAAAATTAAAAAAAAAAACGCTCCTAGACACGAACGCCGCTAAACGCAGCATGCAAAACGCGTCAAAACGTCCGTTTTGGAAACCGGCTTCTAGCTGTCAAAAAAAATAGTTCAAAGGAGGAAATAGCGTCCCCTGTAAATGTAGCCTAAATGGAGAAAAATATGCATTGTTTCTTTTTCTCCTTCCAAAAGGAGAAAATTGTAGAAAAAAAAACCCCTTAAATTAAATAAATAAAATAAACATAAAATAGCTTGATTAGGGTTTTAGCCAGGTCAGGGTTAGGGTAAAAGGTCATAGTTTGTTTCAGTAGGATTAAAAAAAAGAGAAAATAAAAATGTTTTTTAGTATCAATATTAGTCTCCATACACACTGGCCAAAATATAAGCCACTGCCTCCATCTATAACTGGTCTGCATGTTAACCACTTGCCGACCGCCGATCGGCATCTGACGGCGGCAAAGTGGCTCGTTCCCGCAAATCGCCGTCATATGACGGCGGCTGCGGGAACGAGTTTAGTGAGCGCGCGCGCGCCACCGGAGGGAGCGGGTGCGGCGGCTTCGATTGCTGCCGGCTACCCGCGATGGCCCCCCCGGAGCGAGTGAGCGGAGGTCCGTGTATGTAAACACGGACCTCCGCTCTGTGTGAGGGGGAAGGGCTGTGATCACAGCCTTCCTTTACGTGAAGGCTGTGACCACTTCCCTTCCCCAGATAGGCAGTCCCCCATACAGTTAGAACACGCCCAGGGAACATAGTTAACCCTTAGCGCGCCCCCTGCAGGTTAACCCCTTCACTGCCAATGGCATTTACACAGTAATCAGTGCATTTTTATAGCACTGATTGATGTATAAATGCCAATGGTCCCAAAAAAGTGTCAAAATGGTCCGACATGTCCGCTGAAATATCGCAGTACCGCAAAAAATCGCAGATCACCGCCATTTTTAGTAAAAAATAAAAAAAAAATGAAAAACCCCAAAAATGAATTCTCATCATCCGTAAACGCGACCACTTTTGCGCAAACCAATCAATAAACGCCGATTGCGATTTTTTTTATCGCAAATATGAGGAAGAATATAAATCGGCCAAAAACGGTGAAAAAAATGTTTTTTTATATATTTTTTTGGATTTGTATTTTAGGAAAAAGTAAGAAATTTGGGTTTTTTTGCAAAATTGTCGCTCTTCTTTTGTTTATAGCGGCGATCAGAAATGACGCAGCGGTGATCAAATACCACCAAAAGAAAGCTCTATTTGTGGGAAAAAAAGGACGCAAATTTCGTTTGGGTACAACGTCGCACGACCGCGCAATTGTCAGTTAAAGCGACGCAGCGCCGAATCGCAAAAAGGGCTCCGGTCCTAAAGCTGGAAATCCTTCCAGGGCTGAAGTGGTTAAGGAGCATTGGAGGGCATCAGATAGACAACAAACAGCCAAGGAAAAACCAAGCTCACTTACCGACCAGCTTGAAACCATCTAAATTAACCTGTCTAACAGTATGCATTAAAAAGCAGGGGATTGGTTACACACATTAGCAAATGCATGTGTAAGCTGGAGGGCCCCGGTCAAGGCTCCCTGCGTCCTCCATACCTATCTCTAACTGATATGGCATTTGCCATTTAAATAAAAAAAAAACGCTTCTAGGCGCAAGAGTGGCATGTAAACGCGGCTAAACGGATGTTTTTGAATGTTGGTTTTTCAGCTGTCAAGTTAAATCGTTCAGGAGAGGTTACACAACGTCCAGTGTACATTAAGCCTTAGGATTTGTCTCGCCTTTGTCATGAAAGGGTTACTATTGTGTAAACAGGACAGGCTTAGGAGGCCGAATGTTCCCCTACCTGCCATTATAATCTATATCTCTGCTAGGAAGTAGCTGCGGATTCTGTCACAGATGTCGAATGAATATACACCCACTCGCTGGCTGCTGTGGATGGTCTAATCCATCCCTAAATGCCGGAGACAAGCTGTTCTAAGAAACCCTTGACGTTTTTACTGGTGTTATAAACGAGAGGGATTGCATTTGGCGTGTAAGAGACACGGTAGTCACCCGCAGAGTTCAGAGCAGATTCATGGCATGACTGGCAAATTTCACCTGAAAACAAGGAGAATGATATCACCTTGCTATTCACGCAATAGAGTTCCACATTTATTTATGGAAACCATTTTGCCGTAGCAGTTCGGTGCAGACGCCGAGTCATCCCTGTCACGGATGCTAAACAGCTCCAGTGCTGAGCTTCAATCTCACAGTGTTGACACAGCAGTTATGAAGCATAGTAAGATTTTTGTGTTTTAAGAGCTGACATAATTTACTGCCTAAATTCAGCCCTGGCACATACTTTATAAACATGCCATTTCTTGTTTTACATTTAGATTTTATTTCTCCTTGGGGCACCCCCCCCCCCCCCCGATTTACTTTTGGAATCATTTTTGCGTTGCCTCGGAGCTCCAGCGGCCCATAGTAATACTGGTGTGCATAGCTTTGCATTAATGTCTGTTGCATATCATTTACCATCTGCTGGCCTTCTTTCCATACATCAAATTGTTGTTGTAGTTTAGCGGTGAATAAACAGCACTGTTTAATGTCTGCACGCCAGCTAGCTATTGCAGAATAACAGGACTGAGCGGCGAGGCAAAAATATGCTTCCTGTCATTTTCATATTTTAATACAGCATTTTTCTTTGTAATACATTTTAGGTAGAAGAAGGAAGTGTCAGGAGGCAATTGAGGGCTTTGAAAAGCAGTTTGGGCCTTGATTTGCTGGTAGCGCGGCGATGCGTTCTGTATTAACCGCTTGCCTACCAGGCCAGTTTTGACATTTCTCCTATACAAGTAAAAATCTGCAATTTTTTTTTGCTAGAAAACTACCTAGAACCCCAAAACATTATATATTTTTTTTAAGGCAAAGGCCCTGGAAAATAAAATGAAGGTTGCTGCATTTTTTTTAATGTCGCAATATTTGTGCAGCAGTTTATCAAATGAAAATTTTTAGGAAAAAATACACTTGAAGGATTTCAATACACCCCGGCTCCAATGATCTGCATTCTGAATTTCATTCCTGGTATCACTGCTTTCCAGCCAGTGTTGAACGTCAAATTTTAGTTCAGTTTTAGTCTTTTGACTAAAATGTCATATTAGTCATATTTTAGTCTACTAAAATAGTGTTAATTTTGTTGACAATATTATTTTTGTCAACCAAATTAACATGATTTCCAACAAGTAGGTATATGTACATAATCAAAAAGCAACGAGGTAATCAAAATGAATCATTAATGACTAGCAAATTGCAAGCAGCGCTTGAGCAGTCCTTAGCACCATACAATCTTCATAAATAGATCAAAGAACTGTCCATCCACTCAGAAATGTGATATTTGACGCCCTCAGACGAAGTAATGACGAAACGCGTCAGGGCGTGACCGCGCGGTTGTCTTTCTGCATCGGCTGGGACTCCTCCGTACCCGGGAGCACCGCTTCGCTTCGCGCTGGTTCGCACAAGCATTGGAGTGGTGAGACGGATCAGTCTTCAGCCGAGATAATTTTATTCTTTGATGCCTATTATATTTACTTAAAGTGTGAGTTTACATATATATGGGGGGTTTGTGTGATATTAAGTGCTAAATAAAACTCGTGGATCATGCACTATGTGAGTACATTTCATTGAAGGGAAACCTGACCACGCATGCACTGACGATTTAAAGAGGTGGAATAGCAGAGGAAGTGTTGTTGGGGATTACTCTGTGAGCCTGATCGCTACCATCTACCGTTTGAGTCCCAGTTATACACTGATTCAGGATTCGGATGGGTGTCCATTGAAGGAGTGGTGTACACCATATAAACCTGAACGCGAGTTATCCAGTGATATCTGGTGAGTTTTTCTACGTTGGGGGGCTTTCCCTCCCACTATTTTCACACGAGGTGTGGTGGTGGCCAGGACTTCAAAATATCACATTTCTGAGTGGATGGACAGTTCTTTGATCTATTTATGAAGATTGTATGGTGCTAAGGACTGCTCAAGCGCTGCTTGCAATTTGCTAGTCATTAATGATTCATTTTGATTACCACGTTCTTTTTGATTATTGACATTTATAAGTAGCAGCTACAAGATAATTACTGATGCATACAGTTTTGTGAAGTGATTTATCCAGGGCGCTGATACTTGTTACTAAGTTGTTGCAACAAAGTTACAAGGGTTCATAGGTATATGTACATACGGTATTCGAAAAACAGTTAAAGCTTTTGTAAACTCATTTAATAAAGACTATGCCAGCCCCTCTATTAGAGCCTGGTATAGCACACTGTGTTAGTTTCTTTAAAAACAAGCTTTGTAAATACCTATTTAGAGCTGCTGTCTTCAGGCCAGTCACATGACCTGCGGCTGCTTTTCAGCTTCGATACATGGATACTGCAGGAGGGACTGAGATCTCCCTCTGACGTCAACCCGGGAGAGCACATGGCTGCTCAGCCCCTCCTACAGTATCCCTGGAAACCGGCCAAGAGTCATGTGACCGGCCTGAAGATGGGGCTAAACAAGTATTTACAACACTCGTTTTTTTAAATCAGCTAACACAGTGTGCTATGCAGGGGAGGGCTGGGCAGGGTGGCAATTGCCCCCCCAGGCCACCCTAACTTACATTCAAAATGGCTGACGGCCGCTGCTGCTCACACTTTTTTCTTCTTGTGCAGGAAGGAAGTAGGGGCCAGGCAAAGGGGGGGGGGGGCACTGGTGAGGCTGCATTGGTGGGCACTGGTGAGGCTGCATTAGTGGGTGGTGAGCCTGCATTGATGGGCACTGGTGAAGCAGCATTGGTGGGTGGTGAGCCTGCATTGATGGGCACTGGTGAGGCTGCATTGGTGGGTGGTGAGGCTGCATTGATGCATTATTTTTGTTAAAGCTCCTTTGTTGCTATTAACATTAAATTATGTTAACACATTGTATCATATTTGTCTTGCTTCATAACCTCAATATCCGTTATAAAACCAGGTGGGCATGGATGGTGAGCTGATTAGGTGGTTCAATGGGCCACTTGACTGGACTTGCCTCCCAGGCCTAAGGCTGCCAACCCTCCCCTGGTACTATGCCAGGCTCTAATAGAGGGACTGGCGATAGCAGCTGGGGGGAAGGGAGGGAGGCGTTTACAGAGACACAGGCAGGGAGGAGGGGGAAAGCTGAGAGCAGGGCTGCGGACGTCACAGACAATGTTGGCCAGGGCTCAAAAGCCCAGATTTTCGTTGTCTGTGCAGAGAGGGGGATACAGGAAGTGTCAGGTTCAGGGTTCTCTTTTACAGTTTAGGCTGCATTCACACCTGAGCGACACGTTTCTGGTAGTTTCTGAAGCGTTTTGTCGCAAATGCAGATGTCGACTCAATACATGCGACTGACGCTTTTACATTGATTTAATGGCAATACAAATTGGCCAGAAACGTCCGATTCGCGTGACACAAATACCTCCGGGAGTAGTTTGAGTGTAGGGCGTTTGGCTTCAGGCGGTTTTAAGTGGAGATGTAAACCATCTCCATAGAGAAACATTGATTTTTTTCCCCTCCAGCGTTTTGTAGCTTCACGCTTCAGGCATATTCAAGCTACAAAACGCTCAGGTGTGAATGGGCCCTTAGAGGGGGCAGATTACATAGCACATGCACTGTGCTGTTTAATCAGCTTTAAGGGACCAGGATCTCTCATATTTTTTTTTTTTTGGGTTAATAAACACTTTAAAGAGGAACTGAACTCTGAAAGCTGTAGCCTATAAAAGACGGGCTGTCAGGAACCATAAATCAGACTGAGCCAGAGGTGCAGTAAAAACCACACTTTTTAATAAAATGGTAAAATAGTACAAACAGTATAAACGTGGTCAAAACGTAGCCATGGGTTGGTAACCAGAGCAGGTAGTCAGAAAACAAGCCAGTAAAACAGGAATCCAGAGATCAGCGTAGTAGAGGCAGCAAACAGGATCAGGAACCAGAAGGGAAATCAGCCAGGCAAAGTCTTTAACAGGAAAACACAGCAGAGAGTATCCGGATATGTTGACCAAGGCGAAGGCACAGGAGATATGAATCAGGCAGTTTAAATAGCCAACAGGGCTGGTTGACGAGCAGGTTAGTCACAGTGGAATGATGAGTACTGGCAATTAACCGACAGCTGAGCAACCTGAGCTCTGAGAAGTGAGGGCTGAGCCCAGCCTTGACACAGGCAGGGAGCAAATGATTAGTCACCAGTATTTCCTGTTTGTCTTCTTGCAGCTGGTCGTACCCCATTACTGACTAATCATATCCTGTTCTCCGCTGTGCATTTGTGTGGAGGTGGCCATCTTGGTAGAGGCAGGGCTTTGCTTCCTCGTGTCAGAGTCTCCAGCAAGGAGAACAAATGAGCAGCACAGTAGTGACATCACCAAATGTCCTGAGACCACCAATCAGAGGCAGCAGTGACTTAGATCTCACACTGCAATTATACAACTATGAGACTCTAAATATAGGAGTGCCCAGGCACCCTCACATATCAGGAGGTCCACTGCTATTTTTCAGGAGGAATTTCAGACAAAAAGGACATTTTTCGGGGCACTGCTTAGGCAAAATCAACTTTTCTTTATGTTCCCTATAACATATCAAATCCTTACTTTTTGAGTCCAGTCCCGCTTTAAATGTATCTAAGGGCAGCAAGACCGTGGGTGTTTGAAGAAGTAAAGCTCCCAACATGTCTTCCCAGACTTTATCATTGCATGGCTGAAATCACTTGCTTGACATGAGATTGAAGTAATCCTGTTAAGAGAGAACAGGGTGGGATGCCATTGCTGACCTACAATAAATGCTAGTTACCTGACTATCATGATGGTCGTCTAGCTTCCGTACCTTGAATTACTGACCCAGAAGGAGTTTAAAGGTTAAAGTGGAGCTCCAGTCTTTTAAGTAAAAATTAAAAGTCATCAACCACAAAAACTGTATCTGCTGACTTTTAATAAACAGCCACTCGCCTGTCCCACGATCCCGCGGTGTTCTCACCCCAGTCATGTTCTTCCTGTGTCCTCCCTCGTCTTGAGGCTTCAGAGCTGGGTGCCCACTGTGCATGCGTGACTGGTGTTGCACTTTGTGACTGGTCCCGAAGTTTTCTGGGACCTGTCGTGTCCCAGAACACTTCAGTAGAGAAAGAGAACATCTGCTTCTGATTGCCAAGGCGATTGCAGCGGAAGTGGGACCGGGTACCTCTCAAAAATGGGTACCTGCCCCCCCCTCTCCAAAAGCTCTATTTCACAAACAGGAGCTGGGGAGGAGGTCTTACAGCAGAACTTCCCCTTTTGGGTGGAGCTCCGCTTTAAGAAAACCAAAGTTGGAATATGTAATCTGCATACTTGTTCGGAGGCAATGATTAATTCTATTGAAAGTATAGCAAGATCTCAACTCCATATTAATGAGGAAAACCTTCAGTCTTGATCGCAGGTATGTTTATTGGTTGTAGGGATGTGTAGCAATTGTGGTGCCTCTTTGGCTGGAGATTTTGTTCCTGAGATATAATACAGTCATTCAAGACCTGTTTTGTCTATGAAAAATTCCAACGCACACATTTCTGTAGAGATGGCTGTATTTGTAAGTGTGTGCTGAAGCGACCACTGGCTGGAACCATGTATAGTCAGAGAGAGTAATGTCAGCAGCACACCAAGATCTCCAAAAATGAGTCCAAAGCTTTCATCAGTGATCAAATTGTTACAGCAGAAAGCAAGGTTTTGGAGCCACACAGGACCCCTTCATCAGGCCTGCAAGTCAAAGCCCAAAGTTACCATTAGCAAGTGGTGTATTTGCTGCCAGTAGGGTAGAAGTGTAGAAGATGACCAGATGACATGGAGAACATCCGCTGCTGTTGTAGAGCAGGGATGATGTTGGGCCAATCCCATTCTGCAATTTGTAAAGCGTATGGTACAGTCTGTGAATAAAACTGAATTGGGGATGTAGCTCTTGTATGCTAATAACTTTAGAGAAAAACTTGCCTCTGTTTCCTCCTTGGTTAAGGATAGCTCTTACAGATGAAAGATGCGCTGGACTGGCTACCTCAGTTGAGGGTCTCTGGGTGCGTGGAGGTGGGGGCATATACCCTCCTGGTAGAACTGTCCGAATTTTGGCAGAGAGGTGGATTGTAAGCCCTTTCGGGGGGCTTGGACTGCTACCTATGGTTACGGCTTGCAAAGTCGTTTCCACAACTTGTTGGGAGAATGAGTGAAAGGAGCGCCCGGAATCCAGTGAAAGATTATTTAGTTGTTTTATTGACAGTGGTAGAACGTGGTGACCCAACGTGTTTCGGGGGAACACAGACTCCCCCTTCTTCAGGGCTGTTGTGATGCGTTAGAGAGGATGGGGTTGTTTCCAAACTGGTGTGTCTGTGACACTATAAACTGGAGATTGGCTGTATTCTCTGGCGGTAGTCGCATACAAAGGTGTACACAGGCTCTTGTATGCTAATTGGCTAACAGGTGTATGCGGCTACCACCAGAGAATACTGCTAATCTCCAGTTTATAGTGTCATAGACACACCAGTTTGGAAACAACCCCATCCTCTCTAATGCATCACAACTGCCCTGAAGAAGGGGGAGTCTGTGTTCCCCCGAAACGCGTTGGCTTTACCATGTTTTACCACTGTCAATAAAACAACTAAATGACAATCTTTCACTGGATTCCGGGCGCTCCTTTCACTCAGTCTCCTTGGTTAAGGATGGGAGATATATAAATACATGTTAACCAAGTACCATGGTTGTGTGTCACCCTATCTCAAGTCCCTCCTTGATATGTGCATAGGTATTACTAACATCCTCAAACTTTTCGCAAGTGTTTCCAGACAATTTTCATGTTAGCAATTCCGGCCAGAAATACCTGCTCCCACATCCCATCCAGTGGTTTCTCCACTGGCTCATACATCACTACAAGATGGTGGGAAGAACCAAAGCAGGTGGTGGGGGGAACATGTATTTAGCCCACCCAGAGGGTCAGATACCTTCAGCAAGTTTCAGAATTTTAACACTCAAGCTTCTGGGAAGGTAAGTATATTCCCTCTCCTTTTTAAATATGGTTTGGATACCAATGGCCCTGTTCTGGCGGCTTCACCTTAAAGAGTATGTAAACCCAACATTTCATATTCCTGATATGTGGCTACTATATCATGTACTTGTATGAGAAAGTGTCTTGTTCTCTTTGTATTGCTTCCTTAGTGTAAAATCCCTTGTGTTCCTGCCAATCCCTCTGCTTTCCTATTAAAAGAGAAGTACAGCCAAAGCTTGTTTGGCTGTACTTCTCCTGTGGATGACAGGAGTGCAGTTCATTCTGCGCTTCTGCGACCCGTCCTCAGCAGACAGCAGGCTGAAACCTGCTGTCGGCTGATGTCACAGACCGGTCAGGCTTTGGCAAGATTGCATCAATGAAGTCAGAATCCGCCCACATGCCTGGACCGGCACCCGGCTCAGCCTTTCATTGAGCCACTGAGAGCCTGAGTCGGCTACTCCCACCCCCTCCAAAGCCAGGTGTTTTAGTGTGAAAGGGGGGGGGGGGGCAGAGCAGACAGCGGTGACTGATAGTCACCAGCTCTCTGCTCAGGGAGCTGTGAGAGCCAAGCGATCAGCGGTGTTTGATTGCTCGGTTCTCAGTGTTAGAGCCAGCGGGGGACAGATGCAGTATTGGACTGATGCTGCATCCAGCTAGGTAAATATGATAACCCATACTTCTCTCTTATAAAAACTGATTTCTGGCTGTGCTGGAGCTCTGCCTGCTCTCCTCCAATGATCAGACTTGTCCTCATCCCCCCGCACAGCCATTCACTGAAAAGACCAGTGTGCTGCTGTTTCTCTTCCCTAAGCTGCTCAGAACAGAGATTATGTGATCACGTATAAAAAGGGGAAAAAAAACATATTTAAAATGTTTTTTTATACCTATACACAAATATTTTGCCTTTCATTTCTATTTTAACTGAATAGGTTGTTTTACAAGGTGTTCGTTTACCTATACTTTAAATCCTTTGCTGAAAAAGCCTGCGTACAATTCTTATAGTTGTTCTGTATGTTACCGCTCATGCACAGGAGTTTGCAATGGTCCCTAAGTAAGCCCGTATATTTTTAGAGCTGTGGTATCTCATCAGATCCTACCAAAAGATTTACTTGTTCTGTTTTCATGTCCAGGAAACGGTGGAAAGATTTGTTCAAGCAGATGTGAGCGAGGTGGCTCTGGTAAGATGTATGTCTAGTCTGTGCTAGTGTACTTTTATTAGAACCCACACGGGTTACCTTTATATGTAATATACCGTTATTTGTGTGATTCTTCTTTTTATCTCTAGAAAGGATCTGCAGTTTCTGAAATTCCAACAGTCAAAGTTGTTGCAGATGAGGAATTTCTGCCATTTCAAGATAACACATTTGACCTTGTTGTCAGCAGTTTAAGGTTTGATGTTTTGATATCTCTGAACATCAATTGTCCTCAAATCTGAACATCAGTAAAAGTGGAAATGTTCCCTTGCAGCGGGGCTGCACCCGCAGTACAAGGGACTTAGTAAAGCACTTTTACTTACCTGATCTTTCGGTCCATCAGGCTCATTTGTGATACTAAATTGGCCCCGACAGCCTCTTCTCCCCTGCAGTCCATGGTCCTCTGACATCATTAAAGTGGAGTTCCACCCAGTTAAAAGTCAGCAGCTACAAAAAAGTGTAGCTGCTGACTTTTAACAATCGGACACTCATCTGTCCCTTGCTCCAGCAATGCGGTCGTCCGAGGGCTCTTCTCCCCCTCCCCTTGGCAGCACCTGCGTCACAAGTGTGGGCACCCGGCTTTGGCTGCGCATTGTGAATGGCCGGCGTATCTTCTGGGACCTGTGACGTGTCCTAGAAGATCGCCGAGAAGGAGGAGGGGAAGGTGAAATTCCTACTGGAGCCGTGGCTCTAGGAGAGGAAGTGGACCTGTGAAAACAGGGTCCCCGGTCCCCCCCCCCCAAAATAAAATTACATGCCAATTGTGGCATGTCAGGGGGGTCACCTTCCCTTAAAGCGGTAGTTCCACTTTTGGGTGGAACTCTGCTTTAAAACCAACACAAGGACCCTAGCCTGGCATTAGACATGAGAATGCTGAGGAACAGTCCACTGTTGGGGCATGGTGGAGCGTTGTCTGCCAGGGGAGCGGAGAATTTAGTAAGGGCTCATTCACATGTACGGCAGCCCTTGCCATCTCTTTGAAAACAAATGTGTGGTCGCCTCTTTGCTGCCTGATTAAACCTTGTAAATGCTGCACCACCACCACATTGTATGCAGTTGAGGGGTGGTTCTGGCACGGCCCATTGTCTTGCATGGGCCGTGTTCAGCGGCACTATTGTCTGCTAAATGTGATGTTCGGTTTAATTTTTGCTGAATGGCTGCATGTCTGTGTTCAGGTTAATGGGGGGGTGTTTGTGGAGCCGGCATAAAACTTTGCCTCAGCTGCTGGGTTTTACTGCCTTCTGGATGCACAAATTCTAAGGCCCCATTCACAACTGAGCGATTATCTGCTTGAAGCTCAAATATGCCGGAGGAGAAAAAAATCTATTATTTTCTATGGAGATTGGTTCACATCTCCACTCCAAGTCGCCTGAAGCAAAACGCCTGAAGCTCAAACAAGTTCTGGAGCTTTTTTTGTCGCTCGAATCGGGCCGATTTGGGTGTTTTTGACGCGTTTGTATTCCCATAGAAATTAACGGAAACACGCCATTTGCGCGTTTTTGTGCGATTTTCTGCTCAAAAGAAAAAAAGTATATAATAAAATAGTAATAATATATGAATAAATAAATGTAAAATAAATACACAAATAACTAGAAATCATCATAAATAAGTAAAATAAATTAATATTATTTAATAATACATTAATAAATAATAATTAACCTCTAACCTTAAATATTAAATACATTATTATTATTATTAATAATAATTATAAAATAACACCCAAACTCAAATAAAAAAATACATTATTATTAATAAAAATATATATATTTTTTTGTGTTAAGGTTTAAGGGTATTTATTATTATTATACAGGATTTGTATAGCACCAACAGTTTACGCAGCGCTTTACAACTTGAGGGTAGACAATACAAATACAATACACTTAAATACAGTAGGAATCAGAGGGCCCTGCTCATTAGAGCTTACAATCTAAGAGGGAAGGCCAAGAGATACAAAAGGTAATAACTGTGGGGGATGTGCTGATGGAGGAAATAAATGTACAGTTGTTAGGTGGGAGCCAGATAGGCTTCTCTGAAGAGATGAGTTTTCAGGGATCGTCTGAAGGTAGACAAACTAGGAGAAAGTTGGACAGATTGGGGTAGAGCATTGCAGAGGATGGGAGAGGCTCTAGAGAAGTCCTGGAGGCGAACATGGGATGAGGTGACAAGGGAGCTAGAGAAGAGGAGGTCTTGGGAGGAGTGAAGACACCGATTTGGTTGGTATTTTGAGACCAGGTTAGTGATGTAGCTATTATTTTATTTTTTTAAGGGGTAAGGGATAAAGTTATAAGGGTTAATTATTTATTTATTGTTATTTCGTATTCATTTATTGAATTTATTTATTTTTTATTTATGACTTTTATGTATTTGTGTATTTATTTTACATGTATTTATTAATTTATTGTTATTCATATAATAATAAATAAAATAATAAATAACCCTAACCCCAACTCTTAATCTTAACCCTAACCTAAACTGTACTCGAACCCCTTACCCTAACGAAAAAACCTTATAATAAATGGATAATAATAAAAGAAGAAATAAAAGCTAAAAAAGCTGAAATACCTAGCAACAAATGATGCAACAGAATAATAGTTTTCTGTATTGGCTAATAAAAAAACACCAAAGCCCAAAAACGCTACGCTCAGGTGTGAATGCAGCCTTAAAGTGTTTTTTTGTCCCCTATACAGAAATGATAATTTAATCCTAACCGTGTGGACCCAGCCCCACTGCAATTGGAGATTTTTTTTACTTTCCCTGGATTTGGACTTTAAGATACCAGGTGCCTTATTTTTCCAAAACTGAAACCGCATCTGATTGTGTTGTCTGTAGCAACCAGATTTCTTTTTTTCATTGTGTCCCAGTACTGCACTAGGCCCGGGGAATGTAAGATAGAGAATTGGCTTGCTGTGGACAACGCAGTCAGTTCATCTATCAGGAAATTGATAAATGATTTCTGGAGCTCTGCGCACCCGAGCATTGTATAATTATCACTCTTCTGTTTTCCAGCTTGCACTGGGTGAACGATTTACCGAGATCATTTCAGGAGGTAAGAAATATGGTCTGCTATTCATACAGATTCACATAAAATAGACATTTTACTATTGAAGTTATCTTTGAATTATGCACTTGGTTGAACTCAAGTCAGAACTTTTTAATTGCAGCTTTAGAAAGGGCGAGGAAAGCACAGAACCTCTGTTAAGGTTTTACTGCTTTCTGAATCCTCATTGGTTAGATTTCCCCTCATTTCCGGTAGCAGTGACCACCTGTGTGGGACTGGTCCTTTTAGTTCTCCGGCCGCGTCTCTAGCTTACAGGTTGCTATATATTGCTCTCCATTACTATGCTCCCTCAGGCCTCTAGAAGGAGCTAGATGCTCTGAGCACATAGCCTTGCCTTCTCTGTTCTTTCATCCTTCCGGTGACGTCACATCCGGTGTGCATTCCATGCTGGTCAGCGTGGCTTCCCAGGGCTCCTCCAGGCTTCCGAGTGAGCCACCTTCCTCCCCCAGCAGCTGGAACACCCCACAGCGGTCCTGCAGGTCGGATTCTGGAGGAATCTACTCCAAGCCAGATGAGCCTTTGTACCATATACCACTTGTGAGTGTTTTTTATACATTGATATTAACCGCTTGCCGAACGCCCGCCGTCGCTTGACGGCGGCAGGTTGGCACTGCTGCGCGAAATGCTGTAGCTGTACTGCGGTTCGCGCAGCCGCTGCTGCGGTTGGGAGATCGCCTGTTACAGAGGCAAAACGGAGATCTGCCTTTGTAAACACTGCAGATCTCTGTTCTGTGAGGGGGCATCTGACAGATCTACTGATCCCAGTAATCGGGAACAGTCAGATCTGTCATGCCCCTGCCAGCCCAGCCCCCACACAGTTAAAAATTGCAGATTGCCGCCATTACTAGTAAAAAAAAATAATGATAAAAATGCCATAAACCTATTTCCATAGTCGCGATAACTTTTGCACAACCCAATCAATATACGCTTATTGCGATTTTTTTATTTTTTATCAAAAATATGTTATAGAATATATATTGGCTTAAACTGAGGAAGAAATAGTTTTTTTTTTTCATTGTTTTTTTTGGATATGTATTATAGAAAAAAGTAAAAAATATTGTTTTTTTTTTTCAAAATTGTTGCTCTTTTTTTGTTTAATGCACAAAAAATAAAAACCGCAGAGGTGTTCAAATACCACCAAAAGAAAGCTCTATTTGTGGGAAAAAAAGGACGTCAGTTTTGTTTGGGTACAGCGTCGCACAATGTCAGTTAAAGCGACGCAGTGCAGAATTGCAAAAAGTGCTCTGGTCAGGAAGGGGGCAAATCCTTCCGGGGCTGAAGTGGTTAAAAAACTTTACTGAGTTACTACACTCAGCTGGTGCTTCCTTCTCTTTGGTCCTTTCTCTCATTGACTACACAGAGCATATCACAACTCTGAGGATTGCAGCCGCAGGTGGTACCTTGCATCCCCTCCAGTATATCTCCTTCCAGACAGATCAGAGACTGCCTTTTGGATTGTTTCACCTGTGTTTTTCATAGACTTTTCAGTGCTGACTGGCCTTAACGATCTCTCTGCGCCAGATCATTTCTTTTCCACTGTCAATCAGCTGGAGATCCCTCCCCTGCCACCGTTTTTCTCTTGGTGTCAGGAAAACTTGTCAGACCTGATTCATGCTGATAATAGAGGAATGAAGCAGCAGACAGAAATGACACTTACTGCTCCTAATTGAGACAAGCACACACTAGAGAGGGATATGCTTTGTTCATATTTGATGTTTACAATCACTTTAAGGGGAAATCTCCCCATTGATAACATTGATTGACAAAACCTGAGAGTTTTAACTGGTTCCTGCTGTAATAAACCGTTTATATTGTTTTTCTTTTCTCTTAAAATAAAAATGACACTTACAGCCACTGTAATAAAATGCTTATGCATAAAATGGATTGTTTGCACTTTTTTGGCTATTAGAAATAGATTGAATGACGTTTAAAGATGCTTCAAAATTAACTTTTTAATTCATTAACTAGTTAAGGGAATTCCCAAGAAATGTAATTTTGTTCTTGTGTGATTGACTCACTGATTTTCCCAGAGGATTGCACTAAGATACTTGTAAAATTTTAGGCATCTTCTGCAATAGGAAATATATTTTTGATAAGATACTCCTATATGGGTTAATTGCATCTAAAGGGTTGCAGACACTGAAACTTTCCTCATTAGAAACTACAAGTGCATCAGCTGATTACCTTGAACACAGACACTCCTATTCTGGAAATAAAAGCAGGAGAGACTGCGCTAAACATTTGATGAACAAATAAATTGAATAAACAAGAACAGTCTTACAAAAGTCCTTATAACGTTAAAACGGTGTATACAATGAATCTCAATGGCCATATAGCCAAAAGCAACACTCGGTGCTCCACTCCAAATAGGTGCATTATATATATATATATTAAATGTTGTATAAATAAGGGCAGTCTTTCAAAGGACTTTATAACGCCAAATGATGTATACAATTGTTCTCAATGGCCATATAGCTGAAAGCAACACCCGGTGCTCCACTCCAAAAAGGTGCGTTCTGTATCCACCACCAGTATAGTAAACTGCTTACCAGAGGCAAGTGCAAGTGGCGCTTGTGGCTTCTAGCCCAGCCCAGGCCCCTAATCAGGGTGTATCTTGTCTCCAGACCTTCAGGAACCACCAGGGGTTTAGGTCACTTGCATCCGGAGGGAAGTCACCAAACGATCATACAGCATAGGTTTAAAGATTCTCTTCCCAGTGCGAACACGCTGACATGTGAGTTGAAGAACCAGCTATATCACACCTGTAACCCATTCACTTTGATAAGCAAGCCAACAGTATGAAAACTCCTGTGGCTGTATGTGTTCAGGGGGCATAGGCCTATTCTGGAGCCAGACTTCCAAGGACATAGCAGAACATCCAGCTTTTTCTTTTAAACACAAACAGGTAGGATTCTGCTACAAAGTTTTTTTTATAATTCTTGCAATGTACAGTGCCTTAAAAAGATATTCACACCCCTTGACATTTTCCACACTTTGTCATGTTACAACCAAAAGCGTAAATGTATTTTATTGGGATTTTATGTCATAGACCAACCCACATTGATACATAATTGTGAAGTGGAAGGAAAATGTTTTTCAAATCTTTTTACAAATAAGTTTGTGAAAAGTGTGGCGTGCATTTGTATTCAGCCCCCTTTACTCTGATACCCCTAACTAAAATCTAGTGGAGCCCATTGCCTTCAGAAGTCACCTAATTAGTAAATAGAGTCCACCTGTGTGTAATTTAATCTCAGTATAAATACAGCTGCTCTGTGAAGTCCTCCGAGGTTTGTTAGAGAACTTTAGTGAACAAACACCATCATGAAGGCCAAGGGACACAGCAGACAGGTCAGGGATAAAGTTGTAGAGAAGTTAAAAGCAGGATTAGGTTATCAAAAATATCCCAAGCTTTGAACATCTTATGGAGCACTGTTCAATCCATGACCTAAAAATGGAAAACGTATGGCACAACTGCAAACCTACCAAGACATGGCCGTCCACCTAAACTGACAGGCTGGGCAAGGAGAGCATTAATCAGAGAAGCAGCCTAGAGGCCCATGGTTACTCTGGAAGAGCTGCAGAGATCCACAGCTCAGGTGAGAGAATCTGTCCACAGGACAACTATTAGTCGTGCACTCCACAAATCTGGCCTTTATGGAAGAAGTGCAAGCAGAAAGCCATAAGAAGTCCCATTTGCAGTTTGTGAGAAGTCATGTGGGGATACAGCAAACATGTGGAGGAAGGTGCTCTGGTCAGATGAGACCAAAATTTTACTTTTTGGCCTAAAAGCAAAATGCCATGTGTATCAGAAAACTAACACTGCACATCACCCTGAACACGCCATCCCCACCGTGAAACATGGTGGTGGCAGCATCGTGTTGTGGGGATGCTTTTCTTCAGCAGGGACAGGGAAGCTGGTCAGAGTTGAAGGGAAGATGGATGGAGCCAAATACGGGGCAATCTTAGAAGAAGACCTGTTAGAGTCTGCAAAAGACTTGAGACTGGGGCGGAAGTTCACCTTCCAGCAGGACAACGACCCTAAACACACAGCCAGAGCTACAATGGAATGGTTTAGATCAAAGCACATTCATGTGTTAGAATGGCCCAGTCAGGTCGAAGGGACAGGGACGACTTCTTTTCGTAGGGGTGTTGTGCTACGACGGTGGTGGTACAAAGTGCCACCCCTACCGCACAAGTCCCACTACACGTCACAATCAAAAGACTATGTGTACCGTAAAACGAAAATCCGGTTTTTCATTTTAAAACCAGAGTAGACTGGTCTCGTGGAAGGAGGTGTACAAACGACATAGGGGTGTACTGAAGAGTGTTTGACGTTTACCCTGAAGAATACCGAAAGACGAACGTGAAGAAGGTATTTCCGGTCTAAA
>BLSH010053187.1:3204013-3217691 GCA_018402905.1 Glandirana rugosa | reverse complement strand
CCCCCCAGTCATAAAGGAATTAAGAAGCGCTAAATGGTTGTCACCGTATGCAGCTGGAAAGCATGCCATCGGGTTCTTTGATTGAATAACCTCTCTTACATAACATCATGTTTGTAATATAGATTTTATTTTAAGATGCATTAAAGCAGGATTTTCCTGAGCATGAAGCTGCCCATCACTTGCACTTCCACACATGAAAGACAGGTGGTGGTATCTGCTTGCAGTAGGAGTATGAGAACTGGGGATGTTTGCAGGCTTCAGAGTGTTTCACATTGTTGCTATTGTCAGCTTGCTGGGTAGATGGATAAAATGCAGGAACTTTACAATACCTTCATCAACAGCTGCAACTTTCATTTACCCTGCAATCAATACATTTGACTTTAGGAGATGAAGCAAATCAAATTAGCAGAAAGACTGGTAGAAGGGTGTTTCTCAGACCCTATGGAAAGCTGGTTGTAGAAATACCAGGGAGGTTTTGGAAGACATAAGGAACTTCTCTGACACCTTTCCCAGGCTCTCACTTAGGCGTGTTCTCTTAGGGCTCATTTAGACGCACAAAGATATTTAAGTGCCCACTACCGCACCTAATGCATTAGCGGTATTAAACCCAAAACCAAAAATGTAATATATTCCAGCTCTGCAACTCATTAGATGTGGCGGCTGCATTCATTTTTCCTTCTTTAGGTTTTTTTTCTCTCTGTTTTCACCTGGCGATCTGGCCGGTAACACATCTCCTGTATTGGAGTGCCTCCACTCTGGATGAAGGAGCAAAAGAGACACCTATTAAGGTGTTAGATGTAGTAGAATATTTAGATACACTAACAAATCAAAGCCAAACTCCAGCTTAAAGCCTCATGCATGCAGGGCGTTTGCCCATCTCTTCTAGACGCCTTTGCTTCTGGCAACAGTGTTTTGGCAGGAAAAACTATTGACACTTTTAAACGTGTCTAGATGAGTGTAGGCGCATCAAACGATTGGGCGTTAATTCATTTAATTCTGGCCTTGAAGCAAATTGATTCTCAAGCGCTTATCGCACCTAGTATTAGCTTGCATTAAGCTTTTTTTTCTGCCAAAACGCTGCTGCTCCTGGGCGGTGGGTTTTTTTTTTTTTTTTGCCTCTGAATGCCCCTGCCCCTATTTGCCTATGGGTACATGGACACACAGGCTACCATGCAGAGGCATTTAGAGGCAGAAGAAAATACGCCAGACACTCCTAACAGCAGCGTTAAAAATGTCCAATGTGCATGTGGTCTAATACTTTATAAGCAATATTTTATTTTCCTTTGGGATAAAGGTTTTACATAAATAAAAACTGACATATGTAAGAGCCCCAGCGAAAAACACAGTGGCATGAAGTTCAAATTATGGCAACATCAGTGGTCTCTCTTCCAGTGGCGGCTGATTGTCAATATCTTGGGGGGGGGGGTGCAAACAGACCTGGCCCCCTCACTGCCACTACACCCCCCCCCCCCTCCGGCGCATGGTAGGCGGTAATCCTCTCGCCCCCCCACGATCCATTGCCTTACCTTATACTGTGGTAGAGGTGCAGGGAGGAGGAAGGACAAGGTGACGGTAGACTGCTGCTGGGGCCATTGCGTCTTCTCCTGGTCAAACAGGAGGCGGGTCCTGAGACCCGTCCTAAGGGCTCGTTCACAGCATAAAAACGCACTCCAGATCCGTTCCGGATATATGCTTCTGCATGTGCGTTCCAGTGTGTTTTTGATGCGCTTCCAGATGCATTCCAGGTCCTTTTTTTCCTGTTTTTATTCATTATACTAGAGTCCAGTGCTTTTTTGGTGCTTTTTAGATGTGTTTCAGTGCGTTTTACTGCTTTCAGTACAGTCCAATGCAGGTAAAATGCAACATGTTCTACTTTTTTTTTCTGGAACTGACTGAACTGGTGTGAACTATACCATTGGAAACCATATAACCTACTTTCCATGGGCTTTTTGATGTAGAAAAAACACACTGGACTGCATATGTTGTGAATTGGCCCTAAGACTCCCGGCCAATTGGGTCCCAGGACCCACTTCCTGATTGACTGGGAGGAGAAGCAGGAAGACATTAGCGAATATTAATTAATCATATGCTTTAAAAAAAAAACCCACATTGAAATCCATGCTTCCAGTGCCCTGCATGGAGATTAAGGGCCGGGCACATGGATTGGGGGGGGCGTCCCTATGCCCCAAATGGACGGGCCGCCACTGCTTTCTTCCAAGTAGGATCTGGGGAGGCTCCCACTAGCAAACCATGTATAAACAGAAGAAGTAGAGAAAAGCGCCACTACCTAAGTGTAGCATCCATGAAAACATATTGATGAAATGAAAAACAATAAACATGCATTTAAAAGACATTAACCACTTGCCGACAGTGCATTGTACATTAAGACCTCATACACAGGGACGTTTTTTGACGCCAGCGTTTTCTGGCATTTTTGCAGCTCTCCATGTCAATGGCCCCATAAAAATGCCGACATTTTTGAGCTGTAGAGGGCGTCGGCGTTAGTGAGCCGTAACTAGAACCCACGGCCAGCGCGTTCTGAGGCTGTAACGGTTTGGCGTTTTTTGACGCAGACACCGCAAAACGCTCACTAACGCCCATGCATAACGCTGAAAACGCAAATTTTTTTTCCTGACACAGGCCCGACGTTTTGTTTATTTTTTAAGATACGTCCGTGTGAGGCCTTACTGCTACAGTGCGGGCCGATTGTGCAGAATCACACATATATTCATGATTGTGCATTTCCGTGCAGCACATGATGATCACCCGGTCCCAGCCAGTGATTGACCGCCGGCACCCAGTGTGTTCAGTGACAGAGGGGATCTCATTGTTTTTTCATTCCATGCAAGCAGCAGCACACAGTACACACATAAGCACTTGTTAGGCACATATTTAACCTTGTGATCGCCCTAGATGTTAATCTCTTCCTGCCCATTTTTTTCCTGTATATTTTATTATTAGCACTGATCACTGTAATAATGTCACTGGTAATGTCAGTGGCAGTTATTTCCCACAAAGTATCAATTAGTGTCAGATTGTCCGCTGTCCCACTCTAAGTGGCTGATCACTGCCATTACTATTATTTAAAAAATAAATACAAATACCAGTATGTATCCCATAGTTTGTAGATGCTATAACTTTCACACAAACCAATTAATAAACGCTTATTTATTTATTTTTTTTTTTTTTACCAAAGACCTGTTGCAGAATGCTGGCGAGCCGCGATGACCTGCCAGAGAGAAAGAACGGGGAACCGTCAATGTAAACACGACGGTTCCCCGTCTTGTCATGGGCATGTAAGAGATCTACTGATCCCTGTCACTGGGATCAGTTAGATCTCTTCTGCCCATGGTAGCCCAGCCCCCTCACAGTTAGAACACGCCTAGGGAACGCAGTTAACCCCTAGATCTCCCCCTGTAGGTTAACCCCTTCACTGTCAATGACATTAATACAGTAATCAGTGGATATTTAAATTTCTGATCGCTGTATAAATGTCATTGGTCCCATAAAATGTCCGACATGTCCACCCCAATATCACAGTCCTGATAAAAATCGCAGATCGCCGCCATTACTAGTAAAAAAAAAATGTAAAACGCCAGAAATGAATTCTCATGGTTTGTAAACGCGGCAACTTCTGCGCAAACCAAACAATAAACGCAGATTGCAATTTTTTTATTTACCAAAAATATGAGGAAGAATATAAATCGGCCAAAACCGTTGAATAAATTTGTTTTTTTTATATATTTTTTTTGGGGGGGGAGGTTTGTATTTTAGCAAAAAGTAAGAAATATTGTTTTTGCAAAATTGTCGCTCTTTTCTTGTTTATAGCGGTGATCAGAAATGACGCAGAGGTGATAAAATACCACCAAAAGAAAGCTCTATTTGTGGGAAAAAAAGAACGCAAATTTTGTTAGGGTACAACGTCGCACGACCGCGCAATTGTCAGTTAAAGCAACGCAGTGCCGAATCGCAAAAAGTGCTCTGGTCCTAACATGGGAAATCCTTCTGGGGGTGAAGTGGTTAAAATAGCCGCATAACAAAAAATGACCTGCTCATGAAAGGGTAAAACGTTCCAGGGCAGGGTGGTGAGCAAGCCCCTCCGGATGAATGTGATGTAAGGTGTTTGGAACCAGGAAGGTGATCAGGGGAACAGCAGGAAGAGCCAGCAGGAGCAGCAGACTGAGTGTGTATATCACATGTATAAGAACCACTGGACAGCAGGGAAATGTTGCAACCCAACAAAATGGTCATGATGATGTCATGTGTGATGTCGATGGGTGTGGTTATGTATTTTGAGGTGCGGCCCCCTTTGATATGTGAGTGCATATTTATTGTGTATCATTTCACCAATATGACTTAAAGTGTTACTAAACTTGCAACAGTAAAATCAGTCTATATATGCAGTAAAGCATGCTTGGTATACTCACTGTGGAGCCTAAGGGGTTAAGTCTGCGCATAGTCTAAAAAGGCAGTTTGATCCTGTGTTCTCTGGTCCCTTCCTTTCTTCCACTGTCCCCAGTCCATCTACTGATAGAACAGAGCCTTGGGGGCACTCTGCACATGCTCAGTTTGATGTGTATTGCTAGAGAGTTTTTTTTTTTTCTTGGGAGAGTGCATGTGATCAACACAGAGCCAATCAGCACTGTCCAGACAGAGGGTCAGGGGTCCTGCAGCCTCATATGAGAATGGAAACTCCTACAAGCTTAAACCTGTGCGCGGCCGGACACTGATAGAATTCACAAGACTGCTATATACTGCTAATGAGAAAAATTATTTAGCAGTTTATATTTACTAAACTGATTGCATTTCCATGCTCTGTGTACTGTGGGAGACGAGATATAGTGAATGCAGGGTGCTGGGTTTAGTAACGCTTTAAGTATTCTTTTTAGTGAGAAATTCATTTTAAAGCTGGAATTTAATATTTCTTTTTAACTTCTCTTTGCTTTTTGCTTTTTATGGGGTCAAAATGATTGTGATGGCACATCTATAAATTTATATAGCTGCCCATCTCTTATCACCTGCAATCTGCAAAGTCCAGATTGTAATTCCTAAGGACAAAGCAGCAGGAAATTGTTTTCCACTTACTGCTATGATGTGACATGGAATAAAATAGAGCCACATATTCAGCCATTCAGTTTGTAGTTATGTAATCCTTCCTTGTTTTCTTATTTCTGTAGGATGCGGATGAAATTCAGGTTCACTATCCAGGAATGTTCGAACTAATGAAAGATTTGCAAGGCAAGTATACAATTTTTATGGTAAATGCCTGCTTCCCTTTTTTGTGTAAATGACACGGTACATATGGGGGGGGGGGGGGGGGTAAATTAGATGATTGCAGTGAATGCCTGGCTGCACTGACATACCAGGGCTTGCCCATGGATGAGTGACCTGCATGCAGCGCCTCTGAAGTCTGGAGACATTTCTCCTGACAATAGAGCAGATTTGAAGGCCAGATGCTACAGAGTCTGCTGCCCTAACTTTGTCTCTCGTATAAATCCTGGACTGGTATTTTAAAGTGTGCTTGCATTTATTTTTTTTATTTAAATATTTGGTTCAGTGTTAAAAATTTTACAAAAAAAACACTTTTCCTTTCTTTTTGGTCAGGTATAAAAGACATTTTGCATATAAGTTAGGCCTCATTTAGACATGGGTTGAAGGTTGGTAAAAATGCATGGCTGAGCAATGTTCTTGTTGCCCCCCCATTCCCTAAAGCTGCAATAGGTAGCAGGTGAGGGTGTTTACATGCTGCGATCGCGATGCTTCATGCTTCACCCGCGGCAAAATCTACCTGACATACTGTATATCGATAGGCGTGCGGTAAGCTGTACATCTAAATCTACCCTTGCAGTTATGGTAACCTGCACTATATTTGTGTGTTTTAGGTATGGGAGAGAGTAATTGCGCTTTGAACAGAAGATGCTTACTACACAGGGATTCAATGATAGCAGCTGCAGCCATATACCAAGGTAACTTGATATCCTTGTATAAATCTGTTTTCCTTTACAGTTTTTTCCTTTTTTTTTATCTGCCCGTCACACTGATGGCACTACCTTTGACAACATAGGTGAAACTAAGCAGTGCATGGCTTCTGAATTAATCAGATCCTCAGTGAGCATGCTGGTAAAAATTGAATGATGCACCAGTGGAAGGAGCACCACACCAAATAATAAAAGTCCAAATTTATTGGTTTACACCAGTGGTCTCCAAACTGCAGCCCGGGGTCCAGATGTGGTCATTTGCTTGCCTTTATCTGGCCTGATGGGGCACTATTGCTTCCACTGACACCATTGATGGCACTATTCCTCCCACTGATACCAACAATTGGGCACTATTCCTCCCACTGATACCAACAATGGGGCACTATTCCTCCCACTAAAACCATTGATGGGACACTGTTCTTCCTACTGACACCATTTATGTGGCACTGTTCCTCCCACTGACACCATTGATGGAGTACTTTTCCTCCCACTGACGCTGTCAATGGGGAACTATTCCTTTTACTGACACCATTGATGGGGCTCCATTTCTCTCACTGACACCATTGATGGGGCACTGTGCCTCCCACTAATGCTATTGATAGGGCACTGTTCCTCCCACTGACACCATTAATGGGCACTATTCCTCCACCTGACACCATTAATGGGGCACTATTCCTCCCACTGACACCATTGATGGGGCACTATTCCTCCCACTGACACCATTGATGGGGCACTGTTCCTCCCACTGACACCATTGATGGGGCACTATTCCTCCCACTGACACCATTGATGGGGCACTATTCCTCTTACTGTCACCATTGATGGGGCACTATTCTACCCACTGACAGCATTGTGGGGCACTTTTCATTCCACTAATACCAAAACCACAGTCTGGCCCCCCTAAAGCTTAAAGGACAGTAAACTGGCCCTTTGTTTAGAAAGTTTGAAGACCTCTGGGTTACACTAAAAATAGCCAACACGTTTCAGGGGCCAGAAGAAACTCCTTCTTCATCAGGAATGTGGGGACGCTAATTACTGGACTAGTAAAGTCACTACCCAGCAGCATCTGCATGAGTTTTATCTTGATTACTCACACAGATGTTGATGGCTAGTAACTCTCCTAGTCCAGCAGTTAGCATCCTTGCATATCCCTGATGGAGGAATCTCTTCTGGCCTTCAAAACGCATTGGTTGTTTTTTTTTTCATGTAAACCAATAAATTAGTTTGGACTCTTTTATTATTTGATCTGCCTCTCCTTCCATTGGTGCATAGTTTTTCTGGTAAGCCTTGTCTGTTGTGAGCAGCCTGTGAGCTCCGCAAATGTTTTGTCCTCTCACTATGAACCTCTTGGATGTTTTTCTCTTCATTGGAAACATTAAAAAATGATCGCATTAGATTTTAGCCTGGTGTCTGTTAATTGCTTTATGCCATGTAGGAGTAAAATGGAATTCAAGCAAAAGCATTTTTTTGGGGATGGATTAAAATCTCTGACAGGTTTTTATTACTGTCCAAAAGTAGAAAGTGAAGGCAAATCTGTGCAATAGGGAAAGAGCAATAACATTCCTAAATAGAGAGAAAACAGAACCTCTGTCATGTTTTTATTGCTGATGAAGGGGGGTAAAGATAGAGCCCCCAAAGTGTGTTGACTTTGCACACATTGAAATAAACCTGTATTCGGCCTTGAATATTATGGTATGGCACGTCACACTGGGGAGATTTCTGTTTACTTCCTTTGTGGTGCCCAATACAGGATGCTAGGGGAAATCTCCCCAATGGGACACAGCAATAGAAATGACATGGGGTTTTAATCCTACTCCCTATCCAATAAAATTGCTGGCATTGCAAGAGTTATTTTTTTGTGCGTGTCCAATATAAATAAAAGCCACTCTTAAGCCTTGTACACACGGTTCGACGGTTGTACGACCGAACGGACCAAATCGTATGTTGGCTGTTGTATCTAGCATACTGACATGCACTACAGGATTGTACGACTAAGCCGAACGTATTGATATGTTATGAACATATAAAGAGAAAGTTCAGGTGCCTGTAATTTGTGTCTGGCCGTTCCTGACTTCTGAGCATGCGTGTTTTGCACAATACAACTTGTTGGGCCAACTTCTCTGTACACACCATACAACGGTCGTACGAACGCTTGTTTGTACTATCAAGTTTTCTAGTCTGCTCATACAACTTCTGTTGTACGACGGTCGTACGTCGACTGTTCTAATCGTGTGTACTAACGGTCAATTTAGCATACAACGGTCGTTCGCACGGCCTGTTGTATACGATCGTCTACCCGTGTGTACGAAGCATTATATAGATGGCTTGCTGCTCCTCTAGGGCCCAAAGGCAGGGTGAAGTGTAGAGTATTTATTGCACAAAGGGTTAAAAGAATAAAATACACTCACTTAAAGTGTAGTATAGGCATATCATTCTCTACATCACCAGGGAAACCCGAGATGTTAAAGCAGAGCACACCATGGAAGCGACTGGGCATTGCAGAGTGGCGCCCCTTTTGTCTGACGTAATTCGCTTCCCCGTAAGTGGACCCGCTACCCAGACATCTGACCTCGCTGTGCGTTCCACACTAGCTCTACAGTAAACTCTCCAGTGACGGTAGATTCCTTGCATTATATTTAAAATATTCTGCTCTTAGTGTTAAACTATGTGTTCAGAGCTGCACCCACTAACCAATCCGATTACCAGATGTCAAACAATCCATATACACATATAATAAGTGCTCATCCCCACTTGTGGTAATGCTTGCACTTATTTTATTTATATATACTGTAATGTCCTTGCATTAACTCTGCATTATTTCAGCTGCTTCCAGGCACCATTGGGCCTGGTTGTACCCTCTGTTCTCTTCTTTTATCATAAATGCCAACTATGCCCGCCCTTTTTACCCCTCCTCCTCTATTCTTAGAAACTGTACTATAGCTTCCATGAATGAAAAGCATTCTATGAGTGGAGGATGGGCAGGAGGATGAATGATAGATTTGCCTTCTCCATTCATAGAGTGTTTTTCATTCATGGTAGCTATAGTACAGGAGGTGTAAAGGGCAGGAATAGTCAGAAAGCTTGATGATTCCTGTGGCAGATCCCTTAGCTCAATGCCCACAGCACTGGAAAATTTAAGGATGGGGTCAGAGAACAGAGTGGGTGGGGGCAGTAGAATTGATGCTTTTGAACTATGGTGTTGGAGAAGACTCTTGAAAGTCCCTTGGACGGCAAGAAGATGAAACCAGTCAATCCTGAAGGAAATCAACTCTGAATATTCACTGGAAGGACAGATCCTGAAGCTGAAACTCAAATAGTTTGGCCACCTAATGCAAAGAGAGGACTCATTGGAAAAGACCCTGATGCTGGGAAACATGGAAGGAAAAGGGGAACGAGGACAACAGAAAACAAGATGGATAGATAGCATCATCGAAACAATGAACATCAAGTTGAGCAAGCTTCGTGAGACAGTGAAGCACAGAAAAGTCTTTTGCGCTATGGTCCATGAGGTCACGAAGAGTCGGACATGACTAAATGACTGAACAACAACAAGAGAACCGAGGATTACAACTATGACAGTTGGAGAGAACCGGGGAAATGGGGGGTGGGACTTTGTATGAGGTACACAGTCATTACAGACAGTTCCTTCATCACTAATACTATTGGAAACAAGAAGCAAGTTTTGGGACTTTATATGAAGCTAGCACCCAGGGAGATGATTAATAGTGTAGCCATGTCTGGTAAATATATCATGAGCTAATTCATACCACATGTATATATACATGATGCATAACAAACAGTAACATATGTAAAAATATAACTTTATTGCACCATTACATACATAATAGGTAAAAAGGGTAAAAAAATATAAACATTATATATAGTCTCATAATTCATAATATATACATAATAGTAAGCCACATCTTGCCTACACAAATCTCCACAGAATACAACATATAATATTTTGATATTTTAAATTAGTACCATCCATTGGGACCTGTATAATAGATAACTGAGAACAATCTTGAAATATAGGCAAGGTAGATGTCTCGAACGCGACGCGTTTCGTCTCTTCCGCCACTCCTCAGGAGCTGATGTGTATAAGTATATCTATAATAGATATTGGAGGTTAGAGTAAAATAATTGGGAATATCTCTGGAGGGGAGGGGAGAAAGGTGGAGCATAAACCATCTATAATAAATTGGAAACAACCAACTTACAGAGAATGTTGAGGGTCTGAACCCAAAGCAGTGAGCCGGATTGTGAGCCGGCCGAGACAGGGTCCGGGGGCTGAGGTGGTAACCCCAGGAACATGGTGGACAAGTCCTCACGGGAAAACAATCCCCAAGGATGTGGCCCCCATGGGTATAGCAAACGGTGTCTTGAGCTACACCAGGTGCCCATCTAGAAATAAAATAAAATGCATATAGGACAGTGAGATAAAAGTGGGCATAAAGTAAACAAGAGTGAGTGAAAAATTGGGTACTAGAATAAAACTTTGTCCAGTGCATTGGGGGGGGGGGGGGTTGTGTTAACCCAACTGAACCCCATGACAGACAAAAGACAATTACAAAGTAACTTGTGTCCAAGTTGGATTCATGACCAGAAGGGGATCAAGAGAGAGATGGTGATGTGACTATAGTTAAAGTGTACCTGGGGTTCCTTGGTTCGGATGGTAAAGTAGTGTGGAGTATCCATGGGTAGGGTCCAACAAGGGGTTGTGCCGGGTGAGACTGAAGGGAGTATAATTATACTTCCCAGTGGCCAATGGGGGACCACCATTGCCACGCTGGTGGCCAATGAGAGGGAGGCACCCGCAGGTGAGCAGAGTATCCACTCAGCTGTTGGCGCCAAGAACCTCATGTGGAATACGCCAGCTGGAATCACAGCGGAAGTGTGCTCTGTCACTAGCAGAGCGACAGAGACGCACATGGCGCTGGGAGCGTGACGCCGATGCGCAATGGGACAACCCGTCCACTCTTCCACGTGGCCGGGAGCGCATTACAGCTCCCGTATCCACAACAACTCAGTCGGAAATGCCGTACCCACAGCAGCAGTCCAGACCATCAGCTCTGCAAGGGGGGGGAGCGAAACCGCACCCCCCAATGAACACAAAGCAACTAAGAACTAGATAAGCACGGCTAATTATCCCCTCAAAAGACCATCCAAGATATTATCCCACACCCAGACATAATATTTGATATCCCGCAGCTACCTAGTACCTTAGGGCCAATGGAATGTCCTACATACAAAAAAAAAAAACCCAGTAAAGGGGCGCAAGCTTCCATCCCTATGACTATCTGAGAGAACCGGGGAAAGGGGGGGGGGGACTTTGTATGAGGTACACAGTCATTACAGACAGTGCCTCCATCCCTAATACTATTGGAAACAAGAAGCACGTTTTGGGACATTATATGAAGCTAGCACCCAGGGAGAAGGTTTTTTTTTTTTGTATGTAGGACATTCCATTGGCTCTAAGGTACTAGGTAGCTTTGGTATATCAATTTTCTATTACAAGGAATGTTTACTTTTCTTGTAATAGGAATACATTAATCAAAATTAAAAAAAAAAAAAAAAAAGAACGGTGTAAAGATAAGTAAAATAAATAAGAAAAAAAATGTAAAGCGCCCCGTCCTCATGAGCTCGCGCACAGAAGCAAACGCATACGTAAGTCACGCCCGCATATGAAAACCATGTTCAAACCACACGTGAAGTATCGCCGTGATTGTTAGAGCGAGAGCAATAATTCTAGCACTAGACCTCCTCTGTAACTCAAAACTGGTAACCTGTAGGAATATTTAAACGTCGCCAATGGAGATTTTTAAGTGCAAAAATTTGTCGCCATTCCACAAGCGGGCGCAATTTAAAAGCATAACATAAAAAAATCACGCTTGTAAGACCGCTGCGCAAATACGGTGTGACAAAAAGGATTGCAACAACCGTCATTTTATTCTCTAGGGTGTTAGAAAAAAAACACTATATAATGTTTGGGGGTTCTAAGTAATTTTATAGCAAAAAAAATGATTTTAACTTGTAAACAACAAGTGTGAAAAATAGGCTCGGTCTGGAAGTGGTTAAGCAAAGGTGTAGCTAACCTTCGGCTTTAATGTGTATCGATATAAACCCAGAATATAACCACATTCTGAAAATGTAAAACATGGAACTAAAATCGCTCTGATTAATTAAAGGTCTTGGCTGGAGTGGCCATCTTTGTTTCTCCCTACAGAACAAGCCTAATCATATATGCCTCAAGCCCAGATGTCTGGACTTTTACAGCAGCTGATCAGTTTGTTTTCTCTTGTTGTTTGGAATCCTGCGTACATCAGTCCCTAAATCACATTTCATCTTTCCATAGAGATGTACGGGGAAGAGGATGGCTCTGTACCAGCCACGTTCCAGATATACTACATGATCGGGTGGAAACCTCATGAATCACAGGTAATCACTGAGGCTTCTTGTGCAGAGCTTGGATCATAAAGAAGCTCCCAGACCGACTTCTTGTACTGAACAGCTGCTCATATAAACCCTATAAATATTCAATGACAATAGAATAGAGGAGACTATTTGAATTGGGGAATTGTGCTTGCATAATTTTAAAGTAATTATTAATAATTATTAAGAGGATCATGTATGATTTGCCCTGCTTTAACCACTTGACAACTGGGCACTTAAACCCCCTTCCTAACCAGACCAATTTTCAGCTTTCAGTGCTCTCACATTTTGAATGACAATTACTCAGTCATACTACACTGTACCCAAATGAAATTTTCGTCCTTTTTTTCACACAAATAGAGCTTTCTTTTGGTGGTATTTAATCACCACTGGGGTGTTTATTTTTTGAGCAATAAATGGTAAAATACCGAAAATTTTGTAAAAAAATGCATTTTTCTTTATTTCTGTTATAACATTTTGCAAATTAGTAATTTTTCTTCGTAAATTTTGGCCAAAATTTATACTGCTATATGTCTTTGGTAAAAATAACCCAAATTAGTGTATATTATTTGGTCTTAGTGAAAGTTATAGAGTCTACAATCTATGGTGCCAATCACTGAAAATTTATCACACCTGATGCACTGACGGCCTGTCTCATTTCTTGAGGCCCTAACAAGACACGAAAGTACAAATACCCCCCAAATGACCCCTTTTTGGAAAGTAGACAGTCCAACGTATTTAGTAAGAGGCATGGCGAGTTTTTTGAAGTTGTCATTTTTTCCCACAATTCTTTGCAAAATGAAGATTTTTTTTTTTCAGTTTTTTTTTTCCATAAAATTGTCATATTAACATGTTATTTCTCACACCCAGCATATGCATACCACCAATTACACCCCAAAACACATTCTGCTACTCCTTACGGAGTATCTTATATGCAACCCCACAAATGAAAGGTTTTACCCCAGTAAAAACCCCGCAAAGGTAACGGGACCACGAGGTCCTGGAAGTTTTCACGTTCTCCATCAGTCCTTTAATATACACATTAAATACTGGAATCTTGCGGACTACCGCGAGGGACGTACAATCCGGAGACATACACCGGTCCGACACATTTTCAGAGTGTGTACACCATAGTGGTATGAGTCCTCCTCATCGTCTTACACAAAACCCCACATTAACCACCATACGTATACGACCCACACTCTTTATTGTACAATTATACTGTTAAAATACCTTTTTTTTTTGACTTTTTTTTTTTAGAAGTAAAA